>CM037865.1:3455959-3613326 GCA_021292105.1 Anadara kagoshimensis
TGTAAATCCTCCCATGAGAATATCATTATTATTGATTACAAATGTAATTTATTTTTTGTTCATACTTTGTCATTCAAATATTATGTTTTGCCTATGAAATATAACTTATGGCTAAATAAAGAATATGAATATGAATTAAAAACTTCAATCTTTTTTATGTTATTTATTCAGAAATTGTATCAGAACTTATCCGAATTAAAGTCAATCAATTTATAAATTTAAAATATCTCAGATAATAATAATAATAATTATAATAATAATAATAATAATAATAAATATTATTATTATTATTATTATTATTATTATTATTATTATTATTATTATTATTATTATTAATTATTAATAACACCATCTAAAAGTGCAACTCATATCTACAAGGGCGTGGTATGAGGCAGATCGTGTAACAAGAGTAAACCATATTGCCTTTTAATTCTTACTCAGCATATGTAAATAAACAACACAGGGGTAATATGGCAGCGTAAGACTTACAAATATTTCTGTCAAAATGGTAAAGTCACATTCTAAAACTATAAACATCAAGGTTCATTTATTTTAATGAAAGGACGCAGATACTGAAACGTGGGTTTATCATAAAAATAAAATATCACACGTGTTTTTAATTAAGTCTCTAAAGAACGCATGTAGATAATTTCGAAAAAAAATATGGTACACATTTTCGCCAATTGATGTAGTTTTCAAAACAAACAGTTATTTGCACAGCCGACATCTGTATAAAATTTTAGTTTCAGCCATTGTTTTCAGTTTATGATAGAAGAGTCATTTTAAAACAAACACTTATTAAGTACGATTAATTTGATAAAAGTAAAGTAAATAAATAAATAAATAAATAAATAAATAAATAAATAAATAAATAACAAACAAACAAACAAACAAATAAATAAATAAATAAATAAATAAATAAATGGATAAATAAATAATAAATAAATATTAAATAAATAAATAATAATAAATAAATAATCTGTTCATATTCAAATAAAAAAACGCAAAAGCAAATTAAACACTTGCAAAGTAAGAAAAGCAAGTGAACGTTGACAAGTGAATTGAGACCGGATGCTCCGGAAGAGTAAGAACTTGTCACCCAAAATATGAGAATGAAAGGAATGTGGTACTATGAAATAAATAAATAAATAAATAAATAAACAAACAAATAAATAAATAAATAAATAAATAAATAAATAAATAAATAAATAAAGTTTCATCAACAAATCTTATGATGCTAGTATTTGATTTTTTTACAAACTAAGCGAAATACCAACAAAAACAAAAAATGTATTTGTACCCCGTGATCTTCCTGTGTAAAGTTTTATCTTGGAGTTTTTAGTATTTATATAAGATGATGTGTATTATTTATCAATGACCGTAAGATACACAATATTATTGTTGTTAATAGATAAAAATCACCCTGTCTCCTCTAATTCAGATAGACTGAGATTTTTAATCACTATGGTGATTTTTTAAAGATAAAACAGTCATAGATTCACGTCGCCGGACATTAAAATAGCATTATACATATATGTGTGTCTCTGTGTCCGACGCCTGTTTGGAGAGAATAGTTTTTCTTATTTTAAACTGTAAATTTAAAACAAACTAGCAACATGAAGTAAAATATAATTTTTAAAACAACTACATGTATTTATAAATATTGTCCAAAAATTGATTTCAAACTAATATTCTTTGTAAAAGAAAATGGCAGAAAAAATCATTTTGTTATTATAATGCTTCTGATGAAGAACATGTACTTTCTAGAGCAAGGGGGAAATTGGCAATAGATATACGGGTCGTAATTTAATATTTTTTGTTTTAAAGAGCAATGTAATTACATGCTTTAAGTAGCTTTAACAATATTTATAGATATTGGATATGTCACATACCATTTTTTGAATTTAATCATAAAATACATTTAAAAAATGGTATATGACAATAATTTTTGAATGTATTTTATGATTAAATTCAAAAAATGGTATATGACAGATATAATACTGCGTAAATTTCGAGTTTGTTTGACAAATATATTGTTTTGAGTAATTACCTAGAGCAATCTTTTAAACAATTCAATTCTGAGATTTAACATTTTAATTACAGGTTGCACATTGAAAATGCATGATTAATATGTATATCAATTACAGAATATAAATAAAACATATTAAAAACAGCTATACGTGTAAAACCGAAAATAAAACCATTGGTATGTTGACGAGTAAGTAATAAACTTAGGTGTCGGCGTTTTTCTGATTTTTCAGATATTTTTATCTGTTTTTTATTCGTCAAGGACGATGTAGAAAGGAAATGAAAGATGAAAAATATAGGCAATAGGAATATCATAAACAAAAGTTAAGAATTTTTATATTACTTCGGTAAAATGAGCAAAAGTCAAACAAAATATCGAAATGTAATATCTATAGGAAATATTAATATAATGTACTAAGTAAGGTGAAACAAATAAAGTGTAACAGTTTAAATTGGTGCGCAGGACATTTGAGCGAAAAATTAAAAAAAACTCATAGTGGACATTTGAGCGACGACTTCAGTGGACATTTGAGCGACAGATTACATTACCTTTATTTTACGATGGACTTTTGAGCGAAAGCGAAAATCTACTTTCTGTTCCAGGATGAAGGGAAAATGTGAAAATTTTATCAAAAATATGCAAAGAGTGAAGTCGTTCGCAACAAATTTACATGTATCCTGGAATTTAAATATCTGGCTAGAAAATATATATTATTTTACTTTAAGCTTTATCCCGTTTTTACCAAGTTTTAACAGTTTTATGAACTGTAGTGCTAGACTGTTGATGGATTTTATAAGTTTTAATTTGGTGTTTTTCAAAAACTTTATCCCTACTCAAAATCTTACATCCATATCCCCAATGATGAGTTGGGGCAAGAAAAATGTCACTCAAATGTCTACCATATATTTGGATATTTGCTCAAATGGTTAAAATTCTGCCGCTCAAATGTAGTAGTATAAAGTGTCACATACCAACATACAGATATTATACATAAGAATAAATATTATGTACATTATATAAAAACATGTACTAAAATGTATGGTACCCTGCCTATAAAGGCATACGAGACACTGTCAAAATAGCTAGCTCAAATGTCCATTCCTTCGACCGTCGCCCAAACGTCCGTTTATTTTCGCTCTTTTGTCCTATGCTTTCGCTCAAATGTCTAACGCCGTTAAATTGTCAATGTCGAACAACGACAGTGTCAGCAACGAACAAGAAGATACTAGTACCAACATTCCAATTTGGTTAGTTTTTGTTGTGTGCAGGATTTAGAATTTTTACCATAAGAGATATCAAATTTTATGCTCATGACACAATTTTGAATTTTTCAAATGTTTCTTTTAGTGACATAATTTTGAATACTTATATTATTTGATAATAATTCAAAATTTTCACATCTTAGTAAAATAAATATCCCAACTTTTGCAGTAATTTCTGAAAATCTTATAAGCAAATATACATCTCTGAGATCAAAGGACAAGGCAATTTTTTGAATTATGCGAACCACTAAGAAAATATTTGAAAATGTAGAAAATGGACATAAATATAAAAACTGGACATTGGATTCTGTTATTCTACTTTAGACATGATTATACTGTCCAGAGTCATTTGTCATGATTAGGTGTTAGTATCATTAGATGTACGTTACTTTGATGTAGATTTGAGTATCAAAGACATAAAACCCCCTATCTTCACACTCCATTAATATCTTAGCCTGTCTGTACTCGGCAATTATAACATATTTTACTGCAACATGGATACATTCAGGACGATAATGAACTTTGAACTTGATCTGGTGATGATTGACAAGGGATGTGTCTTTCAGTTTCAACACATATTAACAAAGTTAAATCGAATGTAAATGAATCTTCACTCAAATTAAGAAGATGACCACCGACGTGTCTGGTGTTTATAGGGAAATAAGACTTTTTAATAGATATCGACAAAAAGGAAAAATGTCTCTGTCTCTGTTAGATCAAATGATGCACCGAGCTCATGAATTGCTAATTCTTTGGTTGATACACATGTATCTGTGGGAATGTTTTACTTACCCTCCAGTGGACAGTTAATATTACATTACGATGGAATGAGTGTATCACCCGAAGTACTGAGATTGAACGATTTATTTATTTATTTATCTATTTATTTATTTATTTATTTATTTTTACATTATATCAGGTAAAGTTCGTAGTAATTTAAAATGTAATTAGAATAACTTCTTTGGTAAATCTTGCTATCAAGCAGACACCATGTCACAACAAATAAAATTAAAAAAAATAAAAAAAAATAAAATAATATAAAAACGAATATCAACAAAGAACTAGATGTACACTCCTCATCGTTGGATAACTGACACACTGCTCTGTTGATCACCACCTATTTACAGTTAAAGTGTTGTCGCGCAGTGCGATACTTTTGAATAAAAAAGTAACTCATATGGCACAAAGTTACAGAATAAACTACATGTATCTCGATATAGTTTTATTTCAGTGTTACGTGCTACTCGTGATTGCTCACTTTTGAATACTTTTTATTCGTAATCACATGACACCACGATGAGACAGTTAACTCTATCCTAAAAAAATACGCCCCCGTTTCCGTTATATATAGTCAATGTTCAACACTCCTTATGCGTTATGTACAAGTTTCTGATGGTAAAAGGGAAATAACTCGTGCGTCTTTTACCGACGTTTGTGATAGGATTTAGAGTCCTTCAGTCTTGTCACTGCCAGATAGTGCGCTTATTTAAAACACGTAAGCGGGTGATGTTTCCACACAATATCTAAACTGCTTTTGAAGGCATTGACACCGTTCGTGTTTTATTTGTTTGTTTTGTTCCAGTCAACTTTCGCACGGAATCTATTTTATTTTATTTTTGCAAAGATTTGGCCCCGGTCTTACAATTATTCTTCAACTTAGCTTTTTTTACTAAATCTACATGTAGCTATCTTTTATGTAACTCTGAGTACAAATTTTAATTAAAAAAACAACAAAAACAAACTAGACAACAAGTTATATGCTTGTCCATGCTAAAGGCCCCCCTGTGGGACCCCTATATGTAGTAACTACCACAAATGTAGAAACGGTCACAAATGTAATAAAATTGTGTCACATATGTAGTAACGAACCACAAATGTAGTAAGGTTTGTCACATATGTAGTAAATGTTGGTCACAAATGTAGCAAAATTTTACCACAAATGTAGCAACAAAATTTTACCACAAATGTAACAAATTAATTTTACCACAAATGTAGTAAAATTTAAAAAATGATAAAATATATTTTTTCAAAATTGGTAACATCTAGGCTAGTGTTAATTAATGACAAGCACTGTGGTTTCTCTGCCAGGTAATTTAAGGTATATCTGTCGGGTAATTTAAGGAATGAAACCCCAAACCCATATTATGCCTCGGTTTCAACTATGTTTAGCCAGAGTCAAATGCAAGTCGATTTTTCAGTTCTAAGCTACTTACTCATAGCGATGTGGAATGTCACGGTTCATGTTCATGTTAACAGCCATTTTCAGCTCTGACAAGGCTACTACAAGGAAGTCCCGAGATGAATTTCACGTCCCCAGTACATTTATTAGTCGCCACTTCGAAGAGATTTTTTTGGTCATACCCCATCTTTGACGGGTTGAGTTCCATTTATTTGTTATGGTTTGTTTATTATTCCACTTCCAGGAAGGTTCGTGGGTTCGCAACCCGGACAGGGTCTGACCAAGACTTAAAAATGGAAAAAAGCCATTAGGGTAATTTGGAAAAGACCCTAAAACCAGGTGTGACGCGTTAAGAACCCTAGTGCATTGAGATTTGTATATTTTTCAAAAGTCTTAAAAACGTGTAACCTTTGTACAAATTAAAATAGACAGTTTGTAGTGCTTCAATTAATCATAAAATGCATTCAAAAATGGTATTATTGTCATATACCATTTTTTTAATTTAATCATAAAATACATTCAAAAACTGGTATATGACAGAGTGACCAGATGACTTCGTGTGCGTGTGTTGGTGGGGTGAAGGTGGGGGGGGGGGGTAGATGCATACATAACTAGACAATAACAAAATACAGAATAAAAATTCTGATAATGGCTAAAGTATGAGAACCATCACTTATAACGTAGAAAACGCCAAATTACTTATTATGTCAGTTTTTTTGGGGGGGGGGGGGGTTGGGGGTTGGGTGGGTGCATTGTTCATCTAGTTGGTCAAATTGCAATATTCAGCAGGCAACTGGACACCCACCCATAGCAATGCAAATTAAAAATAAAAACCTTAAAGAAGTACCACACTATGGTCTGTTTCTAGCGGATTGGGTACGCAACTAGCCTGCGAGAAGTGCATTTAAACACTAAGCAGGGTACAAGAGTTGAGAGTTAAGTAATAGTGTTTTACGTCCCAGTCAAAAATATTTCACTTATATCGAGACGTCGCCAGCTATAGGCGAAGGTGCAGAAATTTTGCATGTGCGTTGCGCTGATGGCATTATACAGCAGGATTCTTTAGCGTGCCAAGCTCACCGTGACACGGGACCTCGTTTTTTTTAAGTTCCCATCCGAAAGAACCGTGACTTTTTTCGTAATGCCGAGTGCTTGGCGAAAGAACAAGATACATCATATATGATTTTACAGACTAACACATCTTATAAAATGCAGTTCATATACTTCAGTAACGATATTTACGAAGTATTGTAAATGCAAGAGAGAGAGAGAGAGAGAGAGAGAGAGAGAGGAAGAGAGAGAGAGAGAGAGAGAGAGATAATAAAAATCAGCAAACATTACAAAAACCTTTGTGAGGTTGCTCCCACATATTGGACCAAATCAAGTGTAGTCATCGTAAAAACATAAATTTCAGCGAAGCAAAATGAAACTTGAACTTGATCTGTAACACATTATGGTAGACCTACATGCCAAATCAGTTCAATATGTGCAACTTATTACGAAACAAGAGGCCCATGGGCCTGATACGCTCACCTGATAACTAATGGCTAGCTGAAAGATTTAAAGGAAACATAGATACTGAAACCCCAATGACTTTTTTTACATCATAATGACCATTGTATCAATACCTACAACATTCTAATATACATGCCTATACAAAAAGTTTATAGTTTTCAAGATAATGAACCATTTCAGTATTTTTTTCGCATCTGTGACCATACCTTTGAACCCATGACCTTTTTCTATGCATCAAAATGATCGTTGTATCAATACCTACAACATTTTCATATACATGCCTATACAAAAAGTTTATAGTTATTCGAGATAATTAACCAATTCGGTATTGTTTCACATCTGTGACCTTGACCTTTGAATCCATGACCTTTTTCTTTACATCAAAATGATCGTTGTATCAATACCTACAACATTCTAATATACATGCCTATAGAAAAAGTTTATAGTTTTCGAGATAATTAACCATTTCGGTATTGTTTCACATCTGTGACCTTGACCTTTGAACCCATGACCTTTTTCTATATATCAAAATGATCGTTGTATCAATACCTACAACATTCTAATATACATGCCTATACAAAAAGTTTATGGTTTTCCAAATAATAATTATAATCAGAGGTAAAAAAAATAGGTCACGACCTTCACAATTGACCTCATTTTGAAGATACTAACAAGAAGATGTCAAAACTGTTAACCCCATGTCATTATCTAGTCAAATAGTCAAGTTATAACAATTTGAAGCTATTTTACGATTTTTTCAAAATTAAATGCAAAAAAGCGTAACCTATTTTTTGTCCGAATTTCACAAAATGAACAAACTATAGGCTTAAGACCCTAGAGAAGCCAAATATTACATCAGATTTTTTCTCCAATCAATACTTTCGGAGAAGAAGATTTTTTAAGTTTTTTGCACCCCTAGGTCACCTTGACCTAGTTATGGTAGCCATGGCAACGCCACGAACAAATCTGAATTGCACCAGCCCATATATACTTCTGACCACGTTTCATTGAAATCTGTCCAGTAGTTTCATAGGAGAAGTCGAAAATAGGTGTTAACGACGCACGCACGCACATACACACGCTGCGCTATGCCATACGCTCACATGACCTTTCGGTCAGGTGAGCTAAAAAACTGCAGAAAACTGTTACTAGTATTTCAATCAAATTATCAAAGACAATTGCAAAGGATCGGATTCGTAGTAAAACAAAACGTTAACTTGATCTGCAACTCATTGTGGTTGACTCCCATTCAAAAACTCTAGTATCTGAAAGTGTTTAGGAAACAATGCGGAAAACTTATAATTGACTGATGGACGGACGGAGGGACCGACCAACAGCATTATACTTCCTACATCTTAAGTGCCGTGGAGTATAATAATAAATACATGTACCCTACTAAAATCTGCCAAAATACAGAAAACACAGAAACTTAAATTTAAAAACTGAATTTTACATGTACTTTACAAACCGAAGTATAATGAAAATAAGAGGCCAATTGGCATTATCGCTCATCGCATAATACATAACATAGCCCTTAGAAGGATTATCAGATACTAGTAGTTATTTATTACATTTATATCTGAATAACTATTACATGTTGTGCTAATCATTTTGTAATGTGCCGATTTATGTGACACTAATTGTTTTCAAGTAAATAGGAAAAAACCTAGCAAAATTAACAATTTATACATATATTTTTCTTTGGTATTTAATAAAGTCACTTATATCGGAATCAGAGTCGCTTCTATCGGGATAGAATTCCCTTCTATGTAGTTAAAAGTCACTTCTAACGCGTTAAAGGTCACTTCTATCGGAACAACAGTCGCTTCTATCAGGTTAGAACGCACCTTAAATGTTGGTTTCTAACGTTCAGATTTCGAAATTTTCGTTACTACATATAGCGGTTTTCATTTACTACATTTGTGGTAACAAAAATTGTTACTACATTTGTGGTAACGGTCGTTCCTACATTTGTGGTTCGTTACTACATATGTAACACAATTTTATTACATTTGTGACCGTTACTACATTTGTGGTAGTTACTACATATAGGGGTCCCACACCCCCTCACACCTGAGCGAATTTCCTGAAATATGTCTTGCTATGGCTGCCGAAAGGCATTTTTTGAAAAATCGTTTTCGATGGTAATTGATAGTCAATCATATTTACCCTTCGTGTTTGGGTTCGCACATCTTCTGAACTAACAGTTGCGATTATTCAATTTCGCGTGGGAATTTTGAACATGTTTTAAAATTTCCCGACGAATTGAAAAATCGTCTGTCATCTGCTTGAATTCGTATCTCTTATTAAGTCTGCTGTCATGTGCTGCTTTTTAATTTCTATTAAAATAATGCATTCAAAAACAGCACATGACAACGGTTGTCATGTGCTGTTTTTAATGCATTATTTTAATAGAAATTAAAAAACAGCACATGACACTGCAGTAACCGTTCTTATCGTTGGTGTGTTATTGTAACGCGTAAGTCCCTCATCGCGCTTTTGCCAAAGTGGGCCGATCTCGAAAGAACCCTAAACGAAGCAACACGATGACTAAATATGACTTGCGCATAGAAACGAAGATACTATGACAAAAGTATTTTCGCTTGAAATCTATGCGAAGGGAAACTTTTACTAAATTTGAATAGCGATGCATACACGGAGGCAAGTCTAAGAGATATTATGACAAACTATGGATTGTGAATTGATACGAATACGAGCGAATGACCAGACGAAAAATTTGGCGAATGCTGAGCTGCTCACTTTGACCTGCCACTGACAACGTCATTCATATATAAATATTTCACCCCAAAGTTTCAAAGTTTCTTCAGTCAAATGGAAGATGCAGCCCGCCTCCGAATCCAGTATTTACTGACAATGGCTCAGAATAAAGTTATACATCAGCAGCTGAACCTACACCAGTTTATCAAAGGCCGCTTCAGATGGAGACGAGGCTTCAGACGGCGTCGTATCTGGAGAAAGACATGGCTGAACCCTGCCATAAGAAGGGTTTTTGGATTCTACGACAAGCTGTCGGTTGAGCCTTGAAGAGAAGACCTTTCGGCTTTCACGAAATTTCTCTGCATGCCCCATAAACTCTATGAAATTCTTGAGAGGGTCAGAGGAAGAATCAGGAGACAGTATACCTGGTACAGGGAGTCGCTGGAAGAAGGTCTCAAGTTGGCAGTTATTCTCCGTCATCTTCTATCTGGCACCCCTGATGGATGGAGACAAGTTGCTGATAGATTCTATACGCGGTGGAATTTTCCTCACGGTGTGGCAGCTATTGATGGCAAGCATGTGGCCATCAGAAAGCCTCATTTGTCTGGCTCGCTATACTACAACTACAAGTGCGTTTTCAGTATCATCCTGTTGGCTTTAGTGGACAGTGACTACATTTGTCTGGTGCGATGTTGATGGTAAGTATGATACAATAGCGCACACACACGTACGAGAACGCCCGATCTATTCCTTCATCCACGTTTCCAATCGCATGCCATATTAAACCATTGCTCATTGTTTGTTCGTCTAATCGGGTCATATCAACCCTTTGCTCGCCTTCGGGTGCAATTTACTCAAAAAGCTGAACCGAAAAATCGTTATCCTTCGCATTTCATGTATATTCTTCGCTTACTGCTCGTTGATCATATTTGACAATAGTTTATAATCGGATGATTTGAAAGCAATTTTACTTGAATTCGTTGAATTCGTCTTCATTTCATGCATTTTTCCAATTCGTCTTCCTTCGTCCCCCTACATTCGCTCAGGTGTGAGGGCGGCTTAAAGGCGAACAGGAGATGGAAAAGCTATTAACAACAAAACAATACTTATTTTTTTTTTTAGATTTTTACGAACGGTATCCCAGACCTACTGTAAACCTATCAGTTGCTGCATGGGTTACATAAGTTCGTTTTACAGTATGATGAGATGAATGGGCTTTTGTTTACATATATATTAGTATAACAACTTTATGTAAGGATATTTTCCGATCACTTTCCTATAAATAAAATTGTTGATTACCGGCGACGGTGTTTCATACACCGACAGTATAGATCTAGACATCCGTGTATGTGTATGTCGTACTATCCTTCCGATAAATAACACTCACGTCATCATAAACAATAGTATAACATCATCAACAACAACAATAAATAAATAAATAGATAAATAAATAAATAAATATCCCTCCATGTATAAATCACAATCTACAAATATAACTAAGAACTTTGAAAAAAACTGACAGATTTATTAAACACGTGAACTTCAACAAGGAAAGTGAGTGCCCCGGAAGCGTTCGTGCCCCCTTTTCAAGTAGCTGCACCGGTCACCACGTCTGAAATCAATATTACAAAAGTCATGTGGCCTTTTCTGGTATTCAGTCTCATCATAAACGCTCGGTCACTTCGAGTTTCAAGTCTGTAAAACAAGATATTATCTGACTACGCGTTTTATAGCGTTTAAAATCAAAGTCTCTCTCCAAAACCACTTGATGATATTATGTATGATAATATTGGATCAAATATTATCATATGCCGTTTTCAAAATGTAAATCCATTGGAGAAAATGATATATGACAATATGCACATAATTGTATGTATATATTATGGACAGTTAGTTAACATTGTAAACTAGACGACACCTCAACATGAAGAAAAACAGAAAACAATATATGACAAATTACAGAACAGAACGTGGGATTAGTGGTGATCTTCACTGAACTTATAAAGGCTTTTGTATGGTCGATACATCGATAATTTCCAACATTTTAATGACATGTGTTTAATTAGAAGTTGAGCTATGGTGATTTACGGATTTACGGTCCAGTCAAGATCTAGGCGGTCAGTACATAGATGGTGGAGGAAACCAGAGTATCCAGAGATAACCACTGACTTCAAATAAGCGAACTTGCTTCATCACCCTAGGATGTGTCCAAATTGGGACTCGGTTACTGGGTCAATACCGGAGATAAGTTTTATGTTAACGTCTTTAGTTATAACGAACCTTGGTCAATCAAAAAATTTGAGATCTGTCTTACCGATTGAAATATTCGTTTTTGTTCGATAACAATTACCGAACTATGTTTTGATACCGTCAAATACCACTTTTTTAATGTATTTTATGATTAAATTTAAAAAATGGCATGCTACAGTTCTAGGATGTGTTATATGTTAAAGTGTGTCACGGTTTCTTGTTGTAAAGTTCAAGATTCGAATTTGAATCACAGAAAAAACTATTTACCGGTAATCGTGTTTACAAAAGTCACGTTTCAACCAGTTTTCTTGTATACTGATTTATCTAAACATTCTGGTGGCGGTTCTTTCCGAACAACCACGTGTACAATATAGCAAATCACGATATATTTTTGACGTACAACGTAAACGATTAAATACAAGTCCACCACCTCTCCGGACATTTGGGGATTGTCGTCTCCGGACTCTTGTCAAGTGGACACTACTATAGGTCATTCCTTTTTCCACGTGATTCACCTCCAAAATCGCCTATACGCCAATCTCGCTTTAAAATACTGTATGATAATGCTTTGTATTGACATTATCCGTTAAGTAGTAGTGTAACATCTAGGAGTTCATCTTCCGGGATGGATTTCCTATCGCCGTATATAAACACGCCAACTCGGAAGCCACGCTGACTATAAAGTCGCCTCGTGCCCAGACTCCGAAACTCATAACAGTTAAATAACGTAACGAGAGAGCTAGTGTGTGACAGGTAACGGTGCAAAATGAATGGTAGCTCAGAATTGAGACATTATCCATGGCTTAATGACTTCTACTGGGATAACAAAACAACTATATATGATATAAATGACGCGTTTGTGTTATGGAATCTTGGCGGGATTATTCTTATATCCACTCTTATACCTATTGGATTTTTTGGAAACTCTTTGGTATTTTGGATATATTCGAAGAAGTTCCGAGCGTCCAGTTACCGGACCTATGTTCTGTGTCTTGCCGCTATAGACATGCTCAGTACAGTAATTTGTATGCCGTACCTTTTGATACACATTCGATACCCGGCAATCTTCCCTTCTGGAGAGTTCTGCAAGATTGGAGCACTTATCACAGTTTATGTTAACTTTGCCTGTGGTTTTACACTGATCATTATAGCTATACACAGATATCGTAAAGTCTGTAGACGTCAACACAAACAAATCACTGACAAACAAGCGAAAGTAAACTGTGTTATAGCCCAACTCGTGTCACTTTTCTTTGCCTTTCCGGCACCGATCATATACGGAGATAGTACTATCCAAATCGGAATCAACAATCTCAACGGAACTTATTGTTCAACTGATGACAGAGTCAAAGGTTACAACATACACGGACCGTATTACATACTGTTGAATATCGTAGTAATATGCTCCACCATTGTCCTGGCTGTCCTGTATTTTTTCGTCATTAAGGAGGTTAGATCAAAGACGATCGCCAGAACATCCGATTCAGAGGAACACCACCAAAAAGTTGTCAGTAAAACGACCATGACATTGTTCCTGGTGACATGTGTATACTGTGTCACATACTTGCCACACTGTTTGCTCAGAGCTGTAGAACACTCCACAGTGTTACAATATAACAAACTGAGCTTCTCTGAAGGATTCGCATTTAATACGTTCATCTGGACTTTCTTTATAAATAACGTCACAAACCCCTTTGTGTACGCCTATGCTGACAGAAGGTTCAGAAAACAAACCCAGAAGATTTTGTTACGAATTTGCTGTAAAGGAAAGGTGAGTACAATATATAGTTACTACATGTTTAAACAAGTTCTTTTACGTAATTAGGAGATTTTTATCATTTTAACCTGTATCTCAGCTGGTGGACTGTGTATCCTCGCGGATATTATTAACTGAGTACCATAACACGTTTGTACTATTGTCTAAATTTGCTGCTAACTAAAATCTGAAAATCCCCCCCTAAACTAAGGTATAATCCCTTTTGCAAAAATTTCCTTAGTTAAATTTAATTAAATATGTTTTAATTCTTTAGATATTTTTTTCAACCTTGAAAAAGTTTGGTTTTACAATTAAATCACTACTGATGAGGAATTGTATTCCGAAACGGCCGTCTAGTGCTGTAAAATTAAAACTGGTATAATATGTAATTTAACCAATAATTGTTTTTAAAAATCGGTAATCATATAATATGTTTTAGCAACTACAACAGTCAGAAATGACTGTTAACACGTACATATAACATTTATGTGGGCGTAAGATTGTTATAAGGATGAGAAAATTGAACACGCACATCTAACATCAACCAAATGTGGATTATTAAAACTTCGATAGAATAACTAACATCTCGCTTCTAGTACTTTATGTCGTGTAAAAGTATAAAGCCATTTTACACCAAACTCCCTCATTCTTAATTAAAAAAACGTCTTAAACAAATTATTCAATTGTCATTCCTTCACAAAAAACGGTAAGCCTAGATACAAATATCTGGCGCTTAACTGGGAGTCTGATTATTCTGTCGAGCAACAAACGGATTCCAAACATAAATATACTGAAGATACAATCAACAAATTGTTGGCGTTTTTTGATAGACATATTTGTTGTGTGTGGTAATATATTTCTTCCAACAAACAATCGGTGTACCAATAGTCACAAAATGTCGTCCACGCCCACGAAAAGCTACATTTGAAGATGTTTGACAAACGTGATGATTTCAATTATACTATTGTCAAATTTCCTTTTCTATAACGCAATATACCTGCTTCTCCCGCGTTTGGTGTATTTTTGCACACTTAATACACTATAGTAGTGTTTGTTCCCACTACGGAAACTTTATACAACGAAGCAAGCTGCTTACAAATAAATTGTTGACCAAGGAATATTGCAAGAAAAAAAGGCATCTGGCATCGATACAACCGATGGCTGATCGTACAATTAACAGATTGCAAGAGTTTAAAACTTTTCCAAAAAACTCTGCTGGAAAACAAACCAAATTAAATTGACTTGTGCAAAAGTAAACGAAAACAGTCAGTACCCTTTCCATTCATGTGACCTGTGTATAAATACACCACGCTAAACTGGTAAAATTTCAAATTATTAGATTTAAAGTGAGATGCAGGCCATTTGGACAGGTCAATAGGGTATCAAAACCGGAAAACGGTTAAGATACATTCAGGAAAACGTAATTGTAAAATTAAAAGTTTTCGGTCACTTCAAAGGCATTTTTCACTTATATAAACAATCAAATGTACCATCTTGGTGGAAATGAAATTGAACTTTGTACTTTTAAGTTGGTTTATGTAAATTTTAAAGGAATAAACAAAACAATATAAAACAATTATTGCACAAGACGTTTTTATTCTATCCAACTAAGCATTTTCTCGAATTATGTGTGGAAATTCTCAGAAAAGCCTCAGTGTGGGATTTCTTTTACCTTCAATGTTGGCAACTACTAAAGTAATATATTTCAACAAATTCAGTGCACTTGGAAAATGCTAGAATAAAGTCGAATTTTCCAACAAACTCACAAGAAATTTGTCACAACTTGATACAAAATCTATTGACCTAATAGGGAAAATATTTTTCATTCATCCAAAAGTTAATTCTGTACATAGAGCAATTTTTTAATTTTTTAAAAACAAGAAATATAACTATGTCAAAATGATCCCTTCTTTACCTTCTTACTTTGAACAACTATAAATGTTATGTCATAATTGGAATATTCATGATGATAACACCTGGAAAAAAACCAAACAACAATGACCTACCTGACCCTAAATACCCTGATGTAACTTTGAATGAGACCCAATTTGTGTATACACTTGATCAAATTTCCAAAATTTTCGTAATATTTCTATATGTACAAGTGAACTGACCAATGATGTTTTAATTTAAAAATATAATTTGGTGAGTGCATTTTTAATTGCATTTTATGGATAGTTTAATGGAAACGTTTTTAATTAAAATGTATAAATAATAAAAACCCTGTGCACTCAATTTATGTAAATACACTAGATTACTCGTTTATAACAAATTGTTTTGGTTGATCCATTGAAAATGATCAAAAACAAATCCTCACTACAAGGTGTTAAAACTTTATTTACTGATATATTTACAGGAAGCGGAAATGGAATTGAAGACTTCTACTACATTTTCCAAGAGTTCAAGCTGAACCGGAACTTAAGTCGAGTAAACGTTAAGTTAACGAATAATACAACAGGAGCTCAGACAATCAAGTATAAATACCTGTCTGAACTGACCAGGCAGTGTTCAAACAGTATAAGGAAAAGCACAAATTGACTTAGTTACTATTCTGTTTTGCATCATGTTCACAGCAGGAGGTACATATGTTGTGCTTGCAAAGAAAAAAGAATATCCATTTTACAAAGTACATCAAATTAGAACATTTTTGTTACAAATGCGATGGAATACTAATAGATGGTTCAGAAAGTGACACCAATTATGTGGTATTTTATTCATTGCTTGTTTATCACAAAAATACATTGTATATTATGTATTATTCTGAATATTTCAACTTGCTTCAATATTTTATTTAATAATTTTTTATCCTTAATTTAAGTTAGCAACATCATCATTATTGCTTTTTTATGAATAATATTTATATATTTTACCATTTATTGAATGTATTCATCGATGGAATTTAAAGAAAGATGAAAGTTAGAAATATGTTATGCGCGTTCTGTTTAATTTTGATGTTTAAAAATTTCTACATTAAGAGGTAGCCAGTGACATTGGTGTGATTTGTACGACCCCATGAATCAACCTTAATTTACAAGATGTTGTCCATAAACGTAAACAATAACAAACCCATTTATAACTGTGTCTTGCTTCATTTTACCCAAAATCGTAGACTATTACAGTAGACCCTTTACTACTAAAAGTGAACATAAGAACCTATTTTATCACTATATCAATGCCAAATAACAAACCTGATTGAAATTTTTCATTTTCTTAAATCTATTGTAGATGCATGAATGCAAAATTATTTATGATTATAATTATTGTCGTTTTTTAAATATTTTTTAAATACCGCATGTAAATCAAGAAATAAAAAAAATGATACAATATCATTTATATGTGGTCTGACGTTTTGAAATGCTAGTAAACCAATCCTACATATATGAAGGTCACCGTAGTTAATAAAACAGAGCGCCCCACCTTCCTTCCCTGGTAGAATGTCACGTTTTTAACCCAATTTTGCAAGTTTGTAAGTTTTTTTTATTTTGCTTTGTTTGGTGTTGTAATTTGGACAACCCTTCCAAAGCTCGCGGCCTCACTTCCCTAGTTCACGTGTCTAACCTAACTTGTCGGTTTCAAAGTTTTTACTTTGCTTCTAGATTGTGATTTGGACATAGATTAGTATGTTTTTTAGTGGTATGTTTTTTATTGGTATGTTTGTTTTTGATTTATTTAACATTATTCTCGAACATAAAATATGAATTTTTCCTGTCTGGTCAAATACAAAGAGAGCTAAATCGTTAGAAACAATTTAATCGACCTAATTACTTTTATTTCTACCAAACCTATCCCTGCCACAAACGGAAAATCGGTGACCAGGTCTAATTACGCGCTTACTCACTATAACAACCCTCGCTGCCTAATATCGAATCCTACTCAACAAGGATAGATTCTAGTAGAGAAAGTTTGTCAGTTTGCTTCTCAAAAAATTGCAGTTTGCTCCGGATATCCTAGTTTCACCTACCATCTTTGAACTTACTATTGTCTCGATCTAAGGGGAAAAACTCCTGACTAGGATGTAAAAGTTCCATTACTCTACTCTCCACGGAGACATCGGTTAAGTAAGTACTAGGTATGATATATAAATTGTAGTCAAGAACATGTTTAATCAGTAAAAAAATAAAAACAAAAACATGTACAGTCCATATCCAAATCACAATGGTAAAATAATAATAAGAAGAAGACGACGACGAAGAAGAAGAAGGTAATGATGATGATGATGATGATGATGATGATGATGATGATGATGATGATGATGAAGAAAGAAAAACAGACAAACAAATCTGGCACATGGACTTTCTCCAGGAAAGTGGGACCAGGTACTCTAGAAGGGTAGTTATCTCATGTCTCATTAGCTACATCCGACACGTGTAACATAAAAATTGAGAATCTTTCAATGAAAAAAAATATGGAAGGAAATAATATTCAAACCAAGCTATAGTTACGGAGATGAACGTAAAACGATTAGACAGCATAAGAACAGACATTGACAAAATCAAATATTTTAAAAAAGGGACTGGTTATGATGAAAAATATTATATAAATGGCGGCGTAAATACCAATAGTGTCGTAATAGATAAAAATAAAAAATATCGCATGTTATTGGACACTTTAATTTGTTCACTTTATTTTTAGAAGTTAAATCCGGGTCCTCTTTGCAGCATTATTATTATTAGCTATAGCTGTAGCATAGCTGGTAAATAGAAAGATGCTTCCGCGTCTAAATTCGGGTTTACTTTCTTAAGGAAATTGGAAATTGGCCATGTAAAAATAGAATCATGTTAACAATACTTTTTTCTTTTCCTAAGTCATCATTGATTATAATTATTACATAAGCTAAAAGGATATGATAAGTTTTATTTAAATTTTCGTGGAGTTATTCATACTCAATATAACCACGCAAAATAAAACATCACGTAATTACATCATGTATTATGTAAAGTTATAAGTAGTTGTAAGTACGTGTAAGGCGGGCCAGTTTCATAAGAACATTTACATCATGCCCATTAACAGTCAAGTATTTCTTGGTATTCAACGCATTAAAACACATAGCATTATAATGTGGTGATTCTAGAGATATCGCTATGTGTTCTCTCTTCCTTCTTCCTTGTCAGTTGCTAAGGTGTTGTCCAATGAGATATTATTTGGCATCTGTGACGCGGACAATGTCATAACTCAGACATAACCAATGGCATATTATTCTCTGACAATCCTAGTATTGGCAATATCACATTATCTTCTGAAATTTCCAATTTCTACTTTTTAATAAGGCATTGCCAGTGACATAGTATCTGTTGACGTTGCTAAAGAAACATCTCTGGTATGAACATTGTCATTTCATCTCCGAGATTGTCAGTCAAAAACAAACACGCTGACTGTATCTAAATCACAATCCAAAAATCAAAGTAAAAACTTTGAAAACTAGAAAATAAAGTTAAACGCGTGAACGTCCACCAGGGAATTGAGTTCGGATGCTCCAGAAGGGTAAGCAAATTCTTTGTGATAATATATGATGAAAATAACACTGTTTTAGTGGTGATTTATTCAGTGAAAAAACTATGCCTGTAGACGACTTTCTTACAATTTTGAACATCTTTTTTTTTACTATCGAGGCAAAATGAAAACAGGTACATTGTTCAAGTGCACTGCACTTTCAGGAAAACGTTTCAATCATATCATGTTCCTCCCATCCTCAATTTTAAATACACGTATCAGGTGTAGCTAGCTAGATAGAAGGTACTTTCACTTACAGAGCATCCGGCGCCACTTTTCTGATGGAAATATATGTGTTTAACTTTTGTTACCTTTCAAAGTCTTTACATTGTTTCTTGGATTGTGATTTGGAAGTGCCTCGGTATGTTTGTTTTTATTTAGATCAATGCACATAAAGGGTCGTATCCAAGACAGGCCACCTCCACACGCCATGATCAGAGTCAGTGTTATCAGTCAGAACCCAAGAAAGATAGAGCTGTATTTTCCCTTAATCATTCAATTAGCAGCAGTGTATGTCTTCCAACGTTTTTATTACACTTCCTACTTTTCGTAATTCATAAAATCATAAACAACATGCCACTATTTATATGTTAATGATGCTTAGAAATAACATCACATTTAACTTTCATGCTTGAGTCATTAGTTAAAAGAAACTGCACTTACTGTTAATCACAGCTCTTTATGCTATTTATCAGTTTATGATAATGGTAATAGAAGAATGCAATATTACAGCTGAATAAACCACATACATCGAAACCCCTTTTGCACTAAGAACGCTAGGTAGAAAGCCAAAACCAGAGAAGACAAACAGTTATTCGAATCTCTGATAAAATTATCTTCCTAGATGTACCTATGTTGTTGCTTTACTACTTTAGAGTAACCATAGATTATATATCACTTACTTGGTACGCCACTGTGCAACAAAAACGCTTGATATCAAACAGAAAAAGACAAAAAAGGACAAACAATTATTTGAATTACTGATTATAAAGACTTCTGACAGGTTCTTGCTCAAATGAAAAATTGTGTTTCATGTTGTGTTTATAAAACAAAGTACCATCATCCAGTGACTGATAAAATATAAAAGTATTATTCCATAAAACAATAAATCAACACTCTAACACGTATATAAAAATAAGACATAACATATACTATTACTTCTTAAAACATTGTTTGAATAAGTTCTACCGATATACAAAAGGTTAGTAATCAAGACCCATCTACATCTATAAAGCTTTAGAATGGATCCTACATTGATACACTAGTCATTGTGCGAGGAAATGCCCTACAAAAATTGATAATCAAAACAAAAATAAAAATCCATTGGTCGATTAAAAACAAACTGGAAACTGGCAAATATAAGTAATTCCACGTCGAAGGCCATAGAAGTGAGGACGGGTGCCTAGGAAGGGTAGTTAGCTACACCCTCCACGTGCATAATTAAAATGAAGGATAAAAGAACCATGGGACGTCACAAATATCAAACTATAAAATATAAAGTGAATTACTAATGGGATCATTACAAGTATCAAAATGAATATTATAAAACAATCTTTAGTGTACCAGCTACCTAGATAGGGATAGGGATGATACCACTTCCTGAACACCCGACCTCACTCCCTGGTAGACTTTAATTTAGGTTTTGGGATTGTGATTTAGACGTGGGCCGATACATTTTTGTTTGTGGTCTTTGAAAAAGATTTCTAGTTAGAAATATTCAACCGTTCACCATGTCATTCTAGTCCAATCCAAAATAATCGATATACCTATATTATATAAGCATAATTACACACGCGGAAACATGTAGATGCCAGTGCTATATGGGGTACTTTTGATGTGTTGTGTAGTCGGATTTTGTAGCGGCTATACAACATTCATTTATTGTCCAAATCAAAGTTTTATCATGAAGCAAAACGACTTTTGTACGATCATAATCATAATACACATATTGGGTGGAAACACGCGTTTTGATATGCCAGTTTTCAAAGCTTTTAGTCGTTATGTTTGTTCTTGATACCAACACTATGGGTTACTTTTGTCTAGATTATTTTGTGTAGAGGAATTTATTGTCCAAATCAAACTTGCATCATAAGCTAGGAAGACTTTTGTGTGATCATAATCACCCTAAATGTAAACATTAATTACGCATATATTGAAAAATAAACATTGAACATCAATCCCCGTACCAATCCCAAGTGATCGATACGATACAGATCTGTCGAGAAGTTTTATACTGAGCTAACGAAAAATGAATCGAAGCTCGGCTACCGAGTGCCTGAAATAACATAACTTCTGACCAGAAAGTTGTCAAGACATAGATAATACCTGCTGAATAGCTGTCGGGATGTAGCTAAAGGGTCGTGATGGTTGCTGATGCGGTACTAATTCATTAGTTCAGTGTTAAACTTTGGACAGATCTGTACTGTACCACGCGTCTAAGTGTATTATCGTTATATTAAGTATGTAGATGTTATCTGATTTTTCTATAAAGAGTAATTATAGACTAATAACATACTAAACACTAATATCCTGTTGACACTTCAAATATCCGTTATATAATAATTACTCTGCCAAACAACCAAAACAAATACTCTATTCATAAACTAAGTACATATTGCATCGTATACGTGTATATTATCCGTGCATATGCATGTAGAGTTTATATTTTTCTAGCATAGTTTTACTAAAACCAAATCCACCGATCTATTTCGAAACCACAATTTCAAAGCAAAGCAAAAATAAAAAAAAAAACACACTAACCCATTTCCAAAATCACAATCCCAAAGCAAAGTAAAAATAAAAAAGTGTACCAATCCATGTCTTTGAAACTTTCAAATTAAAATACAGTCAAACATGTGACCTTTCACCAGAGTGTGGCCAGATGCTCCTCCTTTTTAGGTAGCTACAGCTTCGAAAACACACCATACGCAATACAAACACTACGAATTCTTTATTAAAACATCCTCAATCCACCACAGTCCGTGGGGTAAAAAAACAAACGAATCAATCTAGGCCCACCACAGTCTTTGGGGTCAAAAACAAACAAACCAATCCAAACTACAATTCCAAAGTTAAAACTTTGAAACTGACAAATTAAGTTAAACACGTGAATTTTCTGAAGGGAATTCCGAAAAGACGACGAATGATAAATATAGGTGTGAATATCATATATTTACATAAATAAAAACAAACATACCGGTCCGTATTCGGAAGCAAAAATGGCAAACTAAGTTTAAAGTTAAAAACACGCTAACGTCTACCAGGGAAGTACTGCAGGGTGGTCCGGAAGGGTTAGCACCCACAGTCTGTTTGTAGCTAGTACACCCGCCACGTGTGAATTCAAGATTGAAGGTAAGGAACATGGAATTATGCCACGTCAAATAAATCCATGATAATTTTGTATAGAGTGACATTATACCATAATTTATTTATCAGCAATAATTATGTCATTATTATGTTAGACGTGTGTGTATCAACTCTTAATATGAAAAAGGTTATGTTGTGGTCTATTTTCGGTGATTAGCTCTTACAATTATGAATAGCGACTAAACGTTTAGCAATTGTCTATTAGGTTGAATTACATTGACATCATTACTAATACCGGTGGGACTTTAGATATAATTATCTGGGCATAGTAGAACAATGATACATAAAATCATAAACTTACTATCAATTAACTAGTACTAGGTAATAACCTGCATTAAATGTATGGACTTGAACAACTTATTTGAACATGTGTCACACATTCATCTATACGATATATTTAATGACTAAATTAATTTTTCTCTATCGTAGATTCTTTGTAAATCGTCTCCACCAATACCTAATGCTTAATTTAAAGAAGATATAAATATGTATCAACCCTCAAAGAAATCCAAAAAATTTCTTCGAAAGCGATTGGTTAACTTACCAGGGTACCCAGAACTGTGTTCGTAAATTTATCGGAGTACATAAACTCGCGCGACGATTAGCGAAAAAATGGAAGTACCTTGTACATTTCGGAAGTCTAGTTACGATAAACAAATATACTAATACATGATTTTTATATACTTTTTATGATACAAATTACACCATTTACACACGCATATGCTCACACTTACAAACACATACATGTATACATGATTGTTTGGTTTTAACACAACAAAATCCAATGTTTAATTATGTGAGTTTCTTTATCAAAATGAAACCATAACAAGCATAAGTCAAATGCAATAGAATATAAACATTTATTATATAGCAATATATGCACTGCATAGAAATTAAACGATAAATCCCGAGATGTTAGCATGCAATAAATTTCTATATTTGCACGCAAACTTTGTTCCATTCCGAGGTTTCTCGAATCGATTTTTCATATTGCACGCTTTGTCACATGACGCTGGTGATTATGACGTCATATGATTGTTGTTACATGGCCGAAAACTCATCCCTGAGTTGTTGCCGTATTGCACTAGTTCTTATATCCGAATACAAGAACTAATGCAATATTTATGTATTGTAAAACAAAATGTTTTTTAGATGAAATACAAGTGGGAAGTAAACGAAATTTATTTGGTATATAATAAAAATGTATCGTTTAATTTTTATGCAAAGCATATATTGCTATCTAATAATATTATAGGGTTATTAACTGATATTGTGAAATATTGCCCCTTGTTGACTCGACATTTGCACTCGCAAGCTTGTGCAATGTCGATTCAACAAGGGACAATATTTCACAATTTCAGTTCAATAACCCTATATTATCATTAAAAAGCAATATATGCTTCGCATTAAAATGATACGATAAATCCCGAGGTGTCAGTGTGCAATAAATATCGCTATTTGCACGCTAACTTTGTTCTAGTCCGAGGTTTCCCGAATCAAGTTTTTCACACTGCACGATTTGTCACATGCCACTGTCGTTTATGACGTCATATGATTGTTGTCGACGTCATCGCTGTGTTTTTGTCATATTGCATTAGTTCTTTTATCCATTTACAAGAACCAGTGTATATTTAATGTTTTGTACGACAAAATGGTATTTTAGATGAAATACTTAACGTAAATAAACGAAATTTATTTTGCTATAATTATAATAAAAGGGTTATTGAACTTATATTGTGAAATATTGTCCCTCGTTCAATCGAAATTTTCACTCGCGCATTCGTGCAAGTGTCGAGTCAACTCGGGACAATATTTTACAACATCAGTTCAATAACCCTATCTCATAAATCTGCAAGGAAATAATTTCTTGTTGGAGTAATGTCACTTATTTCAGCGTAACAGCGTATTTCACAGAGAACATAATAAGACAAATTACTCCTATTATTCTGTCACGGTGACATATAGACGAGGAAGAAAACTTACTGCCTGTCTATTATTGTTATTTTTCAAGATAACAACATAAAATCAAATCACACTAGCTTAAGGATTCCAATAAAAAATACCCTGCGGTTATTTTTGCTTTTCCTTCCTTATCTTTTCTAATTTGACACGTGGCGGAAATAGTTAGCTAAACGGGAGGTGCTTACCCTTTCCGGACCACCGGACCTCACTTTCTCGGTGATAACCTTGAGTTGCTTTTGTTTGATTTTAATTTATCGTCTTGCGTGATCTATTGACTATTTTAAAAATTCGATTTCACATTGATCAAGGAAATGAGATATTGAATTAAATGTAATTTTGACAATGTATGATTATTTTAATAGTGAATGTGTGTCCTGTACTCACCCTGAAAGAAAACTTCACATCAATACTCAACAAAAAATGTTAAGGACCGCATTAAAAAAATATTTAATTTTGTAGAACGTAAATCATACCATTACATATTCACACTTCTTATAATTTCACTAAAGAGATTTAATTTCATGCGCAAAAAATAACTTCATAGCATCATTTGAAACAAAAAAAAAGAATAAAAACAAAATACACATGGACTTTATATTTTTCAGTTTTTGAATTTTCATTTCAATCAAAAACAAACATACTAATCCATTTCCGAATCACAATCCAGAAGCACGGGAGCTCCGTGATTGGTCCAGTTATGATGCAACACGTGTTTTAGGTTTACAAGAATGTTTCACTAAAAAGAAACGTACCTCGGTGATATTTTGTTTATATCCATTCATACTTTAAACTTTCATTCATTTTATACTTTTAAATTTTAGTAAAGTGAATTAAAAGAAACCCCAATTATAAGCCATTTAAGTAAAAACTTTGGAACTGACAAGTTAGGTTAGACACGTGAACTTCCACCAGGGAAGTGAGGCCGGGTGCTCCGGAAGGGTAAGCACCTCCTGTTTAGCTGGCTACACCCGCCACGTGTGAAATCAAAATTCTGTGAAAGGAACATGGAACTATGAGACGTCAAATATATCCAAGGCAATCCTGGACACAGAGACATCAAACTTATCAACAATACTGTGATGACGACCATAAAACTTTTTGAGGGCCGTGATAAGCCTAGGCTTGCAATATCCCTGAGTCAACAATTTATTTGCAAGCAGCCTACTTCGTTGTACAAAGTCCCCGTAGTGGGAACAAGCTCTACCATAGCGTATTAATTGGGAAACAAATACACCATAAGCAGGAGAAGCAGGTATATTGCTGCATAAAAAAGGAAAGTTGACAATAGAAAAATTGAAGTCATCACGTTTGCCATAAAGTTTCAAATGTAGCCTTTCCTGTGCGTCATAATTCAGGTATAAGTCTAAATATGAAGCAGAACTTGAGGAATCAGTCGTGTCTTTTATTTCAAGCTCACTAGGATAGATGACATTTACATAGTCTCCAAATTTAGGATTGTTAAGAGACAGAACGTCATCTATATATCTGTATGTTGAGTTGAATGATTTGGCGACAGTTTTCTCTCCAAATTTAACAAGGTTCTGCATAAATTCTGCTTCGTAAGAATAAAGAAACAAATCAGCAAGCAATGGTGCACAGTTTGTACCCATTGGTATACCGATTGTTTGCTGAAAAATTATATTACCAAACACAACAAATATGTTATCTATCAAAAACTCCAACATTTTGTTGATGGTATCTTCAGTATATTTTTGTCTGGAATCCGTATCGTGCTTGACAAAATAACCAGAATCCCAGTTCAGCACCAGATATTTGTATCTTTGCTTACCGTTTTTGTAGAAGAAAGACAAGTGAATAATTTCTTAAAGACGTTTTTTAATTTAGAATGAGTGATTGGGTGTATAGTGTAGAAAAATCAAATGTTTTTATACTTTTTACATGAGATAAAGTATTAGAAGCAAAATGTTTAAGTAATTCTTTAGAAGTTTTGAGAATCCACATTTGGTTGATTCCAGATGTAGAATATACTTTTTCTGAATAAGACTGAAGACCATCTTTGACGATTGTCAAAATTTGTGTTAGAGTTACCGATAATGATTTAGTAGTACATTTAGATGAGCCTGCTATATATCTTTCCTTGTATGAATTTTTATGGAGTTTAGGAATCAAATTATACAATAGTTGTTGAGTATTTATAGCGTATATAGCGTTTTGACCTCGTGACGAATGCAAATGTCTACAGCAGCTCCACATGTGTTTGGCATTTGAAAATAATTGTAACTGTAAATTAGTGTAAATAAGATTTCGTCTGCAATGCTACGGTGGTTTCGGCTGTAATGCTACTCTAATGTCGTCTGTAATATTACGGTGGTTTCGGCTGTGATGCTGCTATGATGTCGTCTGCAATGTTACTATGGTGTGGTCTGTAATATTACGGTGGTGTCGTCTGTAATTAAACATGTTACCGGGCAAACAAGTAACTCGGGGTTATTTTTTAAAATCCACACATTAATTCTATGAGTTGATGTATTTTATCCGTGTATCCACATACAAACACTATCTGCATTATACTTGTAGGTTGTGTTATCACTGTTTTCTATAGGCCTCCTTTTTGTCAATCATCAGTTTTGGCTTATCGCGCTGTTTCTAAATCGTAATGCTGTAGGTTTATATTATTTTATTATTCTCTGACAATGGAAGGACATTTTACACATAAAATCTATGGCAATGCATATGGATAGACATTCTAAAGCAATTTATTGTGTAGACGTAACAGTCAACTCGAAAAGCTGCTGATGTGGCTCTAGGCAGTAATTCAATCACATTGTGTAGGATGAACTTGTAAGTTTTTGTTACATATTGAAATAAAATGGATGTTCTTGTTATTTATTAAGGTGAATTTTTAAAACCAAAGGACTGCACATCGTTAGAGAATGAGCATAAATTAGTTGTTAGTTGACTTTGAGTAGGTGATTGCCTTATACGATGACATTATATCTGATATTGTGTATTGTCGTGCTGTACGACAGTGTTGAATGGTATTTATACATCTCAGTGGGATTAATTATGATGTACGTATAAATATTAAAGCCATTCTTCAATTATTACAATACAAAGGAAATGACAGAACATTGTGCTACTATTGTAGTTGTATCATTATTACTCTGGAGAGAGTCAGACACACAATATATATATTATACTTGGATTTAAAATGTCATAAAGACAAAAAAGATTGAAGATAAAGTCAAGAATATTGTTATTACAGTTGGAATAGAATCATATACGACTTATTTTTATGTTGATGTGGTTTCCGTTAAGCAGATTGTTCTAAGCTGGGCTATCATCATCAACATCATCACGTTATTGTGACAATCACGATCTTTTGTTCACGTCAAACTAGAACCACGGTTGTTAATAGAACCATGTCGGAGTGTTACCCATGGCTACAGCAGATGGAGTGGTCCAATGCGACAACCATCGCGGATATCAACAAAAAGTTTATCACGTGGCATTTAGGTGGGATAACTTTGATATCTTTATTAATTCCGGTGGGAATTGTGGGAAACATCGCTGTTATTTGGATTTACCTGAACAAGTTCAACCGATCGAGCTACAGAACCTACGTATTATGTTTGGCAATCATTGATATTACCGGATGTTGCCTGAGTATGCCATATTTACTCACTCATATATGTTTTCCTGTAATGTTTCCATCCGGCGCCTTCTGTAAAGCAGGAGCTGTTGTAACAGTTTATGTGAGTTTTGCTTCCGGTTTCACATTGATCATTATTGCAGCTCACAGATATCGTAAAATCTGTAAGAACGCGTCACAGTTTCCACATAACAAGGTGATTTTTATATGCCTTACTTCACAAGGGATATCATTATTTTTTTCTTGGCCAGCGGGAGTCCTGTACGGGGATAAGACTGTTGATACTGGAATATATAATATATCCGGCACATACTGTTCGGCAGACGACAGCATGAAGAATTTAGATCTACATGGGCCGTATTATATCATGATGAACGCAATTATATTTGTGTCAACAGCGATTCTAGCTGTTCTTTATTTCCATGTAATTAGAGAAATCCGTTGTCCAAAATTAAATGTGACCCGTGACATTGATAGAGAGAGGAGAAAAGCTGCACATAAATCCACCACTACTATGTTCCTTGTGACTGTAGTTTATTGTGTCACCTTCCTCCCGCATGCCGTACTCAGAGCAGTTGAACATACATATAAATCATTCTATTGTGACTTGAGTTTTTCTGGAGGGTTTACATTTAACACATTTGTGTGGTCGTTTTTAATCAATAACGTCACCAATCCGTTTGTGTATTTGTATTCTGACAGAAAGTTCAAACGAGAGTTCAACACAGTTTGTGACACAATTTGTTGTCGGAAAAAGGTAAGTTCTTTTAATATTTGGAATGGTTAGATTGTCTAGTAGTGCTATTTTCATAACGTTAGATACGATTGAAATCCAGTTCCGGTCCAGGATGGGATGTTTATAATCTTTAAAACCCAATATTGTTATCTCAACTTGTTTAGTTTGCTTGATTCTTTAGATTGTTGTTTGGTAACATAAACTTACATGGAATCAATAATGATGATTAAATACACTGAAGCAAGAGTAACCCGAAGCGACCATTGATATAACCGAAGAAGAGCCGATTACCGTCAAAAACGTTTTCCTAGAACAATGAATAGAAATGGTCATGTGTTAGCTACTAATAAAAATCAAACATATTAATCCATGTCCGAATCACAATCCAGAAGTAAAGTAAAAACTTTGAAAATACAAGTTTGGTTAGACACGTTAACTTTCACCCGGTCAGTTAAAGAACTGAAGGTCATAACGGCCATCAAAGTTACATATACCGACCGAACCCTAACCAGAACCGATTATGTTAATGATAATACAAATGTATATGTTAACTTACTGCAGAGGTAAAAGATGATGTTGGAGTATTCATACTTCGCAACGAAAAAAAAAAACATCAAGCGAATAATGTTTCAATCTTTGTTTTAAACGTTGGTTAATATATGTTCTTGCTTTCTTACCAAGTGTTTGTTTTCAGCTTTTAACCTTAAAACAGTATCTTTAATACGAGTACTTTTCCTTATATTGGTACTACAAAATTATACTAGAATAAGTTCAAAATCACCAAAACAAAACCACCAGAAATAATTATGTACCATCGCAAACCCCGCCAAAACGATTTTGAAACAGATAAGTGAAGAAAGACTGGGTGCTCTGGAAGTTTAAGCACCCCTCTCTAGCTACCTACACCGGGCACGTTTGATATCAAAATTAGGAATAAAAGTAGCATGGAATTATGCCAGTTTCATCACAACATTGATAATAAGTAAGATGCCTCCAATGTTGTCCTGGATATAAATTGTGATTACAGTCATCTTTTTAAGGGGATTGATAACCCTAAGCTCACAACATCAGCTCACCATTAGTAACTATATCATGAAGTTAGGGTTATCATCTTCATCTTCTTACATATCAGTTCATCCATCAAAAGTTGAGTACTATCACACTTTTTCACTTTTGTTTTGTTTATTATATTATATAACTGGGTCATCTAAAGCAATCAGGCATTATCAGTAGTTTCATTTTTAAAAAGTCCCCAAGACAATATTCAACATGCAATCTTCATCACGATAATTATAACCTGCTTCAAAGTTTGATGAATTAAATCATACTTCTCTGATACATGTATATGAATATATATCCCTGCTGGATACTGATGATGACATACTGTGTGAAAACATAAAGTAATATAATAAAGCAAAGAGGAAACAACCGGAAATGAAGCAGTTTTATCATTATTCCTAAGTGGAATTAAAACCTCGCACTGCATCAAAATCTAGGCAATCACGATGATTTGTGTTACAAAAAAGTTGCAGTATTATCATAAGGAAATACATCGTTTAATATCACGATATATCCAGAATTGTGAATGTAATGTTTTTCGTTTTTATATAAACGTGATTTTTATTACTTATTTCTTTTGATCAAAATGGTATGCAAAAAGTAAAGGTACATATATAGTGATATTTATTAAATATATATATTTTTCACGTTGTGGGCGTTGCTAGTTTGACGGTAGGTGCTTGTCTTTCCAGAGCACCCGGTCTTACTACCCTGATGGGAGTTCACTGAATGTGACCTGTAACTTTACTGCATAGTAAAAGATTAGGCGTATACGGACTGACTTTGAGGTTAAACAATTATTAAGATTCTGTTTACAAATATCTTTCTGGAGCACATTGGCTTGGTTTCTTGATTCACGAGTTGAAATAAAATTGGCAGTTTTGTATAATTTTATTTTGTGATTTGCATGTGGACTGGTGAGTCTAATACAATGTTTACAGATAACTAGGATTTCACTGATATTATTACAAAGTTTATGTCCAATATGTAGGCGTGCTGGGTATGTGATCTTGATCACCAAGACTTCTTTAATTTTAAGATACAAGTTCTTTCAATAAAATTAAAAATGTTACCATGGACTTGTGGTATTTTTTATTTAATGGACACATTTGCCATACTCACTTTGTGATAGAGGTATTCATTAAGGTGGATTATTATCTTTAAAACAACAGTGGAGAATGTCAAGAGTAGGATCAAGGCAAAATATCTCTCAAGAAACTGTATTTAATAATTCGTTATGAACAAGTTATATTTTGAGGTAGATCAAACTACTATTGAAGAGAGCTAATGGATAATTGAAAAAAAATAATTATAAGACGATGTCACTTTGAAGAAAGGAATTCGGAGACAAGCAAAAAGGAAATTGAAGATGAAAAGAATTTATTTTACCAATCCTTAAAATCTCGTGGTTTTAATTACTATAACTAAGTAGGGTAATCATATATTTTCAAGACAGACCCGGTCGATTTTTTTGTATAAAACGTACATCAAAGCCAATCTTAATGGGCATTATAAAACTTTTTTTTTTTAAATCATTACAAAACTTGAGAAAATAAATACACGTTTAATATTTATACGTCTAGTCACATTTTTAATAAATCTCCCCCACTATATGTTTCACTTTGTCTGGTTTCATTTCTTTATTGACTAGTCTCATGTTTACGCTTTTCAGCTACAGATTGCTGTCTTAATTTATAATTTTCTTGTGATTTATGAAACCCATGTCAAAAATGTAACAAAATTCTGTATCATTGATGTGATGTATTTCTTACACTGGGAACAGTTTGTTTCTGGCAATTAATATTGGTATTTTGTTACCCTTCAAATTACATATTATACCAGTTTTATATTTAATTTCAAAAAAATTTCTTAAAAGCGATTGGTTGACTTGCCGGGGTGCAAAGATACATCAATCTTTTACGGGGTACATGGTGTGACCTACCAAAACCGTTTATAACTTATAATATCCGGACTTTTTCCAGTTCAACTTGACCATGTTCTCATTTCGTGAACCATTTGACTACCAGAACATAGAAGGAAGCAATCATATCGTTATCACGTGACTGCTGATGTTTTGTTGATGCAATACCTGGTAATTTAATATAAACGTTATAATAATACCAGTTAATGATTTCTTTATGGATAAGGTTTAATTATTAAGTTTATCAATATGATTCAAGAGGAAAACTAACACTACAACATTGCAATAGAAGTTAAAACACATTTTAATATAAAATATTTAAATTAAATTTACCCTCCTCAAAGTATAATTTAAATTGTTTTCCTGGATATAAATATAAATTTCGACCTTAAAACAATTACTTTGCATATTGGCATCGCATTAAGCAAACACTTGTCAAGTCTTAATTTCCGTATAATGCCGCACTGCTATATAACAACACCGGGTGAAATGTTATAGCCACGTGTTCGGTCAGAATTAGAACATGTATTCATGTATTATAATTAAGCTTTTTTGATCAATGTCTAAGTACCTTTTTATGAACATACAACACACTGATTTCACACTGTCGTTTTAGATAAGACAGCAGGTTCTCGCTCGGTAAGGATGGAGTGTTATTCATGGCTTGGTAAAGGCGCAAATTTGACGTTGTCCAATTTAAACGGCGAATTCAGAAAATGGAATATTGGAGGAATTATTCTAATCAGTATTATCATGCCTTTAGGATTAATTGGTAATATACTAGTGATATCTATACACTTACGGAAATATCCCAGATCTAGTTATAGACTATATATTGTATGGTTAGCCATCACAGACTTAACAAACAGTTGTCTATGTATGCCGTATCTATTGACGCACATTTGTTTCCCATTGGCATTCCCATCCGAAGTTTTATGCAAAGTCGGTGCATTTATAACACAAGTCGCCAGTTCCTTCTCCGGCTTTATCCTTATTGTAATAGGAATACACAGGTATCGTCAGATATGTAGACCGACCGAGTGGCAAATCAGTGGCAGTCAAGCCACTATAAACTGTATCATCGCTCAGGTGTTATCAATTTTAGTTTCATTTCCAGCTGGATTTTTATATGGCGAGACCACTGTTATAATCAGAAACATCACTGGGAAGGCCTGTTCCTCTGATGATGATCTAGTTAATTACAACCTACAAGGACCTTATTATATCTTTGTTAATGTTATAGTTATTTCTAATACAATAGTTCTAGCAATATTGTACTTCTTTGTTGTCAAGCAAATACGCATGCGTCAGAAAGTTCATTCTTCTTCCTATAACGAAGCACGTCGGAGTAGAACCACCTACAGAACAACGTTAACACTATTTACAATTACAGTGACGTATTGTTTTTCTTTCATTCCACATACCGTGATACGTGCTATAGAACATAATTCCGGGTCTTTAGATTGTCACCTGACCTATGGCGGAGGTATTGTGGTCAACACGATACTTTGGACATTCCTTATAAATAGTGTTGCTTATCCATTCATTTATTTTTATTCCGATTTAAAGTTCCGTTCAGAAGTAACACGTCTCACTTTAGGCCTTTGTGGATTCAGACGTGCTTCGGTAGGAGTTGTAACCGGGATTACGAGTAAGAAGCGATCAACCAATGGCACTGAACAGGATACTAAGTGTGTAACAGTGAGTTAGACATATTCCGGAAAAACGTTACATGTTACAAGACAAAAGAATGAATAGAATAAATGGCCATTATAGTTCTCATGAAATGGTTTATTTTAATGCTGAAATGTTTCCTGAGTATACAATGCGTGATAACTATATTTTGGAAATTTATGTATTTATTTAGCTACGCGCATGATAAGTAGAGAATCAAAGACTTTGAAGAGGCAACAGCTTTATAATTAATTTACAAACTGTAAGAAAATTTCAAGGTTCCGAACAATAAGCTTTGAAGAAAGTGCTACAAAAGCAACGATCATAACTATTCAATAATCAAATATTTACGTGCTTGATGGGAGATCTAGTCGGGTACTATAATATCTTCAAGATGGCACAAGAGCTTTACATTGAACTAGACGCCTCCTAGAAATACAGATTTTTTTTTAGATTTACCAGGCTCAAATCTTTTCTGAACACCATACTTGGAACTTACAATGATATTATTTAGAAGTTTAAATTATAGATTTATTCGTGCTTTCTCTACACTTCATAGCGGAAATAAAGCTGGACACTAAATTAGGTTAGTTTGAAACTCTTCTTTGTTAGTTTCCTTGTATTTTTATTTTTGATGATTACTAATGTATCCATGAAATAAAGAGATTGATCAAAGATACAGCTAGTTTCCATAGAGATCCAGATTGTTTGCCTGTAGACTTTGTAGTCTAATTCGAAAATATAGGAGCATAATTTTGCTCATTGCAACTCCAAAACATGTATTTGCAACCTTAGTTTAACTAATTAAAATAACTATTGCTTTTTCTTTTTCGAAAAAAAATATTTCAATGTGATTGAATATCTCAAAAATAATATCAACCAAATTAAAATAATATAATAAGCAAAAATATAAAAGGCATTAAGGACGTGTGAAAGAGGGTAAGATTAGTTTGACTGATACACAGAAGGGATAACAATCAAGACTATCCAGATCCATAGAGGTGGAGGACGGGTCCGTCATTGACTTTTTTAGTACACAGAACTCGTAGCAATCAGAACTATCCAGATACATAGAGGTGGAGGACGGGTCCGGCATTGACTTCTTTTAGTACACAGAACTCGTAGCAATCAGAACTATCCAGATCCACAGAGCTGGAGGACATGACGGGTCCGTCATTGACTTCTGTTAGTACACAGAACTCGTAGCAATCAGAACTATCCAGATCCATAGAGGTGGAGGACGGGCCCGTAATTGACTTCTTTTAGTACACAGAACTCGTAACAATCAGAACTATCCAGATCCATAGAGGTGGAGGACGGGTCCGTCATTGATTTTTGTAGGATACAGAAGGGGTAGCAATCAGGACTATCCAGATTCGTAGACCTGGAGGATGGACCCGTCATTTATTTCGTTAAGGACTGTCAGTCAATGTGAAAAGAAATATCTGTCTTACAATCTTTATCAAACCGGTACTTTTTCTATACAATAGTCTTTTTAATAAATTCCTTAAAATCAATTTTTTATGAAACCTTTAAGGAGTTTGAGCACAAGATAAATATAAATTATAGATTTGAGATTTCGTGTTTGATATAGCTGGTAAAGGGAAACAAAAAGTAATTTTAGCAGAAGTTCATTTCTATTTCTGACGAGTTAACAAAAATAATTTTTCAGATTTTGATTATGGTATAAATGGTAAGTAGATGTCTGAATGAAACAAACTTGTCTACACTGGAACAAGCATGATTAAATCATTGAGAAATAAAGATATCGTGAGCTCTAGAATTTTTTTTATCGTTTTGACGTGCCCTTGGTTCCGTTTGTTGTTGTCAAGTACCTGGTTTTAGTTACAAATCAATAAAATAACAAACGAACCCGTCCATATTCAAATCACAATCTAATTTATTTTTTCCATATCATCAAAGAAAGGTAGTTTCTGCTTACACGTTCCAATATATGAAGAACCTATTTCCGTTATCGTTTTCCATAGCAATAAAGAAACAGATCAGCGATATGTGCCCATGGGGATGAAGTAATTAGTCTGTAGATTGTGTCGTCAAAGTAGACAAAAATATTGTCAATAAAATACGTTAAAAATTCATGTAAGTCACTGATTTGTATACTGTATAAGGACTTTATGTATAATAATGATAATAATAATAAAACTAGAAAACTGTGAGCCACAATAAGAGATAGTTACCCTAAGGTGTAACGGAAGGACGGACGGACACACGGACGGACACCCCTATCACTATATGCCCCCCCCCCATTTTTTTAAGCGGGGGTATAAAAACACTTCATGTGGAACAATTTGTCCCATTTTCTAATTAGCACACGCCGCCATATTGGATTAACGTCAACGTTATAGAGACTATAGGCCAAATAGACAAAAATCTTTAGCTAGCCCTCTTTGATCCAATAAACATCTATTGGACATTTTCCGACAGGTAACATTTGCCGTCACACCGGTTAGAATACGTTTATGTACTTTTCTAGTATATTTGTCTGGATTTCGAGGTTCCCACTAAACTTAAATTTACGAAGCGTAAACTTGATTTCATCCAACAGTATTTTCTTTTAAAATATGAAAAAAGTCGAAATAACCGAGTTTTTGAAATTGTTTATACTTCAACCAGCTTACGACTTACAATAATTTCCGAAAAGAGAAACGGAATCACAAGAGATGTTGTTCCGGATACAGTCAATCGAGGTCCTAAAATGACACTCAAAAAAATTCCCCGAGTTTTTTTAAAATTGATCTATTTGACAAATCTGACGTTTTTATTGATGCACATTAGGGGATATTAAGATTTCAAGTCCAAGACGTCAATTCATGCAACAAAACCCAGATTTAATAACTTCCATTCTGGGAGGACATATTTTTATGTCGGTTTCTCTTGACACCGGTGCAACAGAAGTTAAGTTGGGGTGCCATATGGGGAAATAACAATTACAAATCGATTGTTTTGGTATTCATATTTCCCGGTAATTGAACTTGGGATCACGTGATGTAACGTCATGAATATTCATGAGCACAAAGGGAACTAATTTATTGGTATGTATATCACTGACTAGAAGCTGCACTTTCTCGATTATTAATATTTTTATTTTTCGACACCTAACTGTGTGCAATAAGACATTACATTCCCATTTTTAACAGTTATGGATAGGATTAAGCGAAAAGCGAGCTTTAATTTGCTAATGACGGGTTCAATCATAATGCTTTTCATTTTGTTATGGACGTATGAATTATTTGGATCGCTGATTTTGCAAACTTAATAATTCGCGATTATAATTCAATTCATAAAAAAAAACCAATAACAAAAACAATTTTTTAAAAATATAGCGATAGCTAGTAGAACTGCTATGGCGTAGGAATTTAAATCTCTGTGTTGTCCATCATAAGTTGATGTCACTATAGGAGCCAATCCATTCATGCAAACATAACAGAAAAAGGTCTGATCAATTAAAATGTTTGAAACAGGGAAGAAATGAATCATAATATGAAATTAGTTCACATAACTGGACGGAAACCGACTTTAAGCTTTATGAGCTAAATATAACAGGTTTATAACGGAATCATGTTTCTCTCATTTTAAAGCCTAATCACGAATCTAGATTTGTTATTACAGATTTAAAACCAATGCAAATAATAAATTATAACTGATTCTGTAACGACTTTAAGTTTTAATATTATTGCTTTAGTATTAAATGTCTTCCCAGGAGAATTGCAGACCGTATTGAATTCATGTTTCCATTATTTGTAGTTATTAATTGGGTTTTGTATTCCAATGATTTACAGCACTTTGATGACGTAATAACAGCTAATAAGGAAGTAATCCTAAACTCTGAACAATAACAATTCATTTGTTAAACATCCACGATAACTTCAACTAATACCAATATGTACAAAGACCAGGAAATGCCTAGATAATGTACAAATTAGGAAATGGACGAAGGCTACATTAAATAATTACATAGATCAAATTCATCTGTTACATAATGCAATTTGTTTTTATTGAATTCATGCAATTTTGATATTTTTAGAATCTATTTTTTAAAACTATCCATATATTACCAGTGTCGAAATTAGAGTGGTATAGGGGGTGTAACTCACTCCTTTAATTTTGTTTATTTATTTATGATTTGGTTTAGTTATCTAAATGAAAGATTGGGTAGATAAAGGCATCTAAGATTGTGTCATATTATAAGATTTTGCGTCATTTTCTTCGGAAGCATACTTGGAACCCATACATAACACAATTACCAAAATTCCAGATCAGTCCTTGATTGTGCAATGTCCCGTTAACTTTTTGCATGTATTACGCCATGGCCATTAATCAACACTTCGCTGTGGAGAACTATGTTTATTCCGACATGATAGTTGACTAACCTTATCTTCATTTAAAATGCCTGTACTATTAGATGTTCACCATATGACGTCATATTTGAACTATATCGGCTTCGGTATAATTGGTTTGTGTGAGATGAGATGATCCTACAATAGCAAGATCTATAGAAACTGTCAGAAGAGAGAGGCCATATTAATGGTACACAATTTATTATAATCTTTTTTGTAAAATGAAGGTGTAACCTTGGTAATTATAAAGTAAAGTTATATGATGATGATAAATCACGGAGTGTATGTTATATATATGATAGGTTATCTTGAAGAGATATGTGTAGTATTTCTCAAGGACAACAAGTGCTTCTCCGGGAAACATGAAGCAGCAGAGATGTTCTTCAAATTATTGCGAGCTTTATAATTGAAATATATTTATTTTGTGTTTTATTTTTTGTTCGGCGTTCACGACAGTGAAAGCGTACATTGCTATCGTTTTCTCTAACATCAGGCTTCTTTACTATGAAATAGTACGCATCAAAATACATGTAGTGCGCCTGGTAAATGAACACGAAAAGAATATATCTGTTTTGTCGTGAGATATGTATTCTGAGACGGGTAATGCATTTAGAATAAATTTTCGGAATATATATTTCAGTATCTAGTAAAATATTGCGGGGGGGATGCATCCAATAATTTGTTCAGTCTGGCGAACTCGTCTCGTAGAATACAATAAAAAGTAGTCCATCAAGTTTGCGTCCTACTAGTTGAATTTATTTTAGGGTTATATTAACGTATTTTGGTGTTGAGGTATTCTGTCACATTTCAAAACTGATTTATCGATTAGATTTCACTTTCGTGAAAGGGAGATAAATCGTAGTGTCGTTTGCAAACTGAGCACATGATTTTAAATACTTAAATACCGCTTAATATGTGAGTGATAATCAACAGTTTATTTTAATGCAGACTTAATAGCAAATGATCCAGTTACATACAAACGCTAGAGTGAACCCCCTCATAGCGGCGGCCGGGTCTGCAAAAACTCTACTACTTTCTCTCTATCCGAAATGACAAACAACGATCAGGTACAATTTATAAAACTTTATTAAATTTTAATTACTGAATTACTGATCGTCTTTTTCACATATTTATGGAATTATTATTTTCTGCCGTTTTTTTACTTAGCAATACATGATTTGGTACATTGTTTCTTTTTTAAAAAACACTGACCATCCGCCAGACTCTGCATCGATCGAACCCAAAACCCCCTAGTCCGACTAATCAGACCACTAAACCCCCATTTAATTTTTGACCTGTTGGAGGTTTGTGGTCTGACAGCTTCCATTATTGAACTCTTGAAATTTCTGGCGGAAACGGCAGAAACGAAAATACGCGTCGATAACTTCCAGTATTTCCTTACCTCGCTCTTGCTGACAACATGGAACACTTCCTAAAACATTATTCTACCGATCCATGCTTAACTTTTAATTAAAATCCATCGATATCGGTAGAAATACAAGGTTTTCTTATGTCTCTTTAGCTCTCTGTCACTTTCGCATCGTGAAGACATTACTAATCTGCATTGACCAATCAGATCGCGCGTTGCATTTGTATGGTGAAACTCGCAGTTCTATCTTTAGAAAGCACAATTACTATAACTGTTTCAATTTTGTAGCACTATACGATAGTTAGGAATAAACTTATGGAAGTTCAAATATTTAAAAGATGTTGAAATGTGAATAGTAAAAACACCAAATGTATTTATCGTATCTGTCTAAGGTGATACGTTGAAGGACAAAGCATAGCTTAGTTTTAGAGGAAATTTAAAAAATAAAAGGCAGATAATTTTGATAGACTATGTTCATCCAACTATACAATGTAGTGCTTCCTGTGTTAACAATGTCTTCAGGGATGCTTTGTCCACCAGCAGACATACAGTGATTGTAATTATTTCTAAAGCTGCTTTAATTTTGCAGTGCTAGACACGGCAGTTTCGGAATAAAACTCTGACCAAATTCGATAAAGGTTTCAAAATCAGATGTTTCGATAAATGTGTTTTACTCGTCTTGTTTTCTTGCTCTGTTGTTGCGGTGTCTATGTAGCCGAGACTTCCAAAACTCCTTTTAAGGATCGCGGTGCCTATCGCTAACTAGGCTCAAATCATCTTCGGACGGATCCCAGTAAAAGGCTGTTTATTAGTTTATTAGCTTATCGATAGTGTTATTGCGGACATTCATATTTCCTCTTCCCCACATCCAAGATATTACAGACTCGATACGAGTGAATGAATTTCTTTTGTATTATTTTCAGAAATATACTATCTAATTGCTGCTAATTAAATTTTGAAATTCCTCAAAAACTAAGGTATACTCCCTCATGCAAAGTATTTCCTCAACTACATTTGGTAAAATAGATATTTTTTCTTTTGGGTATCTTGAAAAAAATTGGTTTTTCAATTATGGTCCAAACACTACTGATAAAGAATTATATTTCAAAACGGCCGTCTAGTACTGTAAAATTAAAACTGGTATAATATGTAATTCTATTTCCAAACAATGTTATTGTCAACAAATTAAGTATGAATACCAGTATAAATGGTATCCGAGATCCCTTACAGCCAGTGTGACCTTCATGTGCATGTCGGTAAGTGCTTTATTGGGGAATTTTAAAAAATGAAAAATTACATTCAGCGTCATTGTTATTTTATTACATTATACAATAGCTGAAATAAATGTATGCGACCATCCGTCATATGTGCTTTGTGTCTGACAACAAACCATGCAATATTGAGTGTTCTAGTTTTGGTTTATTGGTTAGGGTTTATGGATAAATAAAAGGAATATATAATTAATTTACTAGATGCAATGGGGGAAAATGAAGATCATATCTAAAATGAAATAAAATACTTTTTAGCAGAAAAGCATACATATGAAAAAAGCCATTGCAACCAAACAAACAACAAGAAACAAATTACACAAACGAAAAACGAAATAGGAAAACCAAGAAAAGCACACACTTGACCAATTGGCAAAAAGCGAATGCAACAAAAAGAATTAAAAAATAACAAATTTAACAAATTAAATAAGATAATCAAAACAAGGTAAACATATAGAGATCTCCTATTAGCAACTCCTAGCTTTGGTCGAGCATTGAATAAAAAAATCAGTCTATTAAAACATTTCAGTTCAGTTTTCATTGTATCATATAAATTATGTATAAAAATATCACATAAATATTTAAATAGAATTTTATAAAAAAAAATTTAATCTATTGCTGCAATCATTTGTTCAGACTTCAGGGAATTAAATACCTTGTATAAATCACACACTTATAATACGAAGATGATGCATTATATACACATGTATATATGCAGTAGATTTTAACCAATCCATTACTGAGCAAATTGTAGGCAGGAACCAATAGAATTTAGGATTTAAAAGCACAACACATAGAGTCTTGTATCATTTCAGTTTTGCAGAAATGGTTTGAAGCTTTAATATTAGATGTTACATAAGGATGGTTAATTTATAAGATTAATTTTTTAACTTTAATGGACGTTCTATATTTTACATGCGTTTCATGTCAGATAATTGATATTGGAACTTAAGAGGAACATTATCGTTAGTTTTGTACACCTTGAAGCGATCTGTTACATCGTCACGAAGATAAATCAGCTGTTAATTCTATGAAATATAAACCAGTTTAAATACATATTGATCTATCAGGAGGTCTTATTCCTTTATAGGCGGTTGGAGTGAGGGCACTACATGAATTTCGATCATTTCATGATGGGGTGTTACCGATGGCTTGGTGAAATACACAGCAAACAAAACCTGACTTTAGATGATATAAATTCATATATTTTATTATGGAATCTTGGAGGGATAAGTCTAATCAGTATAATTATACCAATTGGGATTTTAGGAAATTCTTTAATTTTGTATATTTACGCCACTAAGTACAAACCATCTAATTACAGAACGTATGTTTTATGGCTAGCTGTAGTTGACTTACTAAGCAGTTCTTTTTCTATGCCGTATTTACTCTCCGGGATTAGTTCACCGGTGTTTTTGATATCTGAGTTTTTCTGTAAATTTGGCGCGGTAGTTACTCAATTCACCAGCTTTTCTTCAGGATTCACCTTGATTGTAATAGGAATTCATCGATATCGTCAGATCTGTAAGGCAACAAAGTGGCAGATAACTGAACGCCAATCCATTATAAACTGTATCATAGCCCAGTGTGTGTCCATCTTTTTTTCCTGGCCAGCAGGTATCCTATATGGCGGTAATACCGTAGAGATAGGTATATCAAACTACACAAGGACCTATTGCTCTGTGGACAATGAAGCAAAACATCTAAATCTACAGGGACCTTACTACATACTTATGAACATTCTAATAATAACAACAACATTAATACTGGTTGTTCTCTACTTCTTTGTAATCAAAGAAATTAGAAACCGGAAGAAGGTACACTCTTCAATTTCCGAAGAAACCCGGAAACAGTCGACAAATAGAACCACAGTGACGTTATTTATCGTCAGTGTGGCTTATTGCCTGACGTTCGCCCCACATACAGTTCTACGAGCGGTAGAGAATATTCAGTCGGAGTTCTATTGTAGCCTGGACTTTGCTGGTGGTTTTGTGTTCAATACATTTATATGGAGTTTTCTTATTAATAATGTTATAAACCCGTTTATCTATATGTACGCCGACAAAAAGTTCGCCACTGAATTTAAGAAACTTGTATGTAGATCTTGTAGTAAAACAGGCGACCAGGTAAGGGAACTTTTTCTTCATCTCTTTCTTCTTCTTCTTCTTCTTCTTCTTCTTATTATTATTATAATTACTTATTATTATTATTATTATTGTTATTATTATTATTATTATTATTATTATTATTATTATTATTATGTTTTCTCGATGTGATATTTTTTTTATTTCGTTTTATTTGCCAAAACTTCCACAGCTTCATTTGATCTCACCTTTGCTACTAGTGTACAAACTATAAACACACTTGGCAATAATAGCCACAAATGAATACCTTTTACCGCTGTAGTAAATTGTTTCTATGAACTTGTAAATGTTGGTTGCCCATACCTCGATTTTACAGTCATTAAATTTTTTAAGACTTGGATATGACAATTTTGAAAACTTACTTTTATTAATGTTTCAGATATTCGCAAATTTAAAATATGCCAGTAATGTTATCAGGAGCATCCTCACGCGTTAAACTTAATGTACCAGTTATCAAAGTTTTCTTTGTTTTTGGTATTGTTATTTTGAATCATGTGACATAGAACACAGAGTGTTTGTAATTGATATATCACTTCAAATTTATAACGTTTACTTTAAGTTTGTTAATAATGTACATTCACATTTCCAAAACTTAATAATTGTTGCATGATTAAAGTTTAAGTTAAGAAAAGGTGGTTAAAATGGGTCCGGAGGAGTGAATACAAAGCTCTGTGATGATAAAATTCGAGATGTTTTTTGTATTTTACATTGGCTACAACACGGAAATTAAAATACCGAATCCGAATACTAAAACACGCTAGGATTCTACCAACTGTGCTACCTGGTCCGCTACATTGCAAACTGAAACAAGCATCCTTTCTCAAGCTTAATTATATTACAGTAAAAGAAAGCAAATTGTATTGAAAAACATATTGATGACAGAAGTAACGTTACCAAAACACCAAAGAATAATGGTTAATAAGAACCACATGAACATAGAAAAAACTAAAGATTTAGACGAAACGGTACTGGGATTTTATTACACGCTTGGTTAAAGTACCATTGGAGTGTCATAACTATTCCAGATTTTGTCACAACCTGTGGTCCACAACATATTTTAAGAAACAATGAAACATATTATGTGTTATACATAAAAAATATACTATCACTTATGTGAGCCAATTAAAGGACATTGTTTCATTAAGGCCTGCATCTACACAAAGAAATACATCTACTTTAAGGCTGGGCCATCATTGATTACCTACACCATTATAAGCAATCAGTGTACAAAAACAGACGATTGTAAGACTAAAGGTTGTATATGTTATTTAACCATTAGCAGGTTTATAGTATTTTATCATATACACATGTCATATGCTTCTTTCTAATGCATTTTTAAAAAAATCAGAAGTAGCACGTGGTACCTAGATATAGTTATCAAAGATAGGAGACAACTATCGTTATTTGGCAATGCTATGTAGTGTAAGGGAATAAGAGGTTCCATTTTGAAATACGCATAAAAACGGCAAATTAAAAGAAATCACTAAATGATTTTTATAAGTTTGTAAAAGGAAATTCTTTGATTTTCAATCAAAAACGTTTACTAACTCGTAAATGTCTATACGTTTATATTGAAATTATTTGATCTGGAATAAAATGGTACCGACTTCATTGAAGATTATTTTCATTTGTAGTTTTCAGAATCAAAGAGAATTTTAATTTGATTTTCGTAACGATTATGTCTTTATTACGTTGTTAGAGCTGATACCGTAAGTTTAAGCATACCAAAAATGACAATAAACAGTATTTTGGTCACTCAAGTAGCTTGTTAGTCGCTTGTCGAAGATTGGTGGTTTTCCCCATCATATATGAACTAACTGCTTTTACATAAGCGACCTTGACTACAAACACTAAACTCCTTTATTCCAACTTCACTTCACTTTATTCATAGGAATCCTAGCTTGAGGATTTATCCAAAACCAACATGTAGTATTATATCATATAAAATTTAGAGTTTATTGAAATTTAGGCCACTAGGAACCAAAACTCCCAAATAATAAATTCCTGTATAATTCTAATTATAAGTGTATTAAGAGTTACTTTATTCTTAAATTAGATCCGTGATATAAGGCGGTGTTACATCACGTACAATACATATGATTAGATCTTTTTCCTACCAGATTCCAGAAATCACCTTTGAAATGTACTCCTAAAACTGAAAGCGTCTGACCGCGTTATCAGGTAACATTTTATATATCTTATACACGCTACCAAGCATGTTACCCTGCAATGGTAGAACAAGTAAAATCCTATTGTTAAAGCTTTGTAGATAAATAGATATGCTAAACCATTATCAACACTTGACTCGGTGTTGCCTTGTTTGTGACTAGATTTCTTAATAATAAGTTACCATCTGTTGTCATCAGTAACGCTGACAGAACAAGTCAAAGAAAAGAAATGGGGGATAACTTTCTTGTTTAATTTCTTTAAATAATTGTGAAAAATCAAAATACAAAGCAAACTAATAACCATTCGAAAATACAGAATACTTTTATGATAAAAAGTAGTTGAAAATTATATACTGTGAAAATATTCATTTTCATGTTGCTAATTTTGTCTTCGTTTCCAATGAGTGGGAACTTTGAACCAGAAATTTACATGTCATATTATAGTATATTTTACAAACTCACCTTCAATTGACACTACAAAACACGAATTTACGGACTGATTGGATGTTATTTTTCTAAGAACCACAAAAATTGGATACCACGAAAATAAATAATTTCAGAGTATGCAGAAAATAGAGTAATCATGATTAATAAGTTTGATGTCTCTGTGTCCAGAATTCCCCTGGATATATTTTGACGTCCTATTGTTCCATGTTCCTTTCACACAATTTTGATTACACACGTAGCGGGTGTAGCTAGCGAAGCAGGAGGTTCTTAACCTCCTTTCAAGATCACCCGGTCTCACTTATCTGGTGAAACTTCAAGCGCGTCTCTAACCTAATTACTTGTCACTTATCCTAGTGAGCTTGAAATAAAAGACACGACTGATTCCTCAAGTTCTGCTTCATATTTAGACTTATACCTGAATTATGACGCACAAGAAAGGCTACATTTGAAACTTTATGACAAACGTGATGACTTCAATTTTTCTATTGTCAACTTTCCTTTTTTATGCAGCAATATACCTGCTTCTCCTGCTTATGGTGTATTAGTTTCCCAATTAATACGCTATGGTAGAGCTTGTTCCCACTACGGGGGCTTTGTACAACGAAGTAGGCTGCTTGCAAATAAATTGTTGACTCAGGGATATTGCAAGCCTAGGCTTGTCAAGGCCCTCAAAAAGTTTCATGGCCGTCATCACAGTATCGTTGATAAGTTTGATGTCTCTGTGTCCAGGATTGCCTTGGATATATTTGACGTCTCATAGTTCCATGTTCCTTTCACACAATTTTGATTACACACGTGACGGGTGTAGCTAGCTAAACAGGAGGTGCTTACCCTTCCGGAGCACCCGGCCTCACTTCCCTGGTGGAAGTTCACGTGTCTAACCTAACTTGTCAGTTCCAAAGTTTTTACTTTGTTTCTGGATTGTGATTCGGAAATGGATACGTATGTTTGTTTTTGATTTCAAAGTCTGAACTGTGATTCGGACATGGATTAGTATGTTTGTTTTTGATTTGGTGAAGGCACTGATTTACTACATGGATATTTATTATCTTTGATCTCTGGAAAATATTATTAACCCGACGATATCTATGTGAGGAAAAATTAATAAAGGAAGTGTTTTTGTCGTAGGCAATATTTTCCCTTCAGGACAATGTCGTAAAAATGTATCTCCATATAAGGACAATGTCGTAAAACAATCTATCTCGTATGACGATAATGTCGTAACACAATGTCATAAAAACTAAAATGTAATCAGATAAAAGCTTCGATATAAACAAGGTGTCGGTGTGTAATATTTGTTTAATCCATTAAAAAATTAACGGATTAGTTATTCACACTAGTATAACTCCTGTAGGAGCCTTGCGGGTAACATATCAGGTCAGAGACATTTAAAATAGATTTATATGTCTCGGGTTTAATTTACAAAATTAAATAACTTTCATAATTTTGGTCCAAGCACTACTAATGAGGAATTGCATTCCGAAACGACCGTCTATTGCTGTAAAATTAAAACTGGTGTAATAGGTAATTTAAACCACTGAGTAGGTATCTCTGCTGGTGGGTGCGGCCCCGAGGATATCACCAACTCAGTAGCCAATAATTGTGTATTATTGTCAGAAATATACTATTGTCTAATTTTGCTGCTAGTTAAAATTTGAAATTCCTCAGAAACTAAGGTATATTCCTTCATGTAAAGTATTTCCTTAGCTAACTTTGGTAAAATATATTTTGGTCCTTTGGGATTCTTTTAAACATCTTGAAAAAAGTTTGGGTTTCATAATTTTGGTCCAATATATTTTGGTCCTTTGGGATTCTTTTAAACATCTTGAAAAAAGTTTGGGTTTCATAATTTTGGTGCAAGCACTACTGATGAGGAATTGTATTCGAAACGACCGTCTAGTGCTATAAAATTAAAACTGGTATACATGTAATTTAGTTTTTTATATTTCATGCTTGTGGAAACTGGTTAGTTGTGGTCTTGAAATTGAGCAAACTGAATAAAATAGAGCTTCGTAATTTTGGTAAATTACTCTGAACAAAAAGTAACTGTATAAACGGAAGAACGACAGATCGGATTTAATATCCCTTCTTTCTTCAAAAGGCGGGAGATAAAAATACCGAATTACGCTTGACTTGTTATGTTGCTTAATTTTAGTGATTGTACTGTTATCCTTTACAACGATAGAGAATGCTTACATAGGTATACAATAGACATATAGTCGGGTAATATTTACAATCTAGATAGATACATTGTCGACCCTGTAAAACATTTAGTGAAAATCTTAGTGATGAATCCCGTAGTATCCATCATGTATTGTAGTTCGTTTATCTATGATTCCCGTGTTTATACTTACATACAAGGCTATCAAATCAAATTTTCTGTTCTAGGCAAACAACATTGATCTGTCCTCTTGACCTTTGATTTAAATATCCATTATGGACCAGTAATTTAAGTGTTAGGTATGCCTGTATAATTCGTCTATATAGGCAATGTGCATTGTATAAACTGCGACAGGTCAATGTTGTTTGTCTTTTTTCATACATACAATTATTATTGTTATTATTATTATTATTGGTCTCAGCATGTGTTTGTTATTTCCTGACGTGTCTTATTGTGGTTGTTTCTATAAACATTGTAATATCTTGTCAAAAGCCAACAACAAAGTACAAAAACAGCAACTAAGTTCATGGTACAGCAAGTACATATTTTAGATATAAGTACACAAGACACGAAACAACCTTTAGGAATAAGAAAACTAAGACGCAAGATGCGTATATTAGTGATAGGATCAACAATATTTACGAACATATTTACACAGGTACACAGGATATAGTGGCAATATGGCACCTGATCAAGAGTGTAGAACAACCGGAACAACCCACAAATAAATTTCCAATTCATCAAACACAGCCATTCAGTTTGTTACAAGGCGTTTCGTTGGTGTTACTCTTTCTTTATAACGAGAACATATTTGTTCCTCATTTATTGGTTTTGTCTACTGGTTTTCCGTTATAATGGTTTTAATTTTAAGAATGATGTGACACTGTACTAAGCCGAACTTTCTGTCTTGACAATGATGCTTTTTGATATTGCTACTGTACTGTCATGTACTACTTTTGAATTTTTATGAAACAATGTATGTAGTTCGGCCCAGACACTACACGTACAGTATATCGCAAATACGCGTATCTTAATCAGAGTTTTATTTATTTCAGATTCAAGCACAACAGCAAAACTCAACCAAAGGAACACACAAAGATTCAACCAGAGAAACAGATTGTTGAACTTCTTAATACCCACATGAAATTATACCAGATAAAAAAGATTTTTGAATAACCATCCAGATGTCATTGTACCAGAGAAACAAATGGTTAAAATACTGAATATTAATTAACGGTTGTACCAGACAACAGATTGTATAATTGCACCAGAAAAACAGATTTTGGAACAACAGCAAAACCAAGGGAACACATAAAGATTCAACTCGAGAAAAGAATGTTTTATCTGAGAATCATTCAATGTCCAAGTGGAATTGTAACAGAGAAACAGATTCTTGAACTATTGGATACCAACATCCCATTATACCAGAGAAACGAATGGTTGAATACCAATATAAAATTGCGACAGAGAATGATTCTGGGACTAGCAAAACTCAACCAAAGGAACAGGCAAAGGCTTAACTCGAGAAACCGTTGAACTACTGAACATCGACATGTGGTTGTTCGGGATTGTAATCATGCAATGGCTTCTGACTTTGTTTTATATTAACAGTGTTTTTGTAACACGGACCACTGGTGTTTATGAGCAACAAAGACACCATAATGATTCTGAGTAACAAACTCGGCGTAATAGAAAAGTCAGAAAACATCGAATGCGTGTAACATTAGAAAATAACACCAAATGCGACAGTAATCTCTGATACCGATTTTGCACGCACATATTTTAATTAATTTGTAACAATATTGTAATTAAAGGCACAGATTTTATAAAACGTATAAATCAGATTGTCGGATAACAACGAGCGGAATGATAGATAGCAGAATTTTACACAACGTGTATTGACAAGTAACATGACTAGATGGAAAATGTTCTGAAACAATAAGCCTACGATCAGCAAAACGTGTTATAAATATATCGATTAAGGCTTTTATCATCTCGAGTTTGATTGGAGATATTTATCTAGTCAGTCATGAAGAATCAAACAACTAGGACGTACAAAGTATATCATTAAACTATGAATTGGATCATCGAATTGCGCTATTTGATAAGCGTTTACCGACGTTTAATTCTAGAGGAAATCCGTGCATTTTACTAATGAATTAATTATAACAGGCTATATTGAATAAAATACTACTTTGTTTTTAATAGTAATTAAACAGAGTGATGAATAAAGGTGGGCATACAGTAAAGACGTTTTGAAAGTTTAACACTGGCTGAGCTATTAATGAGCTCGAATGTCGAGTGACCGAGATACATGTATGTGGTAGAACAATTGCAGGGAGATAAATAGAACCTGTCGAAAAGTTGTCAAGGTAAATCTATCGAGGAGCCGAGATGAGCTGTCGATTCGGCAATAATTCTTTAGCATAGTGTTAACTTTTCGACAGGTCTGTGCTGCATATCTATTTATCGCCACATTTACGATTATAGTAATAGGTGTTAAACTTTCTAAATGACGTTTTAAAATCATAAAAATTTGGAAGCAAAATGTATTTTAAATAACAAGAAATCCATCTCTGAATAGTTGTACATATATTCAGAGTTGACGGTATATAGGTTGTTCCCCGAAACTCTATTTATCACTTTGTTAAATCAGAAAATATCATGTTTTGTCAAAATCGTTTTCCAATTAAATATACGTTTAGTAAATTCACTTTTAAAGATCTCGATGCGTGCGTAAAAATGCAAATTAAAATTGTGACCCCGATAATGCAGTTCATTTTGCTATAGGTAATTATCTGTTTGATTGACAGAAAGTAATACGCCGTTTTCTGTTTATCAACGAAGATGCTTGCACGGCCATAAACAACCTTCATTAATGCATGAGGAATAAAAAGGGGAGGTAATCCATCACTCATCACGGCATAATTAACGTTTTTGTTACACCTGAAGATCCTACGCTAAGGTTACTAGAAAATTGAATTTTATTTTGCATGAAACTAAAATATATCATTTTGATTATCAGTTTTAAGATAAATCAATCTGGACTGAGATAAACTCCAGCCAAAATTAAATAAATCAGTAAATACATGAACATAACATGCCAATTAACCACACGTGCGGTGTATCGTTGATAAAGCTGTTTTCAACGAGGACCGTGCCCTTGCAGGTGCAACCTGTGTAAACATGTATTGCCCTACCCCCATCAGTCTGTCCTTTGAGATTACGACACATTGGTAACAAATACAAAACAAACATACCAATTCATGTTCAGCTCACAATAAAAATAAAAACAAACCAAAAACTTTAAAACTTGCAAATTAAGTTGAACACGTGCACTTTAACAGGAAAGTGAGTTCGGGTGCTCCGGAAGGATAAGTCACCTTTTAAATTTACATATTAACCTATCAACATCATTCCATTAGTAGTGGTAGTTAACGACGGTATATCAGTAACAAAAGCGACTCCTTTTTGAATAAAGAGAAAGCATTTTGCAGCTAAAAACGGGTACGCGGCAATAGCCAATGAATAAAATATAACAGATAAAAGTACGAAGCAACCAACACATAAAAAGACAGATATATTAATCACATATCATTTTCTAACTAGAATTGTTAATTGTTTTGCTGCGTGCATTTCTCTGTATGCCGTTTAGTATTGGAGTTGTTCGTCTATAATTCGAAAATTTACTTCATAAAAAGCATTGCGAAATATGAAAGCAAAACGCATATCACCAAGACTAAACATCTTGAATAAAACATATGTAGAAGTGATTATATTACCAAAATCACGCAATGTTCTACCGATCGCGATATGTGAGCCGTGTCGCATACTAAAGTAAATAATTCAATACTTAGCGTCTCGATATGACTGACAAAAAACTGACTGGGACATAAGACTTCATTAAAAAACTCCTACGAGTATATTCCAGAGTTACCATGCACCTGACATAAACATCGTAGGTAAAGATATGAAGGCATTACACCAAACATTCCGTTAAGACTCATAATATTTATTAAGAAATTAGCCCAACATTGTAATACTGATCGATGTTAAACTCTACAGGCTCTACGTTTTATTTCTGATAAAATAAACATGCTTCAGGTCTACCTGTACCTATACCACAGTAAGTAATATGTGTACCAGTTAAGTACTCCCATCAGAAACAGGTGAAAAAACCGCATAGCATAGTGTGACTAGAATCCACAATATTGCACTGACTTATCCTATGATTAGCCTGCCACCTGGAATCATTTATCCATCTTATGTCGGCTAACCTTTATCCCGAAATATCTGTCTTAACGATTTCAAATCCACTGTACATGTTATGGCAGATAGTTTGGATATCAATAATATAACAATTTATACTTTTCCATACATTTTATCTCGAATTGTAATTTGATTGTTAATTTGAATTTAATTTTCATTCCTCAGCACCTGACCCCATCACCATTTATGATTTTAATTTTAAATAAACAATGCCTGATTTAATGATAGTCCCTAGTAAGCTTCTAGACATTTCCCAGTCAGTGTCCTACGTTAAGCAGTGTCGTATTTTCGTAAGCAAAGAATTCGATTCTAGGCGGTTAGAGACTATGATGTCCGTATGCGCCATCGTTTAGACCGCCATGCCACTAAGCTCTGCATTTTACCAAAGAAAAAACCAGCAACAGAATTTTATCTATGTATAAAATTTGAAAACGTTTGTTTTACAAACATTTTTATCATATAAATATAGCGAAAGTTATTAAGTATTCAAGTTAGATATACACAATGGAGTCAATCTGTGCTTATTAGATCGAACCCTCGACCCAAGCCAACGATAATTTCAAATAAGTGTTATATTAGCTATTTCCATGACAATTATTAATGTTATTGCCATCCGTTATACTTGGCTGTAATCCAACTGATACTAACATTGAACTTTTGACGATGTGTTCCCTCTACCTTACAAACTTCTTTACACATACTAGTTTGTCTGTTTGGTGATGTGATATCTTATATCTCTGTACAATATGTCTAACTCCAATTTATATCTTAACAGTTTACATATTGGTGTTATAATATGTGTTTACGTGAAAACTTTAGCAAGTGAAAATAAACCGTGCATAACTGATACTCAGCAAATATTTGAATGGACGGCGGATACATTCCCAAATCCTCGTGTGGATATTGACAAATGTGGGCGTAACTGTACTAAATCATGGATATGTGACCCGAACCATGTAATAAATCCACGTCAAGGTAACACACACACACACACACACACACTCTCTCTCTCTCTCTCTCTCTCTCTCTCTCTCTCTCTCTCTCTCTCTCTCTCTCTCTCTCTCTCTGCTATTTTATGAATGTCAGTCTTAAAAGCAACAACAAACAATCCACAAGACAATGCATATTAAGATGCTTTCAATTTTAAATATTTTTTAAATTGAGATGAACATTTGTATTGAAGAAGGTTTCTCACCATCATTTTGTTTAATTAAGCCCCAAATAAAATTTAGTTTAGGGGAGTGTATCAGAATCACTATGGTCGTCCGACAGTTTGTCTATCATCACGATGTAGTGTCCGCTTCATACGTCCCAAATCTATGGATTGGTTTTTATCAAACTTGGAACAAATGTATATCAACATTAGACGATTGTCGCAGTGTCGTTAGTGAAAAGTTAATTTCACGAGAGCAAATCTTGCTTAATTAATTGATGCATTTTCATTAATTACGAAAGAGTACACTAGAATTAAAGAAAGTATTGCAATATCAAAATTAACCAGAGTTTTGTACCTTTCATCGATATCCTAGTCGGAAGTATATATCAAACATCGTACTCTGCTGTGTAACGACCATGTTATATCAGCTTCAGATTGTTCAAAGCTCCATAAACTTAACCAGTTGGTTAGCCAAAATTTGTATTTTGTGTTTAAGGCAGTATTTCTGAAATTCTTGTCCAAAAGTTAATGCACACAATTGGTATTTTCAAATACCATGTAGAAGCTTTTTTCATATCAAATATATTTTAATTTTCCAAACAATTTGAATCTTCACTAACCGTTTTGTTAAGCTAATAAGGCTTTGAACAACTGTGACTTGACCCTTTTAACAACTGTGACTTGACCTCGGTCTAACAATCATTCCTTTACTAAGATTTTCCTTATCTTAAATCTCACAACTTTTAGTATTATTTTATAGTACACGAAATTCAAATAACAATCCACAAAAGTAGAATATAGCTTAGAGTGATCTTGAAAATAACACATTGACACATTGAATTCAGGAATATCAAGAAAACTAACAAAATTATTCAGATATTTTTGTCCGATTTAAATAATGATGGATTGATTGTGAATTTGTTACCAGGTCCCAGTTTCGCAATCATTCCTTAGGTAAGATTTTCCTTAACTTAAATTTAGCATATTTTTGTAATCTATTTTTGGAAGTACTGATGAATATTTTTGTCAAAACTAAATGCAAATATTTTAATCTAGAAGTGATCTTAAAAATGACACCTTAAATTCCTCAATATCTTGAAAATTAACAAAATCATAAAGATTTGAAATTTTGCAAGATTTAAGTTAAGGAAAATCTGAGCTAAGGAATGATTGTGAAACTGGGACTAGGTCAGTGTCAGGTCATTGTGAGTTATGTCTATCATGATCAGAGACGGTATACTCTACAACTGAAGAGCGATCCGCTGCCAAATACATCAATAACCTTGACCATTGAGTTACCTACTTAGTGTCTCTATAATGAATACTAGTATTACATGCATTATGTGTCTGACTCGTAAACTCAACCTAAATATTTACACATTAATAGCACATGCAGTAATTTAAAAATAAATCACACTAAGGGAATTGTTTTAAGGCTTTTGCAGGTTTTTTTCAGTTTTGTTTTCTTTTAAATATTAACATCTGTTTTTTCTTTGTTTAATTAGTAATTTATGTTAACTTTCCAGCTGATTATTTGGACAAGAAGATAGAGATGTTACGACAAGTAGGCCGCTGTAGTTGTTCCAGTTGTTACATTGATGTAGCCCCTGGATTTACAATATCTATAGCTTTACTTGCCAAAATAAAAGTTTACGGGTATGTTATATAGTTTTAGTTGTATATACACCAGTAGATGGATAATTAATTAAATAAATACTAGTAAATATCTTCTTTATGGACATTTAATTGTTCTGATAAATTAAATACATGTAATTTTTTTTTAATTCTCAATAATTTTGAAGAATACTACGTATATATGGAGCACATTCATAGTTAGTATCTTGTATTTTGTTTAATTAGCGGAGGTGAAGCGAGTAAAGAAGCTGCAAAGACATTGGCACAGGAACTACGACAAAAATGGAACTTTCAAAAATGTGATGATGACGTCATTATTTTGGTGTCACGTGATGATAGAAAGGTATGCCGTCTTTACCTTTAATGATAAATAATATTTTGTGTTATGCGTTATGGGTATAAGGAAATGTTCTATAAAACTAAGAGAGAGAGAGAGAGAGAGAGAGAGAGAGAGAGAGAGAGAGAGAGAGAGAGAGAGAGAGAGAGGGGGGGGGGCAAAATTTCATAAAGCGAAAAATATTTAGTCTGTGATATGTCCTACATTCCAAGTGTTTTTAAACATTCATATTTGTATGTCATATTTTACTGCAGTACATTTCTACTACAGAACCATAACAAATTAAACAAGTTGTCCCCTCAAACGAACCCCAACTGGGATTTCCCCGTCCACAAAAATGGTCAAAATACTAAAAGGCAATGGCACATCGACTTCACTGAACATCTAACAATTGTTCCGTAATTGGGTGGTCGTGAGTTCGAACCCCTACTGGTTCTGGCCCCAGATTGTATGTGTGTGGGTAGTGACTGTTCTCTCGTCAAGTACTCGGCATTACGAAGTAAAAATCACAGTTCTTTCGGATGGGAAGTTAAAATAAACGTGGTTCCATGTCACGGTAGGCTTTGCACGGCAAAGAACCCTGCTGTATAATGCCAACAACGCAACACACAGAGACAATTTCTGCACCTTCGCCTATAGTTGGCGACTTCTCGATATCTAAGTGAAATATTCTTGACTGGAACGTTAAAAAACATTACTCAACGCTATAGCTCACAATTGCCAAGACATGGCGTCTTTATATTGCATATACTCGTTTTTCTATTACTTTTTGACTTGCAAACATTTTTATTTCAGGTTTGTTTGACCTGTAAACATTTTTTTCAGGTATTTTTGACTCTTAAACATTTTTATTTCAGGTATTTACTGATATAGGCAGTAGAGTAGAGCAAGTTTTAACTTATGACTGTATCCAAGCAATATATCTCTCTGTAAAATCAAAACTAAGTACTGGAAGATTTGCAGAAGGACTTGATGACATGATTCAAAAATACAGGTATTTAAAGTCCATTCACAATTATTTATACTCTCTATTTTTCGTAAATTTCTTTAAAAAGAAAGACAGAAAGAAAATATTTTAAAAGTAAAATCTTACATTCATTATATACAAGTCATGTCGTAAGTAATTTTAAATGTGTCATATGAAAAACGCTTTCATTCCTGTTTTGGGATCGCCAAAAAGTAGATGTAGTGTATCACAATGCTTAAGTCATGTACCTGGCTTATAGACCCGTTTGCAATTTGGTGTTGGGGGAATTTCTCACTAGGATTTAGTTATTGGGTCACTGGACACTATAAATCACAGAGGTGTTTTTATGCCAGATACGGAAATGGTTATCGATGTAGCATAATGGCCTTGACATTGTCTAAGGCAAGGTCAATATGACCATACAACACCAGAAATGAATTCTATGCACCCAAATTAGTAGGATTAGATGTATTACACGGCCATCTACTAAAACAATTACAAAAGTTAGATTTTCAACATGGCCGACGGTAACCATATTTTATTTTGCCATAGCGGCATTCGTGGCATGGTGGCAGAAAAGCTATTCGGTGATTTATAGTGATTAGTGACCCAATAACTAAATTCAAGTGAAAAATTCCCCAACACCAAATTGCAAACGGGTCTATAGGCCAGGTCCAACAATACATTTTTGTATTATACGATTCGCATCACACTCAAGTATGTATCACGGTACACCAATCTAGATGTTTTTTCTGTCTATAATAGCATATATCTAAACCAGCATGTCCAAAAATATTAGTTCAGAAGCATTCATTGACGTTTCAAAGTCAAATGAGTTATTATTTTCATAAAAAACTTCACTTAGATGTTTAGAGTATATAATATTTTGTTTATATTTTTGTTTGCATTCTTGAAGTGTACCTGTTTTCCAGACGAGTTGTGTATCATGATTATTATGGTTGCATCCCTGCCACGAATGCTAGAAAAATGATGCTAAAATAAATTACAAAGCGATATCAAAGGCTATTTCAAAAAGTCTCCCTCTTGCTGCGAATTTAAATTTCAAAACGGTGTTGACAGTGTCGAAATTGCAACGATGAAGTCACACATTTTAATATTGACTAGAAAGTTATTTAAGACTGAGTTTTGTGTCATATGACATCATTAGTAAATTGTAGTTTTATAACCCCAATAGTCAACGTTCACATTTTACTTTGCAAAAAGGTTGTAAGTATCTTTTAATGTTGTAAACAAGAGTTGTCATTTCGCATGAAAGGACATACATGCCCGCTTGACAGGCCGCAGGTAAAAGACACATACATGTATGTCCATGTAGCAGGCGATCTGTAGAGAACATATATGTCCTTTTGACACACAGGTTATCTGTAGCTTTTGGTAGCAAGAGGGTTAACAGTGGTCGTTGTGTTGCTTCATCTATAAATATTGTTTTTAAACCAGGTATGTTTTGGACACCGGGAACTGTGATATTTATCAGCGTGAGGCCTCCGTACACTCACATAGAGAAGACGAAGAAGAAGAAGATAAAACAAAATGGACTATAATATTATCTGTAATGGGGGGATTCATCTTCTTAGTACTGCTCTGTAAACTGTGTCAGTGTTGTCGAGGAGGTGGTGTGACTTCTACAGGAGGGATGGGGAAGGTAGGGAAGTATCATGGCGGCGGTATAAAAACGCTCCTCCTCATTTAGCAGTATAGGATCAAGTTGTAGTAGAGGGAGTTTTGGAAGGAAAGGAAGTTTTGGAGGAGGAAGTTGCGGGGGAGGGGGGAGTTTTGGGGGAGGAGGGAGTTGCGGTGGAAATTCAGGTGGAGGCGGAAGCTTCTAGATAAATACATATTATATACACAGTGTGTATGTACAACCCTCAGTATCAGGTCGAGTCCTTTTTTCGTAGTCGTATCACTACGAGTCGCGCTTGCGCGACGAGTAGTGATACAGTTACGAAAAAAGGACGAGACCTGATACCAAGGGTTGTACATACACACTGTGTATATGATATATTTATCTAACATTTCCTATTAGATAATTAGAATAATAAAAACTTAATACTTTATGTGAAAAAAATACATTTTATCACAGAAAACCACTGAACTATGTTATGACATGTTTTGTAGTAATGACGTCATTGTTTACATTTGACAAATCGGAGATTCTACAATGACGTCACAATGAGAAGTGCATGTGTACTTTACCGCCAATGTTGTATCACCACAGTGTGGTGATACAAGATTCTGTATCACGCGTGTTCGATAAAACTTGTATTTCATCAAATACAGACAGAAAAACTAGTCTAATGTTAGATAAAAATGAAGAAACATCAGGTTTAAAGTGTCTTGTTGAAATGGGGTCGAGTATCATATTCCATAACGTAATGACATACACTTTGGTGTAATCATTAGGTGATAACACAACAAGATCTAGACAGTCTATGATGTCTGTATATGAAGTGAAGAAGTTGAAGTTGATAAAATTAGATGTTATTGTCCAATCAACAAGTCATGGTTAAAATAATATTTTGATAAACTATGTATTGATACAAGAGTATTTCAATTTATAAATTGTCACTCTCAACATGTGAATACACCATGACGATTCACTCTCGGAGACGCTACCGTTTAGCAGTGCAAAAGTAATATTTACCAGGTTATTTCTTTACGCAATCTATTTTACATAATTGTGAAAAGTAATATACAGAAAATAATAAATAAATGATGCAATGTGTTGTCGTTGATATTTAAACGGTCCGTCGAGTGCAGTAAAATTAAAACTGGTTAGTAATGATTTGGTATATGTGTATTATAATGCATATATATCTAATTAACACGTATTTAACAATAGCAAACACAAGCAAGAGTACGGAATAAGGACAAAGGAGTCAAAATGACAGGAAAGACAAGACTAGATAAACACATATTGCTCTCATTGGCCAGTAAGAAATCAAGTAAATTAAGCGAATAAGGATTCCCTGCCAGATGGTTCTATTTTTTGTGATTTGTTCTTAAAAATGACATAAATCCGAGGCAAATCAGCAAACTAACTAGGGTTAGCGATATTCGCATCTCGTATCTATTGATACTTTGCACCAAGTTTCGTGAAATAGTGCTTCATCAAAGTTTTAGGGAATGGGCGCAGACTAGAATTTCGGACAGATGCAAGGACGGAAATTGGAATTTAGTATCCCTTTCTTTTTCTGACAGGCGGGGAATAACAAGACAGTACAAGATGGACATAAATAGCGGTCACCGGTTGGTCAGAAAGCAAGACAGACTAGACACATATCGGAACTAGTGGTCATTTAATCAGAAAAATACACAGAGAATCAGTCTGTAAACAAGACGTGGCAAACCAAATCCCATCTCGTGGACATTCTGTTAGGTCCCCACCTTCAAATAACCTACACACGATCATTGAACATTATACATGTAAAAATCCTAAAGCTGTTATTATTTGTAGCCTGTTTTCAATCCGATACAATATATTTGACTGTGCCATTGATTCACACTCATTGCAAGGACGTGGTGGTCATGGAGTTTATATTTGACTTTGGTCGACTTTCATTCGAAAGGCAATTTGTCCTTTTTAGATTCTAATGAAACAAAAATATACCCGAATCATAATACCAAAACCCAAAAACCTTGAAAACTGGCCAATCAAGTTAAACACGCGATTATGAAGTTTCACCAGGGAAGTGAGGCCGGGTGCTCCAGTAAAGGTAAACATTTCCTGTCTAGATAGCTTCATCTGTTACGTGTGGAGTAAAACTGAGAAAGAAAGAATAGGAGACTATTGGACGTCAAATATATCTAATTTGTGTAACAATATATAGCCATGTTGTTAGTTTTTTTAACCAAATTATTTGTCTTTCCTATTAGTTTTGTATACTTTATTAAAATAAAGAATCTGTTGTATTCTGTTCCCCAATCTCCTTGAGTTAAACATTTATTTGTAAGCAGCCTTTTAAAGTTCTGAAGTGGGAACAAGTAAGACCATAACGCACTCACTATGAAACAAATATACCATAAGCAGCTACATGTATTTTCCTTCACATAATGGGGAGTAGGCACCCGAAACATGACCTAATCGCGTTTGCTGTAATTGTAGCTTCAAATGTAACTGGTTTTTTTCGGTATAAGTATTATGTATTTTCTGGTTTGTGTACATTAACATGCAGGACTAGTGCAATTGGGAAAGACTTCCATTTGTGTCCTCCACTAAAATTTTTATTTTGGCCAAAAAAAGCCGGTCTAAAGATGGCAGATTCAAGCCATTTTGAACGTTTACTAGTGTGTGTTTACTAGTATTTTGGACCCCAGACAGCCGATTCTTCAGCTCCTTTTCATTAGCTCAGTGTTAAACTTTGGACAACCCTGCACTGTAACAGCCATGTTGCCGCGTGGAATTCTTACCGATTATAATTATATAATATATCTATGAGTTGGCGTGACGTGATTGTTAATTACGTCATATACAGAGGTTATGGGGGAAACTCGTAGTTATTTTAACAGTTTGCTTTAACTTTCGGTACCTTTAAAATACAGAGTTTTATGATCAATAATTCTAGTACAGTCAAACCTGCATTAAAGACCACATCTAAATAAGGGCCACCTGTTTATAAAGGTCAGTAAAATTGTATCCCAATTGTTCTTTATTCATATTATTTGAACCTGTATGTAAAAGCCACCTGCCCATAAAGGCCACTTTTACTGGTTCCCTTGGGTTGCCTTTATAGACAGGTTTGTCTGTAGTTTATTTTGCGCCAGTCTCTCTTTTATTTTGTTTTATAACTTCACAACGTTGGTTTGGTGCCAAAAGTTGCCATATATGCACAACTACAAGAGTCGGTATTTTTCAGCACATAGATGTTTTCAAATATCAATGACTCATTTCCTTTTTATAATAAATATTTTTATTTTTTGTGTCCAGTATTTTCAGTGCAACATTTTTTAAACACCTCTGCAGTTTGTAAGATTTATTGTAGAGTCATACTTTTTCATTGAACTGTTTGTAATTCAAAGAATACTCAAGAAACATCGTATAACGTCAGATTCTTCATTTTCTACGATTTGTAAAGCCATACGGAAGGTCTATCGGGAATTTATTCAATTTTGCCGTTTTATAAAAACCTCTCTGAAAAGGGGTTTAACCCCCTAAAATGTGACTTTATTATTTCTTCATACTCCGAAGATTTGAATTGAGTAATAGTGTTTAACGTCCCAGTCAAGAATATTTCACTTATATCGAGACTTTGCCAGCTAAAGGCGTAGGTGCAACAATTTTGTCTGGGCTAATGACATTATACAGCAGGGTTAACATTTTTTAATCGTGTCACGCTTTCCGTGACACGGGGCGGTTTATTCATGATTGTCCCTTTTTTGAAAATCCAGGTAAGTTGGTTGGTTGAATGTTGCTTAACGTCGCATCAGCAATTTTTCAGCTATTCGCGACGAGAACTATTTAATTAATCTATATGGATTAATCTATAACAATTTTGTGTATGCATGTGAAGTGCGAGTGTGTTGTATGGTCTGCCTTGTATTAGCGCGCACTCAGGGCGACTTTACCGTGCTAGCTCACAGAGTCAGTACGCCGCAGACAAACGTACCACTCCCCCAGTCCATTATACTGATACCAGGTGAATCAGTAAAGGCCAACGGCAAGGAAAATTCACTTTCCCACATGTGGTCCGAGCGGGACTCGAACTCACAGCGGTGAGAGACCTTGGATTTGAAGACTGACGTCTTATCCATTAGGCCACCGCGCCCTCTGAAAATCCAGGTAAGAATTTGGTTAAAAAAAGAGGGACAATCATGAATTCGACAAATATAGGGAACAATAGTACTTAAGTTAAGCTTGGGGTATAGTTTATTCCAGAAAAGAAGGTAAAAGAAGAATTAAAAATATATAGTTTTAATTCTTAAATTCATTCATAAATTAAACAAAATTACATATACATGTATCTAAATAAATAAATAATATAAAATATAAAACCCAAATAAAAACATTTTAAAAATCAAATAAAACATGCACAAATAAATAAATAAATAAATAAATAAATAAAATGAAAATATATGTAAAAAACCCCGGTACATTGCATTTTTAAAGAAAACTACTGTGAAGTTTGAGAAAATGCTCTGACAGACTCATTTTTCAATGTTTCTTTATGACATTTTAAAAAATAGCTTCTACCAATTGCAAGAAAGAACTTTAACATATATTACAGATTTTTAAAATATATTTCATATGTTTGAGGGTAAGAAGTTGCATTGTGAGAGAAAACCTGTGAATTTTGAGAAAAACTCTGACAGACACATTTTTCAACATTTCTTCTTGAAATTTTAAATATAGCTTGTACCAATATGGAACTTTAACATACATTACAGGTTTTGAAGAATATTTTTACATTTTGGGGTAAAAAGTAGCATTTTAAGCATTTAATTCAATCTTAGGATATGACCACTGCGGTAGCTCAGTTGGTAGAGTGCTCGCCCCTTAACCCTGCTGTATAATGCCATCAGCGCAACGCACAGGCAAAATTTCTGCACCTTCGCCTATAGCTGGCGACGTCTCGATATAAGTGAAATATTCTTGGCTGACACCTTAAACACCATTACTCGACTCAACTCAATCTTAGGATAAGCTTGAAATTTCTGAAAAAATGCAGATATCTTTTTTTTAACTAATTAAAATTTTTACTGTATTTAAATTGTAAATGTAGTTGGAATTTAACATTTATATAGAGTGGAAAGACTAAAGTAAATCTTAGTTAAATTCATGCAAATTTTGAAAAAGTATTTTCTTAAAATGTTTACCAGGCGAGAAATCTAACTTCATGGAAAGACTAAAGTAAATCTTAGTTAAATTCATGCAAATTTTGAAAAAGTATTTTCTTAAAATGTTTACCAGGCGAGAAATCTAACTTCATGGAAGTCTTGTTATTCTTATTGGTTTATGCAAAGTTTGAAAACATATTTTCTTCTCAAAACAATTACATATAATTATGTGAAATTCTTGTTAATCTTACTTCATTTGTTTTAGTAAATAAATCAATAACATTTGAGAATGAAAAATAAAATGATACGGACACAGACTAAAATTTCAAATTAAAAATTATAATAAATGTATTTTTTTTTTATTTCATTTCAGTGTTTCAAGTAAAAAGTAACATTTGAATTGAATAAGTAATTTTTCAATTCAAGGCAATAAAAGTTATAACTTATACCATTTAGTCCACCAGGTAAAATTCTTACAGGTAAAATTGGAATAGACTATAATTGTTTGTTTTAACAGCACATCAAACCCAGAAAGGGACAATAATGAATATCTGTTTTTTAGGAAAGGGACAATCATGAACAGACCCACGGGCCATTCCAATCCGAATGCTTGACGATAGAGCAGTCACTATCTACTTTTAAGTCTTGGGTCAGACCCTGTTCGATCTCCCATTTACGGAGCGAACACTCTACCAACTGAGCTACTGCAGTGTTTCATACTTACAAGACGTTTTACTTATTGATGTCAATCAGAAAATAGATTACATATCATTATATAGCCAAACTAGTAGCCGAGTTATTGATATAATATGACCTTTTGGCACTCCGATCATCATAATCATCACCATCATCACCATATTATTATTATTATTATTATTATTATTATCTTCAGGTTGTTTCGGTCAGTGGTCTAGAGATATTATATATACGTTACAACTGTCAGTTATTAATCGCCTACGGTATTTTGAACATATTCCAGTTTTTACTGGGTGACCTTCGTATGATTTAGAGCACAACAGAAAAACTATTGACCCATATATACACTGTAGATGGATTAAGCTACAACTTTCGGGGGTTCATCGGAGAGTTCACTGAGTGAAATGAGAGATCGATATAAATATGGCTTCGATCTCTGATCGATATTTACATGTGTGTATATTGTGTATTTGTACCATCGTTTGTATAATAAAGAATGTACTAGCTGAAGTAAATAACACATGTATACCAGAGGGTAATCCTCCTTATGAATGGACGGACGAGGCATACCCTGACCCTCAACTGGACATCGGTAGGTGTGGTCGAGATTGTAAGAAATCGTGGGTATGTGACCCCAATAGAATCATCAGTCCAGAACAAGGTATGTAATATACTAGTCCGCGTAACTACAATTCATTAAGAAAATGAAAAACATACTTTGTCTTAATGTGTTTTATTATGCTATACAGAAATAATTTTATAAAGGATAAATTGACACGATTTTATAGCGTTTTTACTCAAAAACTTGTGTTTATGACGTCATAGTGACGACATAGAAGCAGCTACATCAACCAACTTTGTATTTTATAAAATGAACATGTTCCCTTTACAATGGTATCAAATATGATCTGTATCTACATAATAATATTGAAAACAAAGATAAAAACGTTTCCCTACCCCTAATAGAGAAATTTACTAAAACTTTCAGGTACTCTTAAATATTAAAGTTTTTCATGAAGAGCATCCCACTTTATTTCTTGGAAACATCCCGATTTCATTACTAGACACCCTAAGGTACCAGAAAAAAGTGATGTCGGAGGATCCTGGGGGGTGCACGGTGGGTTCACCTAGCCCACGGACTCTCACTCTCTCACACACATACACACACACACACACACACACACACTCTCTCTCTCTCTCTCTCTCTCTCTCTCTCTATCTCACATACACTGCATTCAAAAACTCTCTCTCACACATTCTCTCTCTCTCTCTCTCTCTCTCTCTCTCTCTCTCTCTCTCTCACATACACAAACACACTACACACACACACACACACACACACACTACATTCACAAACTCTCTCTCTCTCTCTCTCTCTCTCTCTCTCTCTCTCTCTCTCTCTCTCTCTGTTTTACATATTAATACACAAACGTATGGTACGAGTTTGACTGTTCACTCTCAGGAAAGTTCACACATTCCTTCCATTCTTTGAAGCGTATTAATATACTAGTAAGTATAACCACATTTGTGTGTCTACGTCAATCATAATACTCCAGGTTATTTTAATTCTTTATCATTACAGCTGATTATTTAGATGAAAAACTCGACACACTTAGAAGATCTGGTCACTGTAGCTGTAGAAGTTGTCAATCTCCAATATCTATCGCCTTGTTGTCCAAAATACAGATAAATGGGTACGATAGACACACGAACATACAAAGAGAGAGAGAGAGAGAGAGAGAGGAGAGAGAGAGAGAGAGAGAGAGAGAGAGAGAGAGACTGTAAGCTGTACACAAACACATAGAAAGATAAATGCGATTAACTGATAGCCCCACATGTAAATAATTATCATAAAGCATTCATTTAATTCATTCAATTAGTTCTTAAAATGTATCCTTATAATGTCAATCACCATTAATATGAAGTGTGTACTTTGTGTGTGTATTTAGAGACAACTGAAAAAAAAAACGGTTAGTAAAACATTTACCTTTGAAAAAGACTTTATTATAACATTAAAAATGTATGTTGTCCAAACGAAGTTAGATATTTAGTTGTCGCTTGGATAAGCTTAAGGCGCTAATGTGCGTTCAAAGTCGAGAGTTTTCTTGCCAGTACTCTCAATATCTTGCATTGTTTCATGCAGCGTTCATTGTTGTTCTGTATATTGCTTTGGTGGCGTTTTCTTGGTGATTACTACAAAACCCGTGCTATACAGGTACTTGTTTATCTTATGTTAATTATGATCACTTGGAAATGAACACCATAAAGCAAATGCAACTAAGATAAAATACATAAGCAATTGTCGAAACTAATCATGAACATCAATATTTATATCACAGTTAAGTTTAAGTTCGTTCAAAGTTAAAATTCCGATTACAATGATATGAAGTGCGACTTAGAATACAAGTCCACCCCTTAAAAAGGACGTCAATAAATGGCAAGGTTAAAACCCACCATATCTAATATGCTCGACCCATTTATTTTTTAATTCCGAAAGGACTGGAATATATTTTTTTTATTTATGTCCAGGGATGGTAAGGCGTCTGATAGTACAGCGAGGGCGTTTGCACAGAGAATCCGACATAAATGGGATGTTAATGAATGTAACGACGACCTTCTGATACTTTTGTCACGTGACGACAGAAAGGTATATTACATAAGTTACATAATGCGATAATGTCTTTGAAGGATGGCAAGTATTAATAAATACTGCTACAAGTGCCCGTACGTAGTAATTGTTATTGTTGTTATAAGCAACTTATTTTGTGCTATGTTCTACCAAGAGTTTCGGCAGTTGTATTGAATAGCGAGGCAATATAACATGCTGACAATGAAATGATGAAGCAAAATATTTCCATTGAGTTTAAACAAGGTTTTTATCACATGTGGTGAGAAACATGTTTTATTATGCTACGAGATACATTTTGACTAGACAAATATTTTCAATCACACCATTATGGGTAAGCTATTTGATGTACATTATTTGCTGCGGCTCTGGGCTACCAAATATTTTGATAACCATCTTCTATGATTATCGTCGGTAATACGGGAACGCAGAAAGAAACACGATTTTTGCAAAATGATAGTAACAAAAATGTAAGCCTATAGGCACAACCTGTATGAAAATCATTAACTAACTTTATTTCCCATTGTTTCAGATATTCACAAATATTGGTAAATATATAGAGAACAAAATAAGTTATGACTGTGCTGAGGAAATATACTTGTCTGTTAGACCTTTACTGACAGAAGGACTTTATTATACCGCCCTTTTAGATATGATTGACAAATACAGGTAATTAATGATTAACGTATTGTCTTTTACCAAAGATAATTTTCAGATTTAATTTCGTTTTATGCGAATGTGACTTTTTGTGCATGACGTTTCTAGATTATATGTACATGCTGTTACTAAAATATAATGTACCTGGAATAGCATACTGAAGAAGATATGTGTATCAATCTAAACACAAAACATGTGTACTTTTTACTTCTTATTATGTTATCATAAAAAAAGCAATTCCCGTTCAACCAACAAATAAAAACCAAAAGTAAGACCCCGAAGGCATATCTCGCCAAAGACGTGAACTTTTACCAGAGATGTTGGTCCCTGGTGCTCCGAAATGATAAACACCTCCTGTCTAGCTGGTCACACCCGTATTTGTATATCACTTTATGTGCATGAAATCTCGAGTTTCTACACATGCTTAAAATATCAAGCATCAAAATACTGGAGGTGATGCACAATGCAGGTGTGTATGTTATACTTGTCTAAAACATATAACACTCAAAGCATAAAACACCCTGAATACTGGTATATCACAGAAACACACGCGAACGTCCACCATGGAAGTGAGGTTGGGTGATTCGGAAGAGTAGGCACCTCCTGTCTCGCTGATACATCCTTAGTTATATTCACTATTCGTCCTTAGAATATCAAAAACAAACATACAAATCCATGTTCAAATCACAACCCAGAAGCAAAATAAATACTTTGAAACTGATAAGTTAGTTTAAACATGTGAACTTCCACTAAAGAAGTGAGACCGGTTGCTCCGTGCGTGTGTTATCAAAATTGAGTGAAAAAAAACATGGAACTATGTAACAGAGGCATGTCAATGTATGCATGAGATGTCTTTTAGATACATTGGCATTTTATCATTGCTTCCATTGGCGATCGCCTTCATTTGAGCAAAACTAAATACCAGCGATCCACGCAATCAATTATTGTTTTGAAAACGGAATCAACTATCGAAGTCATAGCGCGAGTTGTTTTCTGGATCTGTATCAACTCGCTTACTTAGGTTCAATGGTCTCTCCCCACCCCTGTTTCTTCCACCATCTCTAAGCTGACTGCTTTGATAGAAATGTAAGAATCTTGATGGGACATAAAACTGCAATACTATGATGTAATGGAATTAGATGTTGTTAATAGCTTGTTGAATTCTACTTAATTTTGATTTTTTTAAATGTTGTTTCAGACAGGTATTTGAGACGGAGGACTGTGAGGCGGTAATTAGTTCTGGACTAGAGGTGTGGAAATTGTACTGGCTGTGATCGGTTCTGTAGTAGGAGCTATTCTGTGTTGTTTGTGCTGTTACTGTTGTTGCTGTAAAGGTGGTGGATGTAAAGGAGGGGGCGGGGGAAGCAGCAGTAGTGGAGGGGGGTTTTTTGATGGTGGCTTCTTTGATGGGGGCGGAGGGGGAGGTGGTGATGGCGGTGGTGATTTTTAAATTTGCACGATAAATGAGAAAAAGAAATTTAATAAGCTTTATGAATAAAGTGCCTTTAATTTCTTGCTCTAATTAATATAAAACATCGGATTATATCATTACGACAGAACATTACATACAAATGATATTATAGTTTAGAAACTTCTGTTGACCAATTAGTTTACGATATTATGCGATTTTAAATACTGCGTGCGTATGTAACTTATTTGAAAAATTAAGTGCAATATGAAAACTGAATCTAGGGAAACAATTACATTTGTTAAGAGAGGTCTGTGGCTCTAAGAAAATACTTCAGGTCTTTTCTTTACATTGAAACATCTTTGTGGCCACCTGCATTATTTCGAATTTCAAATTTTCGTTAAATATGACCAATTATATTGATTACAATCTCACACTAAATTTGATTCTTTTTAAATATTAGGCACATTTGAGAATTATTTTGTATTTTTGCATTAATAGTTGTATAGGACTATAACAGGGATCGGAGGCGGGAGGCGAGGAAGGGGTGTTTTTGGGGATAGTTTTGTTTATGGGACAGTAGAGGGTGGTGGTAGTGATTGAGAGAGAGAGATGAAATGAAATGTCTTATCAGTTTCTTGCATTCTAATTAGATACGCCGGTATATTTGATACAAGGAGATTATAATTGTATTTGATTTACATCACCGCTGTTTGAAGACTCGTTATTATAGGAACCACAATTATGTATGATATAAAAACTACATATAAATATGTGATAGTCTTATGGTGCTTCTATTGTTTTTTTATCGATATGTTCACATAATATCCCTTTAAATGTAGAGTTTATGACGCATGACTATGTATGTGTTTTGTGTTAAGGTAACGTGCAATGTGATGACTGGCTGCAGGGTAACAATTATGATTTTGAAGAGAAACTTGGTGTTTTGTTTAAATTAAGTCTAGAATTCCTATATTTTGTGATCGCCTTTAAACTTCATCGTTTATTTAACACTGATGCTGTCACTCGTTCTGTATGCTCAATTTCATGGGTACAAATTTTGTCTTTTATTATTTATATATAAGCACAAGTATGACATTTTTTGTACTTTTATTTTTAACATTCAGGTTTGTATAAGAAAAGTAATCTTTAATTTTATAAGCATTTTATTTATTTATTTACAACCTGTATTTGATATATTTTATTTTCTTCACTGTAGTCAGATATTTGTTAATATAAAATTGTTATAGCAACTGTTTTATTTTTACCATGTAATAAAAATTTAACCTAGAATTTATTTGACATGTTACATTTTAATTTCAATTTCTGTACTTTGTATATGTATTTCAACATATACCATTGTTTCTCCTACTTTATACTGCTATTCTCTCTATTTTGACTATTATCTAACATATTGAGGACGATAGGTTTATTTAATTCAAACAAACTTACAACTGCAAACTGACGACCATCCTTTCAACATCCTATAATGAGAAACACATCGGTCCATGATCAATTCCTAATCCCAAATCCAAAGTAAACATATAAAAACAATGAGTATATAGTGATATATCAGTTCTCTAGTTATTCACCTTGTTGATTTTTATGTTAAGGCTATGCAGCCTTTGTCATTGTCTTCAAGTTATATTGCCATTCTGGGCAGCCGGGTTGGCTTCCCTATGATTGACTGAAAGGTTTTGCTTTTTGGATTGTGGTTTGGACATGAATTTGTGTGTTTGTTTAACTTTGCTCTTTGGATTGTGGTTTGGATATAGATTGGTATGTTTGTTAATACTTTGCTTTTTGGATTTTGGTTTGGACATAGATTGGTGTGTTTGTGGTACTTTGCTTTTTTGGATTGTGGTTTGAACATGAATTGGTTTGTATTTACTTTGCTCTTTGGATTGTGGTTTGGACATAGATTGGTGTGTTTGTGTCATTTTGCTTTTTGGATTGTGGTTTGGACATGGATTGTTGCGTTTGTTTTTGCTTTATATGTTTATAACTTATATCTTTTGGGCAACGGTTGACATTTCGTGTCTGTTCAGTAACATGTTTGCACTATATATACTTTCTGGACAAATTAAGGACTCTCATAACTAGTGTTCCCAATACATTGTATATTTACATTAATACATCATCTTGAATCTGTCTTTGTTCTTGTGTGGCTTTACTTGTTGCCCAATACGTATACCAAATGTATCTTGTTTTCAGGTACAGATTTTTATAATCAGTCTGTCATAGTTTACCTGATTTTTAAAATTTCATGTTTTTAAAGAAATGTCTTTCATACATTATTGAGGTTTAAATGTTTATTCTCATAAGCCTGATATTTGTATTATTATTATTAGGACATTTTGACGCGTTACGAATACTAGTATTCATGTTTGATGAACAACCAAAGGAGAAGTGTAAGCATTATTATATAAAAATACAAAAAAAAATTATAATACAGAAACATCAAATGAATCTAAATAGTTTATTATAATACAATGCAAATGAATTTCAAAGAAAATAAGTAATAAAAATAAAACTAGCAAACTTTTCATTAACAATTTATGCAATCTTTTGATGACAAAACGTTCTTGTTCTTTATGGTTAGCTTTTACACTATCACTTAACAAGCTTCAAATTTCAAAGTTTAATTGGATGTAGTTATTAAATCATAAATTACCCGGTATAAAATAGATGGTGTTTCTTCTGTAATCAAACAATTAGCAGTGGCAGTTTCTTTGAAGTTAACACGTGACTGCCTCTATTTTATACTTTATCCATTATAAATATGTATAGACATTAACTTTTCTACTTTCTTGTATGTTATACCTTTCGTTGTTTTATGTGAAACTATTTAACAATACATTTAGCAAAAAACTTTTTTGAACTGTTAATATCAAATTTTAAAACTATTTTTTCTAGATTTCTATGAAAAAACTATTGTGCATCCATTACTTTCCAACAGCAGTAATTGTAAATTTCCAGAAAATTTTCAAACTTTTTAAAGGGGTTAAAATTGAGAGAAAATAGATATTTTTGATATATTGATATATTTTTTACTTCTGGTGGGGCCAAAGTAATTCCCTTTCATGAACATTTGCATTTATTTCGAAGTTGCAAATCAAATTTTAAAAAATCTAAAAACTGCCAAAACATGACATTTAAAACAAAAATGCAATGATTTTTAATTTAAGATATTTTTATCTGGTTCAGCAAATTAAATAGAAGTTTATCAAAGCTTTGTGATAAATTAACAATTTGCAGTTCACAAACATCGTTTATTTGTTATTAAAAGGACAGATAAACACACCGCACCATCAGGCCATCACCATATGAGTGGGTATTACAAATATTAAGTGTGTATACTTATTAATGATGGGTAGTGTATTAAGTCGATCCAGCTTCGTGGTCTTTGAGCACACAGTTAATAAACTAATTACAATGTATCAAGTAATAATGAACGATAATATGTATAAACAAATTAATACTTAAAAATTCCTTGTTAACAATAATACGAGAAAGTACAATGCATATGTATAATCACAAATAAACACCCCAATCCATGAGCTGACAAAATAGATACAACACATGAACTTCCACCAAGGAAGTGAAGCTGGATATTCCAGAAGGGTAACCACCTCTTGCTTAGCTAGCTTCACCCGCCACGCGTGTAATGTGAAAGGAACATGTAACACCAAACTTATCAACAACACTGCGATGACGGCCATAAAACTTTTTAAGGGCCCTAATAACCCTAGGCTTGCAATATCCCTGGTCAACAATGTATTTGTAACTTTAGCCATTTAAATTTTTAAAACTAGTTGTCTCATTTACATTAATTTACATTAACAACTTCTAAGTTCAAAACAAATGCCTGATTAAATTAATATTAAAAAACCACTTGTAACTTCAAAACAAATTGTATGATTAAAGTTATAGGCATACACAACTTTTCAATTTAAAATAAATGTCTTGTTGACAATGATAATGTGCAATTATTTTAATATAGATTAGCAGATTAGCATTTTCTATTCAAACTTTCAGGATTTATTTTAATACTTATATGAAACACAAACATATCGTAGTCGAGTTGACACTCCCATATACTCAATACTTGAACCTAGAAATGTTTTTTCCTATGAAGTTTTTTTGCTGTTTTGTATTCTATAGGGTCCCTAGAGTTAAAATAGGTTAGTTGCCCTGAAGGCAACTTTGGGCAAATTGCATAATTTGCATATATCCAAGATGGCTGCCTGACGCCATATTGAAAATTTATCTTTTGTAAGAATTGTTCTACAATAGCTTGTAATATACCGTTTTATATGTTTTCAAGGATGAGGAACTCATTTCCGTTGTTGTTTTTAACATTTGGGGCAATTTAAAAGTATATTTAACAATTTTGACCAACAAAGGTAGGAGTAACATGGTTTTTATTATAAGATGTAACTCAGCATATCACATTCAATGCTGCGTAACTTAATCATACATCTTGGTACATTTTGATTTAAAGGTCATACATGAGGCTCGACCAATTCCTTATAATAAGATATTAAAACATGATCTTAGTGATTTTAGCTTTACTAAGTCTAGCGTAAAGGCTAGTTCACTTTGCTAAGGTGTCTTTTAAAGTGTGTATCCAACGAAGAAGTTTTCAAAGCCACATTATTGCTATCATAGTTAATCCAGTCACATATATATTACCACGAATGAAAACCAAATTATACTCGGACTTTTTATCAAACTAAATAATAAGTTTGTCAACAGTGAATTAATTCGATTTTTACATGAACACTGATACATTACGTCATATAATGAAGTATTATTGTTTCGGGAATCTACAATAAAATCTGTCACTGATAATGCAACAGCCTTCCACAAATTGATTGGTTGGAATTGAACTTTATAACTCATATTTTTGGTTTTATTATAGTTTTGATCTACTATTTCCACTCCAAATGACTACTATGATACACACGCTATGACTACAGACTTCCATGTTTATCAATGTGGTGTAAGTGAAAAGGTAGTGCACAGTCTAGATTTGGTTTACTTTTAAGTCACCATTAAGCAACATATCAACGTCTAGATCTTGACAATGCTGTTTCAAATTATACTGGACCGCAGAAAATAATACCCCTACACAATCTTCCACCAAAACTGTTTGTATCCTGATCAACACGCTCAACGAATAATTTTATTGGATTCTGAACATGTACAATACGCTGGTAAACTTTCTCAGTGTCTGCTATAAACACATGCGTGTCCTGTCTTGCATGTCGGCACCATGATGGTTATTAGGATGATGTCTTAGCTTTGGAGAACAAACTGCTATTAAATTTAAAAAATGAGTCTTCAGAGGCATGGCTCTTTAGCCTGATAATTTTAGTGGGTAGATTGGTGCTTCTCTGATCGATTGGAATGAATATATTCTGAGTGTGATACACACCATAACTCAGAGAGTTCAATTCTTCGTGTTCCTTGGATATATCTGACCAAAATGTATTGCTTTTTCAAACTCCCTCTAAATGAAAACAGGTCATAAGGAAATTGCTCGTAAAATTGCTTCTTCTGTGTCAATGTGGTGAATTCAGTTGTAATGTATGATTAGATGGAATACGAATACAATCAAGTCAAACTGATGAGTTTTATAATGCCATTATTAGCTTATAAAGATGATAAAGACAATATGTTTCAAAGCGGCGCCGTCAAGATGCAAAAACAAAGCAAGTTGTTGATCTTGGAAACATGTTTCATTGGTTACCGTTGTTTGGACAGCAGGGCAGTTTGAGCTTAGCTTCTGCTTGTATTTGATATCGGTTCTGTTCCTTTTTGATAGTGGTTGAAAACGGTTGTCATTGGAAAGGCATGAAGTCAAATCGCTTTGTGGAGTTCGTTCACCCAAAACTCACAAACAATCACAATGATTTACACTTTTTCTATCGCATCCCTTGGTTACATGGCGATAACACATCAACCCAAAAAAGGTTATATTGGTACTCAGACACTTTAAAGAAAATCTTGTAATTGACAAATACTATGTCGTATCTTCTAAGGACCAGGACAGAAGAAACAACACAGCAATATGTATACGATTGTGGATTCGGCCATGATTAATCCGGCATAACTATGTATTGTATGTTCTCCAGGCTATACAAACATGCCGTGATAGCATTTGCGTGCTGATTGACGACACAGATGTTTTTGTTTTCCTAGTGTATTGTGTGTATAAGCATGAAAACAGTGTGATATACAGATGGAGTGATAGAATAGAAGGATGGAATTTTCAACATCTATGCATCAAACAATGATCATGATTTGAGATGTCTTTAACTGCCAGGCATGCATGCTTTCAGTGTCATGGTCATGATTTGAGATGTCTTGCATGCTGTAAGTGCCATGGTCTTGATTCGAGAAGTCTTGAACTAACAGGCATGAACACTGTAGGTGTCATGGTCTTGGTTCGAGATGTCTTGAACTGCCAGACATGCATGCTCTCAGTGTCATGGTCTTGGTTCGAGATGTCTTGAACTGCCAGACATGCATGCTCTCAGTGTCATGGTCTTGGTTCGACATGTCTTGAACTGCCAGACATGCATGCTGTAAGTGTTATGGCCTTGGGTCGAGATTTCTTGAACTGACAGGCATGCATGCCCTCAGTGTCATGGTCTTCGTTTGAGATGTCTTGAACTACCAGGCTTGCATGCACTTAGGGACATGATCTCCGTTCGGGATATCTTGAACTGCTAGGTATGCACGCTCTTAGAGGTTGTGATACAACATCCGAATTACAAACTCTTCTTTTTCTCATTTAGTTGATGTTCTTGGTAAACAAAGATCACAAATAACTTAATAAGATCTGACCCATTCTTTGTTGTTCTGCATCGCCAACCAGCAGGAAAAATGTTTCTTTAGGCTCTTTATAAAGAACATCAAAGCCTAATAGTGACGACTTTGTTTCAAACACTATTTTCTGTTGTCTCACCTTTAGTTAATGTTGTGTAAGGGTACCTACAGTCAAGATCCTCCTGAAGAGTATGAGATGATAACCGATTTCGGATTGAAATTCAAAGATCAATTCTCATTACATGTTATTGCGAAAGGACATCCAGTGCCACAAGAACGTCTTTATGTCATGTTATGTCAATATAAGGCACAAAATCATAAGTGCAACACAGGGACATGATTGCCTTAAAAAATCCTGTAAACAATTTTGTATCTCTTCTGGAGAAAAGAAATGTTTAACTTTTTACACAAAATGAGAGTACCCATGGCTATCCTAGCTTGAATAGTTATTTGACACATATGGTCGGTCATTATAGACATGATGGTATTTAATGTAAAACTAATGCCAGAATTGAGTTGTCCATGTCTAAATACCCCTTGAAAGATATATTACAACCTATCATAAATTTGCTTTGTATAAAAACAATATTTCAAGATGGCGTCCGCCGGTCATCTTGGATTTATAGCTTATTGTGCAAGTTAAGTGTTCCGTATGTTAAAATCAACACCAGAAATGGGTTTCTCATACCTGAAAACATCTAAAAGGATATATTACAAGCTATTGGAAGATATTTTATATCGCAGTATGTACTTCAATTTGACGTTTGGCGGCCATTTTGGATTTATGTATATTGTGCAAGTTGCCCAAATTTGCCCGAAGGGCAACTAAGCTAGTTTTGTTTAAGAACCCATGAGGAAAACAAATCAGCAAAAAAACTTCATAGGAATGAACATTTCTAGGTTCGTAAAATGCCTACTCGACTATCGGTTCATGATGAATTCACAATGACAAAACAAAATAAAACTTTGAAAATTATATTCTTATATACAAATTTGGTTGTATTTAGAAATAAACATATGTAGGAACTTATATTTAAAAATCAATAAAAAAAACATTCATTATATTGGTAAATTAAAAGAAAGAAAATTGTAACTAACAAGCATATACATTGCAACAATTAGCGCAACAAATAATTCGGAACAATACAATTCAAATTATAAAATCAACAGCTATCAAAAGACAAGAGAAGAGAAATGTTTGTCGAAAACACTTAAAGCTTCTTACTTTGAACGGGTACTGGAGTAAATGGAAACATTTGATTGGTTAACCTAATGAATGTAATTTGCTTTTAGATCGATATTTATGGTAAAGAAACATTAGTTTTTATGCTTAAAACCACCGCCTTACGGATCACAGCGCCTGTCACTGCCTTACGGATCACAGCGCCTGTCACTGCCTTACGGATCACAGCACCTGTCACTGCCTTACGGATCACAGCGCCTGTCACCGCCTTACGGATCACAGCGCCTGTCACCGCCCTACGGATCACAGCGCCTGTAATCGCCTTACGGATCACAGCGCCTGTCACCGCCTTACGGATCACAGCGCCTGTCATCGCCTTACGGATCACAGCGCCTGTCACCGCTTTACGGATCACAGCGCCTGTCACCGCCTTACGGATCACAGCGCCTGTCACTGCCTTATGGATCACAGCGCCTGTCACCGCCTTACGGATCACAGCGCCTGTCCACCGCCTTACGGATCACAGAGCCTGATACCGCCTTACGGATCACAGCGCCTGTCATCGCCTTACGGATCACAGCGCCTGTCCATCGCCTTACGGATCACAGTGCCTGTCACCGTCTTACGGATCACAGCGCCTGTCACCGCCCTACGGATCACAGCGCCTGTCACCGCCTTACGAACCACAGCGCCTGTCATCGCCTTACGGATCACAGCGCCTGTCACCGCCTTACGGATCACAGCGCCTGTCACCGCCTTACGGATCACAGAGCCTGTCACCGCCTTACGAACCACAGCGCCTGTCATCGCCTTACGGATCACAGCGCCTGTCACCGCCTTACGGATCACAGCGCCTGTCACCGCCTAGGTTTAATGACTCAGATTCAGTAGATTTTAGTTTGAGAAAGTTTATAGTACACTTGGTAAAGGTCGGCGATTTTTTCTAGGCACTCCGGGTTTCTCCATTACCCAAGAACTGAGCGTCCGACATAAGTAATCTTGATTCGGCGTAATACCTTAATCATTTACTTCCACTATTTATTTGGATGGTCAGTCATGCCAAAAAACACTGTGAAAATTTTCTGTGCTACGGAGATTTGTATGTTTGACTTGATTTGCCAGTTTCGTGGTTTTGGCTTTGCTCCGGAATCGTGATTAGGACATAGATTGGTATATATTGGTTTTGATATATTTAATGTTTTATTAAGGTCATATAGAAGACAGTACCACAGCGATCGTTTGTATGTGGTTGAAAATTGTAAAATTACGTACCATCATCAATTTTCACCTATAAGTAACGGCGAGACTATTTGTATTATTTATAACATGAATTAATCGAAACACCTTACATTGTATGATATTATATTTCATTATTTATCGTGCCACGCCTACTCTGACATGGGACCTCGTTGATTATAAGTTCCAATCCGAAAAAAAACCGCCACTTTGATTTCGTAATGCCGAATGTTCGGCGAAAGAACAGTCACTAACCACTCTTGGGTCAGACCCGGTAAGGGTTTGAACCCACGACCAACCATTATGGGACCGGCACTAACTACTGAAATTTAGTAGTTGTCTTCAACTTTGAATAGAAATAATAAGATTCTTAATGTACCTTAGAGTCTGACAAGAATAATATTAATGGTAGATCTACAGAATATATTTTGTATTGCATTCTCTGAAGCTAAGACAAACACCAGTCCCCCCCCCCCCCCCCCAATAATATATACATATAAGTAAGTCACATTATGAATAATATATAATATATACATATAATTAAGTCACATTATTAATAATATATAATATATACATATAATTAAGTCACATTATTAATAATATATAATATATACATTTAATTATGTCACATTATTATTTTCTCAAACTACCAAGACATTTTCATTTATCAGTATCACACAGAATATAGTACATAAATAAATTCTTAATATCATTGTACACAGTTGATGAAACGCGCTGTTAGTGAAAGTACAGGATATTTTTAAGCGTGATGACCTTTTCGCACTTATTATAATTATACTCCTCCCACTGGAATCCACAGTGGTTGTATGACGGTTGTATTAGTGACCTGGAGATATTATACTGACCTCAGAAGTTAACAGTTTGGAACATATGCAGTTATTACTATGTGACCTTCGTACGATTTTAGAACGGATCAGGCATACCGATGTAGATATAAGTGAACGATCTTCCAGAGGATCCTCGGAGAGTAGAGGTCAACGAGAATATTTATGGCTGATCGATTTAAATATGGCTTTGATCTCAGATCGATATTTACATGTGTGTATATTGTGTATTTATGTCATCGCTTGTATAGTGAAGAATGTACTAGCTGAAGTAAATAACACATGTATACCAGAGGGTAATCCTCCTTATGAATGGACGGACGAGGCATACCCTGACCCTCAACTGGACATCGGTAGGTGTGGTCGAGATTGTAAGAAATCGTGGGTATGTGACCCCAATAGAATCGTCAGTCCATCTAGAGGTACATAGTAGTTTAACATCTCTCTCTCTCTCTCTCTCTCTCTCTCTCTCTCTCTCTCTCTCTCTCTCTCCTAATTCATGAACGTATACCTCTATTTCATGCATTTCAACTAAATTCACCATAAATTCCTTCCACTCTCTCAAGCATGTGTTAATTATTATACATTTGTTTATCTACGTCAATCATAATACTCCAGGTTATATTACAGCTGATTATTTAGATGAAAAACTCGACACACTTAGAAGATCTGGTCACTGTAGCGGTAGAAGTTGTGAATCTCCCATATCTATCGCCTTGTTGTCCAAAATACAGATAAATGGGTACGATACACACACACACACACACACACAGAGAGAGAGAGAGAGAGAGAGAGAGAGGGATGGAGGAGAGATATGCACACGCGCGCGCGTGTGTATGTAGATATGAACGTAAGATTAAGTGTCGTTATTGTTAATTAAAACGAAGGATGTTTTTAATTAAGTTTGCAAGTTTTCAACGTTTTTGGTTTGTTTTGGGGACTGTGATACGGACATGGATGGGTATGTCGGTTTTTGGTTTGTTTTGGGGACTGTGATTCGGACATGGATGGGTATGTCGGTTTTTGATATATGATGTATTCATTACCTACGGTATCAGGTGTATAATATATCATTAAAATATTGCTATGACGTCATCCTTTGTTCTCTTGCGTCTAATATCCAACATACTTGAACTGGACCGGTGCCAACAATCCAATATGTTGTGACAACAGTCCAATATTTTCAAACTTATGGACTGTTTTCACAATATATTGGATTGTTGGCACCAGTCCAGTTCAAGAACACTGGAATCGGAAAGAAAGAAAAAACAACAAAACATCAGTATATTGATTTTACTAACACCAAAACTAAATATGATTTACAATCAAATCAGACAAACCATAAAAGATACGCGAAAGCAAATATCTCAAATGATGCAGGGTTCGTTACAACAACACGGATCCGTTTATTGCCCTTTTATTAAATTGATTTGATCTGCAAAATAAAACATTAGACACTTAGATATTTTACAACACGGAACACACACACACACACACACACACACGCGCGCGCACACAATTCACTCTTATATACGAAGATTACACAGGTTGACCAACTTTTCATTAATAAACAATTATAAAGACCGGACGATCTACACACATCTACAAGCTTTGAAACAGGTTTATCGGGTTAAAGTTACGTGTCTGACACATTATAACTTAATTCTGGCGTAATACCAACACATTTTGGAAAGATAAATCACGGGTAATTTGAATGCAGATCAAACAAAATTGTTGCATATATTATAAAAATGTAGTATTGAACATACCTGTTTCAGAGAATTAAGTTTCCAAACCCGAGGAATGATTTCACGATTAAATCCAAACACATTGACAGTATAGGTTGAATGTAAATATTTTTGGCGCTCTTCGTGCATTTGCGTGATGACAATATCACTAACGGGGACTGATTATATTCACGAAAATCGTGTTAATAGTCACGTAAACGACGGGTGACCTACTATCTTTAACTCTGTTCACGAATTAATTAAGAGGTTACATAAAGGAAAACATTTTTTATATTTTTATTTTCTTATTTCTTAATTTGTAATATTGATTGAATTTATTCATAAATTTTTCCCTGATTTACTTGATTTTTCATTTTCCTTTTTATGTTTGTTTTTGCAATATTTTAAGTAAATATAAGCCTCAAAATGTCCAGTATGTAAAATATTGGACTGGCCTCGGCGCTTCGCGCCTCGACAAGTCCAATATTTTACATACTGGACAGTGTTTCGGCTTATATCCTTTACATACTGGACAGTGTTTCGGCTTATATCCTTTACTTATACCGTCCTTCAAATGTCGGGTACCATAGATATGAGTATTTAGATATTATTGGTTTTTTTTAATATGAACATTCAAATTTGCCATTTTTACAATTATATAACCGATTTCCGTAAGGAGTTTTATAATTAGTCCTCTTAATATGCATTTACCTTGTTTTATACCATTAATGCACCTTCACAATCTCTGGGCACTCATTTTACCCCATCTTCTAAGAACTGTTCACCTGGATATTATTAGTAAAATAATCTTGCCTGGGCGTCAAAAATTATTCCAATCTACTTTGGACGGTTAGTCATGCCAAAAAACAAAGCTAGTGTGTTTACAACTATGTTTTAATGTGCAATTTATGTTTAGGTCATCTAGATCAAATCAAACTGATCGACCGTAGATGGTTAAATTTTTTTACGTCCCATCAGCAATTTTCAGCTATAAATGACGACAAGACTATTTTTATTTATCGAATGGTTTAGATCAAATCAAAGGTTAATATGGCTTTGTACAAAGATTTTTTTTGCATTGTATTAGTGTTTAGATGCCTGTAATGACCTGTCAACCAGTAGAGACCTCCGAAAAGGAAAAGAACTTTCTCTCTTGTGTTGGACAAATGGGTAGGAGGAGGGAGAGAGTGTGTGTGTGTGTGAGAGAGAGAGAGAGAGAGAGAGAGAGAGAGAGAGAGACTAGATATAAAAACATAGGATGATAATCAGTTCGAAATGAAATACATACTACATGTATTACTATAATTGTTCTTGTTCAGGGATGGTAAAGCGTCTGATAGTACAGCCAGGGCGTTTGCACAGAGAATCCGATATAAATGGGATGTTAATAAATGTAACGACGACCTTCTGATACTATTGTCACGTGATGACAGAAAGGTACATATACTTCCTAATTCGGATTGAATAAATCGCCGAACTACAAGTTGTATACAATTATGTTTTTTTAAGAGTGATAAGATTTGCTTTAAGAAAAACCCATCATTTTTCGCTATGGCAGAGCTTATACCCGCTACGGGAACCTTTTACAACGAAGCAGGGTGCTTGCAAATCAATTGTTGACCCAGGGATATTGCAAGTCTAGGCTTATCAAGGCTCTCAAAAAGTTTTATAGCCGTCATCACAGTATTGTTGATAAGTTTGATGTCTCTATGTCCAGGATTGCACTGGATATGTCTGACCTCCCATAGTTCCATGTTCCTTTTACCCATATTTGATTACACACGTGGCGGGTGTAGCCAGCAAAGCAGACGGTGCTTACCCTTCCGGAGCACCCGGCCTCACTTCCCTGTTTGAAGTTCACGTGTCTACCCTAACTTGTCACTTCCAAAGTGTTTACTTTGCTTCTGGGTTGTGATTCGGACATGGATTAGTATGTTTGTTTTAGATGTTCACAACTTGGTTTCTCAATTTTGGTAAAAAAACTACTGATGAGGAATTGTATTCCAAAATGGCCGTCTAGTACTGTAAAATTAAAACTGGTATAATATGCAATTCTATTTCCACCATCCAAACAATGTTCTTGTCAACAAATTAAATATAAATACCAGTATAAATGGTATCCGAGATCCCTTACAGCCAGTGTGACCTTCATGTAACTTTTCAGTTACAATTTTTTATATTGCTTCTTGATTTTGATTCAGACATGGATTAATATGTTTGATTTTGATTTAAGTCTTCTACAGAAATGTAAACGCCATTGTAATTTCGTAAAAAAAAAAACTATATTAAGAAAATGCAAGACAATAGTTACCATTTGAAAGAGTACTTTTTTCTATTATTTCAGATATTCACAAGTATTGGTAACAATATAGAGAACATAATAAGTTATGACTGTGCTGAGGAAATATACTTGTCTGTTAGACCCTTACTGTCAAAAGGACTTTATTATACCGCCTTCTTAGAAATGATTGACAAATACAGGTAATCAATGTTTAGATTTAGACAGGTCAGGCCAAAGGTTAAATGTATTTAGCAAAATAGAAATCATATGCATCTTTTGAATATCTAAACACATATTTATGCTAATAACGCAATCAACAATACACAAGGTAAAGGACATACTGAGACTGACAGAAGGTAGCAGTAATCACTTTGTTTAACATTGCAATATACATGTACAATTGAATCTCGTTATAAACAGTCTATGGTTAAATAATTAGCATTTAGAAACCATATGGATCTCATGTATATCTATGTCAGCTAAATAATCAACAATACACATGATGCAGTCAAACCTGTCTATAAAGTCCACCCTAGAGAACCAGTAAAAGGCCTTGATGGTTCAAATCGTATGAATAAAGAACAATTGGAGTACAATTCTACTGACATTTATAAGCATGTTGTCCTTATATATAGAGGTGGCCTTTAAGACAGGTTAGACAGTAGTAATATCTGCGTTTAACATTACAATATACAATTGAATCTCGTTATAAACAGATCAGGGTAAATAAACGAGTATTTAGCATTTAGAAACCATATGGATCTTTAACTATCTTAACAGGTAGAACAAAAACACAATTAACAATAAACATGGCAAATGACATCAGTACCGAGATTAACAGAAGCTTGAAGCAATTCCTGTATTTAACATTGGAATATAATAATTATATTTTTTTACTTTGGATTCGAATCAGGTCTTTAGTGCTATTATATAAATGTACATTGCATAAAGACAATCGGGTGATTGTACAAAGCGTGCGCTTACGGATAATGTAACCTTTGACCACTTAGGTTTGAATCCCATTCCGGTATTACCTTGTGAGAAAGTCTGTCAGTTCATTTGCCACAGTCCGGGGAGCTTCAGTTTCCTCAAACATCCTTAAACTGGCTGTCTCGATATAAGCGATATAAGTGAAAGAGTCTTGACTAGGGCAAAAACTAAGTTTTCACTCTAGCGTTGATATGTTCCATGTCATAATCTTAAAATTTCAATTATAGGCAAGTGTTTGAGACGGAGGACTGTGCTGCAGTAATTAGGTCAACAGACTCTGGCAGTAGTTCTGGACTAGCAGTGTGGGAAATTGTACTGGCTGTGATCGGTTCTATTGTAGGAGCTATTCTGTGTTGTTTGTGCTGTTACTGTTGCTGTAAAGGTGGTGGATGTAAAGGAGGGAGCGGGGGAAGCAGTTACCACAGTAGTGGAGGTGGCTACTTTGGGGGTAGTTACTTTGATGGGGGCGGTGGAGGAGGCGGAGGTGGTAGTTGTGATGGCGGTGGAGGTGGTGATGGCGGTGGAGATTTTTAGGAACGCGAAAGAGAAATGAAAAAAAATACTTTTATGCGAAAGATGTAAGAATGTAAAGCATTTTAAACTATCCCGTTATGATATTCCATTGCATATAAAGAAAATAAATTCTTCCAAATCCTCTTGTAACCTATTCGGTTATATTAGTATGTGAATTTAAGTACAACGTTTGTATATGCCAGGTAAAAATTAATATGGTAAATGTCAATTTAGCAATAGAGTACAACGAACAATCGGCTGGTGAAAAAGAAAGTTGTTGCTTTGAACAAAAATAGATAACCTGGGTTTGTTCTAGAAATATTACAACTCATTCTATGACAACCTTCATGTTTTTGTTATTTTAACAATGGCACTAACATCTCCGTAATTATAACCAAATGCATCTACCCTGACATTGTGTTTATATAATTGGCACAACTACGTGCCTCAGAAGTCTAGAGTTATAGGTAATTGTCTAAATATATTAACATTAAACTTCATATAAATATTCTTCATGGTCCAAAGATGTGACATGGCTATCAACCAAGATCGTTTCGGAAAGTCAAGGGCGCGAGAAAATATGAGATGTTGGGGCGGTGGGCATTTGGCTCTCACGAGAAGTTTATTATTTATTTTCACAGTATACATGATTTTTTAACCATCGTCATATATTTGATAGTTAAAGTTGTTTAAGGAATTGTTTTATTTTTACCTTTAAATAAAATATTATCTTTTAGTTGTTTAATATGTTGGTTTTTATTTCCGTTCTTTGTATATAAATTTCAATATCCCCTGAAGTTTCCATATTGCCATACATGTCTATATTCTATTCACTACTACCTATTTGGTGGATGTATACCTGCTTCTCCTGCTTATGGTGTATTTGTTTCCCCATTAATACGCTATGGAAGAGCCTGTTCCCGCTACAGGGACTTTGTACAACGAAGTAGGCTGCTTGCAAATAAATCGTAAACTCAAGGATATTGCAAGCCTAGACTTATCAAAGCCCTCAAAAAAGTTTCATGGACGTCATCACAGTATTAAGTTTGACGTCTCTGTGTCCAGAATTGTCCAGGATTTATTTGACGTCCCATAGTTCCATGTTCCTTTTACACAATTTTGAATACACACGTGATGGGTGTAGCTAGCTGAACAGGAGGTGCTTACCCTTCCGTAGCACCCGGCCTCACTTCACTGCTGGAAGTTCAAGTGTCTAACCTAACTTGTCAGTTCCAAAGTGTTTACTTTGCTTCTGGATTGTGATTCGAACATGGATTAGTATGTTTGTTTTGACTATAACATGACATAATATACTGGTTATTTTATAAGGGAATGGTGACTTTTTGATTTATTCAGCTAAAATAATATTGGCAAGAAAAGTTAAACAAATACATCAGATTACGAATTAGGCAAAACAAGAAATATGTACTGTCCTCTCGTGCATTACTGAATGTTTTGTTACAAACAACCGACTTTAATGGTCAGTTTTAAAATATGTGTCTATACCATCATGACTCGCTCCTCGCTGTTTATGGTTGCCCAATGCCCAAGTATATTTTGTTCAGCTTCATATTTCTCTACATGTATTTGGTATGTCATAATTTAAGGGATTAAATAAAATGCATTACATTGTTGAGTTTCAAATGTTTAAGTTTTCTTGTTTTAATTTTAACGAAGTCATTGATGAATCTGTCATATACCAGTTTTTGAATTTTATCATAAAATATATTAAAAAGTGGTATATGACAATAAAACAACTAGTAACCATGGTCAATAAGCAAACAGTGATGAAATAAAAATCAAGTAACCATGTTCGATAAACAAACAGTGACGAAATATAATTAACATTAGAAAACAACAACAACAAACCACATGAATGCATATTGTTTACTATAATGCAAAAAAAAAATAATTTTAAAAAATAATGAAATAAGCAGTCATTTCAATCATCCATAAAATAATTGAATGAAAAACAATCCTACTGATCCTTTTGTTCTATACAAGGTCTATCAGGGAACACGTTCTCTTGAACTTTCAGTTTTATTACACGAATATCATCATCGTGTATATAATTTAATATGTGGTCATTTATTCTACAGCGACAGATTCAACTGTATTATGTTCACCTGTGATCGAATATTTTCAGTACAAATATCTTAAATTTGTATATGCTGAGAATGATCGAAATGTCTATGATTAATCATTCTTCATGCGATTTCCCTCTAGATCTCTCATGTATATAGACACCTATGAAATGTATGGAGAAAAATGTAAACACGAACTTTAACAAAATTGGATCTTACAACTGTAAATACATATAGCCAAATTGCGTATCTATCGTTTTTAAAAGATAAATCAGGCCTTGGTTTATTCTTCCATGTATTTAACGGTGTATGTATTGGAACTTATCATTTTAATTGTTGTAAATCAAAAATACAAACATCATAATGCAAAAATTGTCGAAATGAATCACACAATCATTTCAAATTTTTTATTTTACTTTGTACTGATATGTTTGTTTTTCATTTAATTAACAAATAGGAGTATTAGATTTATATATGTTATTTTTTGCGGGGAAAAATTAGTAAGAGACATGTTAGGATTTACTGAAAAATATGTTATATTAATATCTACTAGTATTTAAGCTAATTACTAATTAAAAAACACACATTCATCATGGACACATGGGTAACAGTGATATTGCTGTGCATCATCAGTTTTCTTCAATGGTTTCTAATTCCTTTAACAGCTTCTTGACCAAGAACATTTCTCTCTTTTTCGCTGAACCTCCTGAAATAATATAAGATACATGGATATCATTCAATATCAATCCAGCACTACTGATGAGAATTGTATTCCGAAACGGCCGTCTACCGCTGTAAAATTAAAACTGAAATAATATGTAATAGATACCATTGAACCGGTATCTCTGCTGCTAGATGTTTCCACAAGGATATTAGAAAAACTCAGTAAGCAATATTTGTGTATATTTGTCAGAAATACACTACTGTCTAAATTTAATTTAAGTTAAATTCTTAAATTCCTCTAAAAGAAAAGTATTCTCCCTCATTCATAGTATTTTCTTAGCTTAATTTGGTAAAATATATTTTTGTCCTTTAGGGATATTTTCAACATCTTGAAAAAACATTGGTATCAAAATTTTGATTCAAGTACTACTTATTTGGAATTATATCCCGAAACTGCTGTAAAATTGTCACTGGTATAATATGAAACTGACGGATCGCCGGCCATGCCCACTATGTTTCGACAAAGGGTCGACATGCTTGAATAACATGCGATAAGAATGAAAACTCGGCCTGAATTGTGCGGTTTAACGACGTCACTGACACTAGAACGTCATAGTTGCCGTGACGCTGCTTTGGTACCGTAATGACGGTCAGTGTCGGAACATTGTGGGCGTCGCTGGCGATACGTCAATTACGATTGTTACTACCGTTACAGTAATTCTATAATATTGTTCAGTTTTTTTCATGAATCAATCCGCCCACTTTATATAGATCATTGGCGATGATTTGCAATTATAACGTTTTGCACATCTAGTGATTGACATTGGTACTATTGAAGTTATTTCGTTAAAAAACGAAGCAAATACTTTACTTTAACTTCTGTATTTACCTTTATTTTAGAGCGCCTTAGAAGATTTGTGGCGTTTTTAAACAACTTTCTTTTCTATAATGTTAAGGGAGATATCAACATAAAAAGTGTAACTCAATGTTGGCATTTGACAAAAATCAAAAGGGAGTTATATTTTGAGAAAGTATTTCATGACTTCAACTTACTTCACACATTTTTACCGTAATGTTTTATCATACATGTCATATACCATTTTTTTAATATAATCATAAAATACATTAAAAATGTATTGTCATATACCATTTATGAATGTATTTTATGATTAAATTTAAAAAAAAATGGTATGTGACATACACATAATATATATAAAATGATTTATGGTATAGAAAATAAAATACAATCTTGTTCTTGAGAATAGATATATCGTTGTTATTAGAAATCATTACTAAATGATAGAAAATATAAAGATAGCAATATCATATTCTCAAATACTTATGTAGAAACACCTCTACAATGGGTTTATTAAGTCATAGATACTGTGGTTATTCCGAAACTTGTCAAAGACTCACCACATGCATTGGGTTCCAGCTTTATATTATCCAAAGCAATATCACTTGACCAACTAGGTCCTCTCACACCTTCTATTGTAATCTATAAGGAAAATTTTAGTTTTAGTTTTCATACAAATCAAATAAATACATATGCAAAACCACATATCCGTGTTTTTATGACGGTGCTGATTGCACGAGTTTATAGTGCGGACGGATACATTAGTCGAGTCCTCACGAGTGTTATGTAATGTATCCATCCCACAGTAAACAAGTGCGATCAGTATCATCAAAAACATATACATGTAGGTGGTTTTGCATTTATCATATTCCTTCCGGAGCAATCGGTCCCACTTCCCCAGTGGAAGTTAACGTGTCTAACCTAACTTGTCAGTTCCAAAGTTTTTTACTTTGCTTCTGGATTGTGATTCGGACATGGATTAGCATATTTGCTTCTGATTTCCTCTGTAACCGCTTTCCAATACATTTTAATGAATAGGTATAGATACACAATCAGTTGTTTATAATTCTCAGGAGACCTGCTGTAGTCATGATCAAATATATCACCAAAAGTCGAAATATATCTGTAAATTTTATGTAAAAAGATAACGTAGTATTATTATATCTGTAAATGTTCATTTCAATGATAGCAATAACAAATTTATATTTTATGAAGTGTAAAATATTATCGAATCAGCGCCTCCCTCGAGTGTTGCACAGATACGTCACTCTGAAGTTGTCAACACGGCGGGATGAGAAACTAGATGTTTAAAAAAATGTATTGTTGTTCCATGTATATTTGCTCTAGAAAATATTATAGTTGCAATATTCTAAACGTGAACACATTAATTGCGTGAACCGGTCTAATTCACTCATGGGAAGCAGGAAGACTGACAAAAACAGCAGTAAATGACAATGATGTTGCCGAGATTTATTTTTGATTAATTATAAACAAACTATTTGCATTTTTGTGACCAAAATGCTATCGTAGTAGGAGCAACGCGAGAGAGAAGCAATGTTTTCTTCTTTCATTTCTCTCATGCTCTAGGACGATGTTCAGTTGTTTGAATTTTAATTTATACGCTTCAATTTGACAACTGGATTTATTATAGACAAATAACCCACTATGTATATAAAAATCCGTATCAGTAGTATTTCCATCTCTTGTGTTCTATATATAATTTTTATGCAGCAATATACCTGCTTCTTATGCTTATGATGTATTTGTTTCCCAATTAATGCGCTATGGTAGAACTTGTTCCCACTACGGGAACTTTGTACTAGGAAACAAGCTGCTTACAAATTAATTATGTTCCTTCCACACAATTTTGATTTCACAAGTGGCGCGTGAAGCTAGCGAAACAAGTGGTACTTAATCTTCCTGAGCACCCAACCTCACTTCCCTGGTGGAAGTTCGCGTGTTAACCTTACTTGTCAGTTGTACTCTTTACTTTGCTTCTGGGCCATTGTTCGGACATGTATAAGTATGTTGAATTTTGATCTCGATTTTTTTATGTTCAAACTTCAATTATCCAGTTTATTTGTGTATGTGCAACATGCGGAAAGGGGATTTTCCTAGAATAAGTAGTTTTGGCTACTGTGGTTATAGGGAACGTATAGTTAGTAATAGGATTAAATAATATGTTATACAATAACAATGAATGTCTTCAGACTTGAATCAAAATATTTATATGGCTATGATCCATAAATATATAATAATCCCAAGAATAACAGTAATATCATAATTTTCGTAATACAGACCAAAGTTAGATACAGGTTATATGCAAAGCGCACTAAGCTTTCTAACCGGACCGCAAAACAATTGAACTTCGTGGAGTTGCTTCTTAAAAAGAGAAATTTGATAAGTATTTGTGGTTGAAAAATGTTTTGTTCAATAGAGAACAAAGCCAGTCGCCGTTTTGTAAACTTGTGATTAATATTGCTAAAAATAGTATGCTCTTTTGTGTTGGAGTGTACATGTGTAATCTTTTATATCTTCGTACCTGTAAGTTATCTACTGCTGGTATATCGGCTTGACCAGAGATCCAAATGTTCCCTTGGTCACCCGATTTCGTAAACACCTGTTGTGTACCGTTCACCAAAATTCCTAAGGTACCCATATATGATCCATACATATGATAATGAAAGCTCAAACAACGTTGTCTCTCTGCAAAAAAGACATATAGAAAACTTGTTATAAAGAAAATTATGAAAAAAATGTTTTATTAACCAGGACCGACCTAAGAATGTTAAAAATATAATACACCCGCTTGATTGGAGAAAATCTAGAAAGCCAGTATGGCATAGAATGAAGTTCCGGTAACCCTAGTTTCAGTTTTACATTTGAATTGTTTTTTATATATGGAATATTTTACAAAAATATGTATAGAAGGATTAAGAAATCGTTTCTGATCGACGATGATGATGATGATGATGATGATGGAAACGATGAAAACGATGATGATATTCGTCATGACAATGATGATGATGACAACGATGATGATATTCGTGATGGCAAAGATGGTGATGATGATGTTAATGATGATGATGATTATTATTATGATGATAAACAATCATTTATTCATACTTGTAAATTGATTGGTAGTAATAAGGCGATCTATTTCATCCGGGTTCCTGAAAGATGTTTCCATATATATGTATTTGGAACCACCATAAGCTGCACTAGGACCTGTATTTGAAGATGGTGTTCCTCCCTTTAACAAAAATAAACTTTGTTACTGAAGGAATATCTGTGATATTATTTTTTTATTGGTGTATAAAAGAAAATCTATATGCAAACTACATGTATATGCATAGTGAAAATTGCGCGTAGCGCATTATTTAAAAGTGCGCAAATGTTTTTTTCTTTTATACACCAATAAAAATAATACAAGTTATTTCTTTTAATTAAATGAAAATTATCCATTAAAAATAAATTATAAGACACAAAAAACGACATTAAACCGAAGAAACTGTTTAACTTTCAATTCAAGTTAATAAAGCGGACGAGTATTTGATAATGAATCTCAAACACAAAAACATAATTAAACTGTCATTGAATGAGCAGGAGACGCGTAATCAGTGGCTGATCACAGTCATGGATGAGCAGGAGACGCGTAATCAGTGGCTGATCACAGTCATGGATGAGCAGGACGCGTAATCAGTGGCTGATCACAGTCATGGATGAGCAGGAGACGCGTAATCAGTGGCTGATCACAGTCATGGATGAGCAGGATACGCGTAATCAGTGGCTGATCACAGTCATGGATGAGCAGGAGACGCGTAATCAGTGGCTGATCACAGTCATGGATGAGCAGGAGACGCGTAATCAGTGGCTGATCACAGTCATGGATGAGCAGGAGACCCGTAATCAGTGGCTGATCACAGTCATGGATGAGCAGGAGACCCGTAATCAGTGGCTGATCACAGTCATGGATGAGCAGGAGACGCGTAATCAGTGGCTGATCACAGTCATGGATGAGCAGGAGACGCGTAATCAGTGGCTGATCACAGTCATGGATGAGCAGGAGACGCGTAATCAGTGGCTGATCACAGTCATGGATGAGCAGGAGACCCGTAATCAGTGGCTGATCACAGTCATGGATGAGCAGGAGACCCGTAATCAGTGGCTGATCACAGTCATGGATGAGCAGGAGACGCGTAATCAGTGGCTGATCACAGTCATGGATGAGCAGGAGACCCGTAATCAGTGGCTGATCACAGTCATGGATGAGCAGGAAACCCGTAATCAGTGGCTGATCACAGTCATGGATAAGCAGGAGACCCGTAATCAGTGGCTGATCACAGTCATGGAGGAGCAGGAGACCCGTAATCAGTGGCTGATCACAGTCATGGATGAGCAGGAGACCCGTAATCAGTGGCTGATCACAGTCATGGATGAGCAGGAAACCCGTAATCAGTGGCTGAACACAGTCATGGATAAGCAGGAGACCCGCAATCAGTGGCTGATCACAGTCATGGATGAGCAGGAAACCCGTAATCAGTGGCTGATCACAGTCATGGATGAGCAGGAAACCCGTAATCAGTGGCTGATCACAGTCATGGATGAGCAGGAAACCCGTAATCAGTGGCTGAACACAGTCATGGATAAGCAGGAGACCCGCAATCAGTGGCTGATCACAGTCATGGATGAGCAGGAAACCCGTAATCAGTGGCTGATCACAGTCATGGATGAGCAGGAAACCCGTAATCAGTGGCTGATCACAGTCATGGATGAGCAGGAAACCCGTAATCAGTGGCTGATCACAGTCATGGATAAGCAGGAGACCCGCAATCAGTGGCTGATCACAGTCATGGATAAGCAGGAGACCCGTAATCAGTGGCTGATCACAGTCATGGATGAGCAGGAAACCCGTAATCAGTGGCTGATCACAGTCATGGATGAGCAGGAAACCCGTAATCAGTGGCTGAACACAGTCATGGATAAGCAGGAGACCCGCAATCAGTGGCTGATCACAGTCATGGATGAGCAGGAAACCGTAATCAGTGGCTGATCACAGTCATGGATGAGCAGGAAACCCGTAATCAGTGGATGATCACAGTCATGGATGAGCAGGAAACCCGTAATCAGTGGCTGAACACAGTCATGGATAAGCAGGAGACCCGCAATCAGTGGCTGATCACAGTCATGGATAAGCAGGAGACCCGTAATCAGTGGCTGATCACAGTCATGGATGGAGAAGGAAACCCGTAATCAGTGGCTGATCACAGTCATGGATGAGCAGGAGACCCGTAATCAGTGGCTGATCACAGTCATGGAGGAGCAGGAGACCCGTAATCAGTGGCTGATCACAGTCATGGATGAGCAGGAGACCCGCAATCAGTGGCTGATCACAGTCATGGAGGAGCAGGAAACCCGTAATCAGTGGCTGATCACAGTCATGGATGAGCAGGGGAAACCCGTAATCAGTGGCTGAACACAGTCATGGATAAGCAGGAGACCCGCAATCAGTGGCTGATCACAGTCATGGATAAGCAGGAGACCGTAATCAGTGGCTGATCACAGTCATGGATGAGCAGGAAACCCGTTAATCAGTGGCTGATCACAGTCATGGATGAGCAGGAAACCCGTAATCAGTGGCTGAACACAGTCATGGATAAGCAAGGAGACCCGCAATCAGTGGCTGATCACAGTCATGGATAAGCAGGAGACCGTAATCAGGGCTGATCACAGTCATTCAGTCACAGCAGTAAGAAATCGCGTCTGCGTTATTTAATTGGTTGTCTAAAGTGTCTTAAAGTCTAAAAGTCTAAAAGTGCAATGTGGAAACAGTGCATATCAGAGATTTATACAGATGACATAACGCTAAACATGGAAGTGGAATTGATTGGCAAACATGTGGAAGCATATTCAGCCTGTTTGAACGAGAAAATGTTGATGGGTTACTTGGAAACAGTAGAACAGTATGGGTTGTAGCTTCAAACAGATGATACTTTCGATGGGCACTTCAGTAGGATAGCCAACCCGGCCAGCGCATTGATTCATCAACACAAAATTTCACGCGCAGACAAAGTGAAAAAATTGTCAAAAATTTGAATTCACTCGAGGCGGTAAAATTACATAATATTTACTTCACTGCGAGTTTTTAATACTATTTGTAGTATTTTATCGTCTTTTGAGGACAAAAGTAAGTCATTAAAGACGATTTTTATCAAGTCGGTGAGAATTTAACAATTTAAATCGTAATTGAATGTTAGGCACCGGCGAAAATTGAAAATTGAAACTTTAAAAAATATCATTCTGTGTACACAGTTCCTCATGCACCAAAGATGTTTTTACATGAACGGAAAGAACTTTTTCTCACGGTTATTTTGATGTATAATTTGTCAAATAATTTTCTTTACACAAAAACGTACCAGTTTCAAATGTCGAAAAAATCGATGACATTGCCGGATTCTCGATCATGGGCCGCCCCCTTTCCGGCTAATTTGACACAGAAAAAATGCTAAGACAGCTTCCTTATTGTATGTAGTATAAATTTGATAATCGAGAGACGCTGTGGATATATTTTTGTTTTCCTTAAAAATATTGTATTTTCACCCCATTTCTCGTCTAATCTGCCGATTTTTGGAACTACTTCTAGTCGGACATATTTGATTAGCATTCGCCCCGCTTCGATCCCAATTTTAGCATGCAGAAAATGTCATCGTGTATTTTGGACAAAATAGTCAAGCTTTTTGCCTTATTTGTCATGTATGATCGATCTGCATGGCTGTCGAACACATTAGATACGCATGTGTTCTAATTTTACCCATATGGACTCGGGATCTGTACCAATACAGTGTACAGTGCAACCTGCTCATGTAGGGCTAGTTAGGGACTCAGAATTACTGAAAATTACCAACTGATTTTGCTTTGCTGGCAAAAAATAAACAGAACCTGTCTGTCATATCAGTACATATCATTGGATAAACTAGGTAACATCATTAAAGAGGGTTAGACTGGATTTTTCTTTATGAAATATTTCCCAAAATGAGGAAACATCTCCCATGTTAGTTTAGCCAGAGTCAACACAAGATTGGTCTTTATTATTTAATTTTTTGTTTCTGTTCTGATGCCAATAACCCCGGCATTATTATTTTAGTACAATTAAGACATGAAAAGTTGATTATTTTGCTTCATTAAAAGTTTTAATTCAACTTGACATATCACAAATAACATTTAAAATAGACTATGTGGAAGTAGGAAATAGGGAAAGTGAATACCAATCATGTGGATTTCATTTGACTTGGTTAAAAATTTAACTCCATATTATAATGTTTAAATACAGATCTGTAAAATATTTAGAAATTTCAGTAGTTTCTGTAAAATTCCGATAAATAAATATCACCTTTTTTCAGGAAAATTCATGGGAACTGGTTTGATAATAACATTAAGAAATAAGTTTATGCAAACGCAGTGAAATTCTTGACACAGTGTATCCAAATGGGCATTATTAGTTTGAAAGAATTCAAAATAATTGTAACACACTAGGCCTATTCCAGATTTATTGATTTATCAGTTAAATTTAGAATTGATTGGTTGGTATACACACTTCATTCAAGATTACTAGTATTTCAATTATAATCAGGTAAATGAGATTAAGGGGGGAAACTAGGTACAGGGATGAAGATTTGCAGGGGCCCAGTAGCCAATGGCTTCTAAATCGAGTGTGGGTCACTTAATGTTTACACATTTAAGCCATTTATTACTGTTACAAATTCTTTTATGAAGTGAGCTGGCCCCAAACTCAAAATAGTTAGGCTACACCCCTCAACAAGAGAACTGGCAAACTTTCTTACATAGTAAGATTTTAACCTATGCTGTTACCTGTATGCTACACTTCAGATAAGGGTGCATGAAAAGCATTTCATGTGGTGAAAAAAGAGGTATTCGGTATCAAGAGAAGCATTCAATTCATATATGTGTTATGGTATAAAATTCCCAGTATGTTAAGGATATTGATATTTTGTTGATTTTTTAATTCTATATAAAATGAAACATTCATAAATGTTATGTTTTAATTTTACATAAAATGAGACATTCAACATGATTACAATTTACAAAGTTGGTTTAGTCACACATAATGCATTTTTCTTTGAAAAATGTTCCACTTTGTGTAAACAGTAATAACCATGAGTGTTCATTCTAGGATTTTTTCAGATGGGTTCATTTCTAATAAAATTCCTCTAATAAGTTGATTAACATCAATAATTTTGCATACATCTAATGTTTGGTGTGACTTGTAGTCTTTTAGGCTGATGTAAAAGCTTTTGTAATGAAGTATTTAAAAGTTTCATATGATGTAGCTTTCATATATGACAATGTTATCAAATATTTTGAACTTGCATTTGAAATCTAATTTCAAATGTGGCCCACTATGGCCTTTACAATGGTGCCATTTGGCAAAATAAAGGATCAACAACCCCTTTCTAGAATGAACACTGCCATATGATCCCATTGATTTATTTGTAAATGATTTATCTATTTATCACAGCCAGAACAACTAGAAAGTACCTGCCCCCCATATAATCACCTGTTTGTGTAGTTTCTAAATTAAATTTGATAATTTAGACAATTTTAGTCCTTTTAAATGCTATTATGGCCCACTTGTCATTCATTTCACAAACAACAGTATGACAAAATTTCTAACTATCTGCCTGTTCATAATTTTTTTTTAACTTTTTAGTAATTCAATATCTTTTATTTTTTAAATGTTAATTTTGTTCATATAAAAATATTTGTTTTATTTTTCCAAAAAATATCTGAGGTTACTTTCCATGGTAGCCATGCCACATTTCATGTTAGTACCTTGAGGAAAGACAAAATGCAACTTATTTGGATCTCTTTTTATGTATTTACCCTATTTATCATCACTGACATGCTCAAAATACTGTGTCCCAGCTCTAACTTATTTCTCTGTAGAATTATTTATTTATTTATTTATTTATTTATTTATTTATTAACTGCTGACATATTGTGTTCCAGCTCTAACTTATTTCTCTGTAGAATTACTTATTTATTTATTTATTTATTTATTTATTTATTTATTTATTTATTTATTTATTTATTTATTACTGCCGACATATTGTGTCCCAGTTCTAACTTATTTCTCTGAACAATTTCTGAGTTATTTATTTATTTATTTATTTATTTATTTATTGTAACCTGCTCAACATACTGTGTCCCAGCTCTAACTTATTTCTCTGTAGAATTTCTTATTTATTTATTTATTTATTTATCATTTATTTTTTAATGTAGGCCCTATTTATTTATTCCTGTTGGGGTCCTAAAGTATCTCCATCAACAAACACGTCATATGATGTGTGCCAGATGAGGATGCCTGTTGCAAAAAAAATCGATAAATACAGGACAGACCTGTACAAAGTTTAGCATCCAGCTAACGAATTAGTGCCCACAGCCCATATTGGTCCCTCGTTTGGTGTTTATAAATATCGACAGCAGTTGCCATCTATCTCTCAGCAGCTTTTCGACCGCTACCTTTCCATACCTTAGGCACTTGGCAGTCGAGCTTTTACTTCTTTTGGTTAGCTTAGTGTTAAACTTTCGACAGGTCTGTACTGTACATCGCGTGTACTGTGTATACAGTTGACAGTTGACCTATATATTTGACAGGAGAAACGTTGTTTACGTCATTACGTTGGAACAATGCTTATCAAGGTCGCGGCCATATTTGTTTTCATTGACAACAAGACGTACTGAAATCATGCTGTTGGATTTTTGCAAATTTCGCATATTTAACCCTCATGCACCAGGTACGATAATTTACAGGCGTAAACTATAATAATTTTCTGGCATTGTATTAAAATTTCTAGGAAAAGTATTCTTTACACAAAAAACGTACCAGTTTCAAAAATGGAGAAGAAATTTCTGTTGATTTTCAAGAGAAATCGGTTATCGTCGGGATATCAGTAATTTTAAGTAAATGTGGCGTTTTATCTCGGACTTTTTGATACATGTAGAAAGTTTAATTAATTCCTCACACGCTTGCATCATATTCGTAGCTAGAAATGTTAATTTTATGGTATAAAAACGATTCTGAAAATGGCGAATTTTTTTCGGGTTCAGACACTTGCCAAAAAGTAATCCCTTTTTATTTACCGCGGAAGGTCTCAAATTTTAAAACCAACGCACAATTTGGACTTGGCTATCCTACTGCTTATTAACAAAATGTTACAAAGTGCCATGCCGGAAAAATTCAGAGGTTGGTTCACAGGCTAAGTATTGTATTAAATTGTGATATTTTAATAGGGAGAATGACTACCGTTAAACGGAGTTGAACGGTCATTTGATTTAACTTTCAATAAATAACTAAAGTGTCGTTAGATCTATATACGATAAAATTTATCCTTAGTGGCATCCATGCATTTGTCTGATGTAGTTTTTATATTTTTCTAGGATTGTAAATAAAATAACAACAGAAAAAACAGAATTAAATCGCGTTTGTAAGATAACGTTTACGGTGTTTGTGATGTGAATTGAATATCTTAACAACGAATTATAAACGTAGTTCAGTTCTGCGTGTGGAACAGTTCCAGAAATTGGCGTGGCTTACTTGATTTTGTTTAGGTATCCAACGCCAAAAAGTCAAAATTTATGCAAATTATAACTGATTTCGTTTCGATATAAGTAAAATATTTTTGACCAGGACGTAAACCCCAATCTGTTTTAGTGTGTTTTGTATTATATTTATTCATATATACCTGGTTAATCACCCAATCCTTGTCGTCATCCTTAGCCTGTGACAAAAAGCAATTGGCACCACTTTCATATGTACATTCTAGTACTGCATCGTCTACAAAAATATTTGAATGATATAAATATATATACATCATTAGGCTGGTATTGCTGTTGGTGTGACTAAGCACCCTCGAAAGTATCGTTAATCCAAGATAAAATGCATTGAAATGCCAGGTAAATACTTTTTATCAAAACTATCTGCTCCTTAGAATTTAAATTCCTTAAAATCTAAACTATACTGAATCGTTCAAAGCATTGCCTTATCTCGATTGGTAAAATAAATTTTGGCCCCTTCTATTTTCTCATTTCAACATCTTAATAAATTTGAATTTCCAGAGCTTTGGTTAGAACAATTCTGATGAGGCATTTGCTTTCGAAACGGTCAACTTTTGCTGCAGAATTAAAACAAGTAATAATTTAAAATTCCAATTCATTCTGTATGTAACGCTCGTTTATATTGGCTGACGTCAAAAATTTCCGACAGTATAACCACAATATACTGCTTCAAATTTTTCGGGTACTTGCACGTGCGCATGCGGTACCGAACCATCTTGATGGATTAATGGAAACTTACACAGGGTATGACAGAGATATATCAATCGAGAATGAATTTTTTCCTGTCATTGAAAATATTACACTGTTAGTGGTGTAGGATTCTTTAAATCAGACGCCAAAACTGGATTTGTAAACAAATATTTGCATCAGATCATGCCACCATCCGTGTCTTTGGAAAATGACGTCAGCAAATTTTGTTGACGTTCTTGCGTAAAATGATTATGACGTCATCAATGTAGTTTCTGTAAGTGATCGTGTCTCATCCGGAAGGCAATTTACTTTTTCGTAAAATCAGATTTAAAAGTCAGAGAAATCCAATTAATGCGGGAAATGGTTCGTGTGATTTGTCTCAACCAGTTCAAAGATTTGGAAAATCCCCGAGTTATTTATAGTATCGTTTTCAGAAAATGCTTACCAGATCCTTTAAAGTATGTTTTGAATTAGAATTCGGATAACCGTCTTGTAATTTTTGATTTGCAGACGTATATCGGTGGTTATACTGTCGCAAATAACGTTTTATTGTCTCCACTGACGCGTCGCCAATAAAACTAATTTGCGACAGTATAACCACCATATACGTCTGCAAATCGAAAATTACAAGACTGTTATCCCCTAATTGAGATACAGAGACAGAGGCAAATAATTACAAAAATTACTTACATTATGTTACAGAACCTTGGCTTTTTTAATATTATTTCATTATTTGTGCTGATGTTTGTTTAGTTTATGTAGTTCAATTTTTAACTCAATGTCATAATTAGTTTATCATTCACATGGGTTTTTTGAGTGATTTTGATATTTTTTGCACTCGTATTACGAATATTGGAGTTTTTGAAACTTGGGATAATGTTATTACATATAAACTAGACAATGGAAAATTGCAACTAAAAATATATAAAACACAAAACAATACACTGTAATGATAAAAAACTGAAACGTTGTTATAAGAAAAACACACAAATTTAAGTTAAATGATCGTAAAATTCCTGAGTAGAGAAGAAAAGTAGAATTATTGTTTAGTGGCGTGATTAAAGTAATAATTCAATATCCTCAAAAAGTTCCTTTGTTTTAGGGCAACTGGCCAATAATATTTACTTTTATATTAAAATAAAATAATATCAGTTTTAAGTTAAATTCATGTATCATGAGAGTGCATGATCTAGATTTCAACAAACAATATTTACCAATTGTATCGCACAAAGTCCCACTAAATCCATTTGTGCACTGACAGGAAAAAGTGAAGTCTGCGTTTTGTGTACAAGCTCCGCCATTCAAACAAGGATTTGAAGCACAACCTTAAAACAAACAAAGACAATTTGGTAAATACAGTTTATAATAAAACCGGATTGATCAAATGATTGAATGGGGTGTTATGTCCCGGTCATGAATATTTCACTTTTATCAAGACGTCACTAGCTATAGGTGAAGTCGCAGAATTTTTTATTTTTGCAATTTGCAAAGAGGTTATAACTAAATGCACTATATTTTTATATATGGAATCAATAAGTTAAGTAGTATGTTTGTGTTTGATTAGTAATGAAGTATACTTTAATAAAAATATTAAATAATGTATACGTATTCTTCACTCTGTACAAAATGAAAATACTTTTTAGATATATCTTTTCGTCTACAATTATTCAATTAATTTCCGAGATTAACTAAATATTACGAAAATGAGTTTGCTTGAACAATGATTGAGATTGTTTAGACCACCCAATAGTACTAGGCATTTACCCACTTACCCATCTAAAGCAGGTAGTGATATAAATAATGATCCCAATATACATTACAATGAAAAACAATTACCTTATTTTATACTAGTTGTTGTATTTTTGATACGTTTACCGTTTCAAATACCTCCATTCTATTTTACCATGTTTTATGTTATTTATTTGTAAGGGTCTACTAAATGAAATTAGTAGGAAAATGTCCTTTAGTTAGCAATACATGTACATATCAGAAAACAATTATCTATTCTTCTATGCCGCAAATGAATACATTATTTTGATTTTGTGTCCAATATGTTTGCAATGTTTCACTGAAATGAATTAAACTTATAACTTTGAACAAATGTTGAAAATTACGTCTGTCGCTTTATCAATACATTTTAGACCATTAATTCTGTATATTCAGTTTAACAATGACAAACAAAAAAATTCGATTTCATTTCAGAGGGGAGTCCTGAACGATTGACTTGTATATAACATACCACAACTCCTAGGACTCATGGTGACATTATCAATAGCAATGTCGCTTCGAAAATCCAATCCTTTCACGCCTTCAACGATAACCTGCAACACAAACAAAAACGAATATGTACATACATGTATTATTAGCATTGAAATATGGACAAGATACAAGTATATTTCATTTTTTAGTCAGGAACAATCAAACCAATCAATGTCCAAATCACAAACTCAAAGCAAAATAAAAACAAACATACCAATCCATGTCTAAATCAAAATTACAAAACAAAGTAAAATTAACAATCCATGTCAAAATCACAAACCCAAACCAAAGTAAAGATAAACAAACCAATCCATGTCCAAATCACAAAACAAAACGAAAGTAAATATAAACAAACCAATCCATGTCCAAATGGCAAAACAAGACCAAAGTAAAAACAAACTTACCTATCCATGTCCAAATCACAAAACAAAACGAAAGTAAATATAAACAAACCAATCCATGTCCAAATCACAAAACAAAACCAAAGTAAATATAAACAAACCAATCCATGTCCAAATCACAAAACAAAACGAAAGTAAATATAAACAAACCAATCCATGTCCAAATCACAAAACAAAACCAAAGTAAATATAAACAAACCAATCCATGTCCAAATCACAAAACAAAACCAAAGTAAATATAAACAAACCAATCCATGTCCGAAATCACAAACACAAAGCATAGTAAATGCTTTGAAACTAGCTAACTCGTGCTTTTCATCAGGGAGGCCAAATGTATTTAAATAGTTTTTCCATAATTATAACCCCATAATAATAATACAAGTTACCATAGGAATAACAATATTCATACTTAAATACTAGTAAAATATATATCTTTTTCTATTCTTAAGTTTTGAATTAAGAATTTTAAAATTATGCCATTTTACAAATTTTAAGATGACAATCAAAACTTAAAAATAGAAAAAGAAACAAATTTTACTAGTATTTTCAAAGCAAAACTTAACGAACGACAATCGAATGACGGCATAAAAATATGATGACGTAACAATCATAGTTGTTATGGTATGCCTAAATAGTCACAAGAAGGATGAAAATGTTAGCAAAAATGTTATCTTAGTTTTTTTGTTTTAAATATTTTTTACCACGTGTAAGACATTATTTCAAATTTTATATACAGGTCAATGTCAAAATTAATGTCACCCCTACTGTGTCAAAATTAACGTCACTCCTATTGAAAATCAATTATCTAATTAGCTTTGATGAAAAAAGCAAATAATTTGGAGCTGAATGGTAAATGAACGACATTATAAAATAGAAAACAAGACAAATAAACCAATCATTAAGTATTTAATATCGTCTTGGTACAAACAAACACCATTAATACTTAGTTGAGGCACCACGAACTCTTATAACAGACTGAACACGTCTGGGAAGACTGTCGTATAACTTTTCAAGATAGTTCTTATTTATCCTGTACCAATGCTTTTTTACGCTTTCCCATAGATCATTACACGATTTTTGGATTGTCTATTGCGACGTCCCTTTTCAAAGCATCCCACAGATTTTCAATCGGACTCATATCTGGCGTGTTTGATGGCCAATCTAAAATATGAATTTGTTTAGACTCTTGGAAACGCCTGGTAGATCTGGAATTATGGGCAGGGGCGTTTCCTTTTAGGATAATCAGTGTTGTTTTAAAAAAACAAATGTCAAAAAAGCAACAAAATCAACATATATGAAACCAATAAAGAAGGATGTTAACTTGCCTTAATAGCTTCTTTGATCTGACACCACAATCTTTCAACTGTACCGTTTGGCTGCCGCGAAATGATGACGAACCTTTCTGATTTTGTAAATATTTAAGTCATATTTTAAACGGTTTTTAATTTATTTGCCGGGAATTTTTCGGTGTTTCCATTAGGAACTCTGGCCATTTATGATTTTCGTATAAAAAATGTTTTAAATAATGTTTCAGAACTGAAATTTACCTCAACAACTGAAAGAAAGGCTGGATATTGAGAATTCAACGACAATTGGTAAATTTAAGGGGAGCAAATTCTTAAGAAAAAAATTATGAAACTTCAGTTTAAACATTTTTGCTGCAGAATTGCAGGGCTTCAGGGGTGACGTTTATTTTGACACAGTAGGAGTGACGTTAATTTTGACATTGACCTGTATATATATATATATATCAAAAACAAACATACTAATCCATTTCCGAATCACAATCCAGAAGCAAAGTAAAAACTTTGGAACTGACAAGTTAGGTTAGACACTTGAACTTCCACCAGGGAAGTGAGGCCGGGTACTTCGGAAGGGTAAGCACCTCCTGATTAGCTAGCTACACCCGCCAGGTGTGTAATCAAAACTGTGTGAAAGGAACATGGAACTATGAGACGTCAAATATATCCAAGGCAATCCTGGACACAGAGACCTCAAACTTATCAACAATACTGTGATGACGACCATAAAACAGTTTTAAGGGGCCTTGATAAGCCTAGGCTTGCAATATCCCTAAGTCAACAATTTATTTGCAAGCAGCCTACTTCGTTAAACAAAGTCCCCGTAGTGGGAACAAGCTCTACCATAGCGTATAAATTGGGAAACAAATACACCATAAGCAGGAGAAGTAGGTATATGGCTGCATAAAAAAGGAAAGTTGACAATAGAAAAATTGAAGTCATCATGTTTGTCATAAAGTGTAATAGAAAAATAAAAACAATTTGGAATCATAAGATAATGAATTGAAGGCACACTATTCGTTGAAGAAGTTTCGTATAACCGGGACAACATGCCAGTCTTTCACTTTAGAAACTTGCTTAGGCATTTATAAGTATCTTTGTTTTTTTATCTTTTATTATATTTATTATTATTTTACCACTATGTCTACATATTTTAGGGGGGTTGTGGCCGAGTGGTCTAAAGTGAGTGATCAACGATAACAACTTACCTTACTGCGTATGTTCGAACTCAGATCGGGAGAGACTGTAGTGTGAAAAAGTTTGTCTTTTCGCTTGTCGGATCTCGGTGGTTTTCTCCACCTTTCATTATTAGCTGACCGTCTCGATATAAGTGGAAGATGTTTAAATGGGGCGTAAAACACTTTTTCTCATCGCATTCATAATTAGGTCTCGTAGAATGTGTTACCTTATAGTTGCTTGGCAAAGATGAAAGTTCTAACGCTACGGTCTTCCAGGATTGTCCTTGATCTCCTGTCTTTGTCCATATAGTTGACGTTGTATTGTCGCTGACATAAAGAGTTTTAATATTCAGTGCTTCTACATATACCCCATACATATTGTATGAGAATTGTAAGCACCTTAAAATATCTGAAGATACAAAATACAACAATATTACTTGAAAAACTATTTTCCTGAAATGTTTTATTTTATGCAATATAATTTTTTTTATTCTTATAATGAAATGAAGGATAGAACAGGTTTTCCTTATGTAAAGTACGCAGTTCAAGACAAACATATGCGTTTCTATATTTTGAAAGCATAGAAGTTGGTTAATATTTAATCCAGTTTTATATTTCGATAAAGCATGTCCATATTTGTTTCCATTTTACTAATTTGTAATTTCAATTCAAACCAGTCTTTTGGACTGGATCGTAGGACCATGAAATCAACATTTGTTTGTAGGTTGCCTATTGATTTCGGATATGTGATAGAGTTTGAATGAAAAACATTGGATAATTTATATCAAACTACTCTGTACTCACTGGTAAAAACATCAGAACTTATGAGACTATCAGTGCCAATGTTATATGATGCTTCAAAGTATGCGTATTTAACGCCTTCAACTGCTGCTGTGGGTCCAGTTCCATTTGAAGGTGTGCCACCCTATGACATAGATAAAATACTTTGAAACAAAACGTCAAATATGAAAAAAGTTAATATAATTCCACGATAATTTCAATGATTACAAAAAGTCTTGGTTTATAAACCCTATATAAACCCTATATATGCATAATAATGACAGTAAACAGTGTGCCTAACTAAGTGTTTTAAGGATTTTAGCCATCAGTATAATTTTACAGATGTTGCATGATGTTTGTGATTCATTCTTCTCCAAAAAAGCTCATATTATTTGAACACGAAAGCAATTCAAACATTTGTCCTAGTATTCTTACCTGATTAACTAGCCATGCCGTTTGTCCGTTATCGTCCTGCTGCAGGAATCCTAATGTGCCATCTTCAAATGTAGCTGATACTTCCTTGTTACCTAATAAACGAGTATAGATTTGCTTACGTTATCAAAAACAAACATACCAGTGTATGTCCAAATCAAAATTTCAAAGCAAAGTTAAAACTTTAAAAACTTACAAATTAAATTAACCATGAGAACTCCCAACATAAAAATGACAATTTGTTACCGTTGCATGGTAAAAGTGCGTTTTTTTAATTCTGAAATGCATTTTTATGGACCACTGTTCATAAAAGAAGTGGTATGTGTAATTCCATCAAGTAGTAGTACAACTACACCATTCAAAATTTACTCCAGTTGTTTAATCAGCAATCCCAATATTTGTCTTTTGAAGCTATTTATATCATTAGCAAGTAATCAGGGGGGGGGGCAGGTTGCGTTACTTGCTGTTAAGTTGATTGTTTCAAATTTCAGTTGCAATGTCTTATTTGAAAGATTGTTTGATTGTTTAGTTTAGTAAAATGTCATAAATATTTTATTGTTTTTAATTAGTTAAACTGTTTTTCTCTGCCAATCATAAATTAATTTTTATCATGATCATGAATAGTTCAATTTTTACAAAATTGGTTCAATTGTTTTCCTCTCCGAATCAAATATTCAATTTTATTACGGTTATAATTATTTGAATGTTTTAAAATGTGTTTTCTAAAAACTAACTTTTATGAAGCCACTTTAAAGCATTTCCCATATAAGGTCAAAGTGACCATGAATAAATATCAAGGTCAAAGTGACCATGAATAAATATCAAGGTCAAATTAATTCACAAACTTTTTAGAACTCTACACACAGATTCTATATATGAATTTGATGTTTATAGGCCTTTTGGTACATGTGAAAATGTAATCTGTAGTGTTTTATGTGGCCACGTGACCATGAACTAAGGTCAAGGTCAAATCAAATCTATTCGCAAATTCTAATTCTATATATGAAGCTCTTTGTTTAAAGACCCTTTGGTACATCAGAAAATGTCATTTTAGCATTTTTTCATACAATGTGACTGTGGCCATGACCTAAGGTCAATGTCAAATCTATCTGCAAACTTAAAAGAAGTCAACATATTGATTTTTTTCTGAAGTGTCATGTCAATTGGCATTTTGGTTAATGAGAAGAAGTCAATACAATGTCACTATGACTTTAAATAAAGATCAAGGTCAAATCCCATCGCCGACTTTGTAGAACGTTTTTACATAATAGCTCACTGTGACCTTGAGCGAAGGTCAAAGTCAAACTATTTGCGAACTTTGTAGAACTTGACATGCTGATTATGTATATTCAGTTTGGGGATCCAAGGTCTTTCGGTCAAAAAAGTCAAATTTACACCTTATGTCACTTTTTTAGCCATTGTGACCTTGAACATTAATAAAGGTCAAAGATTTTCGCAAACTTAAAATGGCATTTCTGAGTGATGATTCCACAGAAGTTTCATCAATATCTACCGAGTGTTTCAGAAGTTGTTTGAGGGAAGTTTACGGACACACGCACATACACAAGCCGCATCATACCATAAACTCACGCTGGCTTTCGCCAGGTGAGCTAAATTTAATACCGATGATTTCACATATATTTCCAGAAAATCCTGATGTGCATTGACATGTATAAGTGTGGTCTGCGTTCTCTGTACAAGCTCCGCCATTTAGACAAGGATTGGAGAAACATCCTGAAAAGGATAACAAAATGTCAAAAACTGAAATAATTGTAGCACATTGAGAATGATACATCTAAGAAAAACAAACCTTGATAAACAAAATTAGGAACAATACAAAAAAATGAATATGACTTTTTTGATGAGCAAATTACTTGGTCAGTGACCTGTGTTGTATAGTTTGTTTTTATACCTTTTTGTTGATAATTTGTTCCGAGAATAAATGTTATGTAATAAACGTACGTATATGCTACAAAAATTATTACTTCAAAGTTTGCAAAATTTGTCGAAATGCTTGAAGTGGATACATTGGTATGAGACTGTTAGTTATAAACTGTATATGGTTAGATACATACCACACACTCTTGGCTTTATTGTGATATTATCAAGAGCCATATCACCTTGATAACCTCCACCTAATACGCCCTCAAAGATAACCTGTAATAAAGTCATATATAATGAAGATATGATATATACAATAGATAAAAATATTCCGGATTTCTCATATTGATAATATATTGCTTTTCAACATCTTAAAAAAGTTTGGGTTTCATAATTTTGGTCCAAGCACTACTGATAAGGAATTGTATTCTAAAATGGCCGCCTAGTGCTGTAAAACTACGACTGTGCGGGTTTAATTAAGAAAAACAAAATAATTTAAGAAACAACAAAAATTGTCAAAAAGGGGAAAATTAAAATATTTGAGAAATGGCAAAATTGGTTAAACGCGCGGGTGCACCTGAAAGGTAACTTAATATCACCTTTTAAAATAGAGTATAGTTTGTCGGTTACATGTCAAAAATATGTTTTGAAAAAGTTTAAATATACATATATAAGCGATCAAACCATTGATCAATGTATCTGACAATCATTAATGTCCTGTTGGTAACGCAAGCGTTAACATATATCAGTATTTTTGTGTTTAATGATTACTCTGATGTCTGAATGTGTAAAACAATAATGTTAAATAAATGTTAAAAAAAACAAAAACGCCCATCCAAATTACAACACAGATTTAAGCATAAACATGGCCCATTAAGCAGATTGTGTGAGTAAGTTACCTTATAATTATTAGTAAATGTCGGAATTCCTACTGTTGTCGTCTTCCAAAATTGTCCTTGGTGGCCTGATTTTGTCCATATGGTTGAACTGGTATTGTCGTTAAGGTTGAAGGTATTAACATTTAATGTCCCCATGCCTGCTCCATTCATGTTGTAATCAAATAGCAAGCATCTTGCGATATCTGAAAAGTGTATAGTTTTGTTTAAAAAACATTGTCTTGGCAATCACTAACATAAACAATCCAATGACACAAATTAAAGTGAAAAATTTAAAAGATCTCTTAAACAATAAAGCAAATCTAAGATAATAGACTATTTGAATTTATATTAAAAATAAAATATATTAGTTTGTTCCTATAGACACCATAAAACCAAGAATAACATCAGAGGAAGAAAACACATATATTTAAACAACTGATTATCAAAATTTAGATGGCACCCCACTGTATATCCATAAATGAAGTGCACATAGTTTTTATTATTTATTTCTTACAATCGAAAATGTTTCCATTAAACTATCATTAAAATGAATTTAAAGGGCACTGAACTAAAAAACTGTAATTTTAAATGAAAACAGCGTTATTCAGTTCTAGAGAAATTTTCGGAAAAGTTTCGAAATTTGATCAAGTTTATACACCAATTGGGCTTCATTTAAAGACACATTAGGGTCAGGTAGGTCATTTTTGTTCTGGTTTTTTTTTTCGGGTGTGATCATCATGAATATTCCAATTATGACATACCAGTTATAGTATTCCGAGTAAGAAGGTACAGAAGGGATAATTTTGACATAGGTAAATTTGTTTTTTTTAACAAAAAAAATACTTCAAAAATTGTACAGAATTAAATTCGCTCTTGGATGAATGAAAAATATGTTTTCCTATTAGGTTAGTGTATATTGTATAAAGTTTTGACATTTTCATATTGAAGCTCGCTATCGATATCCTGGAGAAGTGAATTGATACTGGTATCGTTGTTTACAAACAATGTTTTTACTGTCGTGTTCTAACGCGCATCAAAGCATATACATTTGACGCTAACGAAAGGCTAGATTACAAGTTGTATGACAAACGTAATGATTTCTATGTTTCTATTGTAAAATTAACATTTTTATGCAGCAATATTTATGTGACCCAGCCCGAGCCCACACCAAATAAATAAGTAATTCAGAAACTAAAAATTCACAGCAGCCGAAAATGAAAAAGTGATACTAGTGATTATTAGGATCATGTGATTGGTTGTTTGGTGAGACGATAAGAATGTTTAGTCTGTATCATAAAACATAAGGACAAGGTGATACTATATGCTGATCCCATAAAGATTCTCATTGAAAATAAATTTCTTTCAATGAGATTTAGAATTGCTTCTCCTGGTTATGGTGCTATTGTTTCACAACTGATACGCTATGGAAGAGCTTGTTTCCACAACGGAAACTTTAAACATGGAAGCGAGCTGCTTACAAAAATGTTTGCGCAGGTATATAGAAAGCATTGGTTTATCAAGGCACTCAAAACGTTTAATGGTGTCATCACAATATTGTTATATATATATTATATGCTATAGAATTTTCAGCATTACAGGTTCACTGGGATGATTGTTATTGGTGTAAAGTACTTATTAAAGAATAAAAGGTGATGACTTAAAAATGGCAAGTTTTATTTTTAGATATACTAGAGCGTTCATTGTTTTGGAAAGTTGTTTATCTAGAATTTCTTAAACTAGTGTGTAGCGTGTTTACATATATTAGACATGCGAGTGGAAACATATATATATATATATATATATATATTATATTATATATATATCTGTGTGTGTGTGTGTGTGTGTGTATGTGTGTGGATGAAACTAGAGAGAAGAGATTTTGGGGAAGTTTTTGTCATTTTATGTGTACTTTAATGTTGCATTCTATTTATTAGATTATTATATAATGTGATAGTTGCTTGTTCGAACAATTAGATTATACTAAATGACTTAATAGACTGTGTGAAACATTATCGAAACTAACAATAATTATTCTAAACTGGAATGTACTAATTTGGAATTATTACCAGAATATTAACTGTGAACTTTATAACAAGACTGATTCAGACATTTTTGTAAAATGATTTACAATAACTCACTTTCGGCTACAGATATAAAATTTCATAATTCAACAGCTGATGGACTTCCATATATACACTGTAAAGTCAGGTCTTTTAATTTATTGTACATTTTGTAATTAGAAATTGTTTTAAACTTTTATAAATTAAATGTTTTAAAATAATACAAAAGTTTGGTTATTTGTTGGCCTTATTTCTTGTTACATTTAAGTCCATTGCTGTCTGTAACAATACTGTTTATACATATAACATATTTGACGTACTATAGTTCCATGTTCTTACCGTTTATAATTTTCCTACCGCAAGTGACGTGTGTAGCTAGCTAGACAGGAAGTACTTACCCTTCCTGAACACCCTGTTACACTTCCCGAAAAAAAACTGCACGTGTTTTATCTAATTGAGTCTTATTCTTATGGAATCAAACTTGAGATTAAAAAAAACATACATATCAAAAATATTGTGATGACGTTCATAAGGTTTTCAGGGTCTAGATTAGCCTAGGATTGCGATATCTTTTGCGTCAACAATTTATTAGTAAACAACTTGCCCCGTTTTAGAAAGTTCTTGTAATCGGAACAAGATCTACTATTGTACTTACTTGGTACAAACGTATCACTGATCAGACTATCTTTTGCAACGCTATGAGATGCTTCAAAATATACGTATTTAACCCCCTCTGATGCTGCAGTGGGTCCTGTTCCGGAAGAGGCTGTTCCGCCCTGTAAGATAATATAAAAAAACAAACATAAAAATTCATGCCCAAGTCACAATCCAAAAGCAAAGTAAAAACTTTGAAATTGGAAAATTACGTCGACCACGTGGACTTTCACAAAAGAAGTGAGGTCGGAAGCTCTTGAAGGGCCTCCTTTTTAGCTAGCTATAACCGCCACGTGTGTAAAATATTACCATAAGTAAAAATAATTATAAAAATTGTAATAACTCGTGAAGGTTCATTGTTTTAACATGTAATGACCATGTTGTATTATGTGGATATTTCTGCGTAATATATTCTATATATTTTTCTAAAATAATATTAAGTGCAAAAAAAATTCTATTATATATTGACACATTATATATATATATATTAAAATTAACATTACTGTTGATGAATTGTACTTCGAAACGGCAAGTCTTGTGCTATATTTTTCTAAAATAATATTAAGTACAAAAAAACTGAAGATTCCATTACATATTTAAATATTATATATATTGATGAATTGTACTTCAAAACGGCAAGCCTTTTGCTGTGGAAATTAACACTGCTGTAATATGTAATTTAAACGACAGTGTATCGGTATCTATGCTGGTTAACTAATGATCCCCAAGGATATCTTTAATATAACTCAATAGACAATACTTTCGTATTAACAAAAATGTACTACTGTCCGATTTAGCTGCTAGGTAAAACATGAAAATCCTCTATAACCAAAGTATACTCATTCAAGTATTTTCTTAGCTAAATTTTATTAAATATTGTTGGTTCTTCTGAAATTTTTTCAACCATTTGAAATAAAGTTGGTTTCAAAATTTTGTCCAAGCACTACTGACAAGAATTATGTTCCGGAACGGCCGTCTAGTGCTGTAAGACTATTACTGGTATAATATGTAACTTTTAAGAAAGAAAGTATGCAATCAGTTTTATTGACCACTGCAAAGTGTTGAAGGGAATCCGTGGTTGTATTTGGTCAGCATTGGAATCGTTTGAAGCAATATGAATACGTTAATAGCATACCACACAATACCCCAAGTATGCCAATAAAGGTACAAAATGTCTTGTTCTATAAATTTATTGATGTATCCCATAAGGTAAAAACAAGTTTTTTCTTATGTTGTGACAATCTCGAGCTAGCAATGCAAAAAAAAACATTTAACTAAAAAATCTTGCAATATTAAATATTACCTGATGTATCATCCATATCTCTTGCCCATTGTTATCATGATTTAGGAATCCTAAAGTGTTATCTTCAAATTTAGCATTTATTGTCACATCACCTACAGAAATCAGCGTTATATATTATAATAACTAAAGAAAACAAGGTGTTTAGAGAACACTACCCCCATCCCCGCATTGGTTAGCATCAGTAAATTTCATATAAAGTGAAATATGTTTTATTGATCACTGGTTGTAAAATAAGTGGGATAGTTTGACCTCATAATAAATCTAAAACAACACCAAAGAATTAAGCTATAAATACACATTATTTGCATATTCCATAATTTTTATGCAAACTAAAGATTTAACTGAAACCATGTTTTATATGTTTAATACTAAGCGTACTATTTTTGTTAAAATATCTAACGAAATTGGAACATTAACAAGGCTGTAATAGCCATTTAAAGATTTTCGCTATTTGTAGTAACAGCGGTTGCCTTAGATACATATATTTCGCAAATAAACCATTTTACAGAAAAATCTCTAAATATGTTTAAATCCCTGAGTTTTATTTTCTATGTTTAAAATTTCAATAAAATCGGTACATAATTTGGGCTGTTATAATCATTCATAAGCTTTGCTAATTACAGTAAAATCAGCCATTTTACATTCATCATATATCGTAAATTAAAAAACTTTATTAAAAAAACTCTTAAATATGTTTAACAATCCGAGTGTATATTTTGTATATATAACATTGCAACACAATCGGAACAAAAATAAAACTGTAATGGACATTTATAGATTTTTCCTATTTATAACAGAGGGCAGGTTTAGGGTTAGGGTATGCTATAAGGCTGACGAGCAATCCCATACCCCCACCAAAATATATCAACTGACCAAGTTTCAGCTCAATCAGTTTCTTTCAAATGCATGGAAACCAAATTATCAACGAATACTCAACGAATACACACACACACACACAGAGAGAGCGGTATTACTATATTCCTCTTACCACTGGTGGCGACAAAAGTATGTATTGTGTAAAAATAAAATAAAATAATAAATTGATTAAAAAGGGTGAATACTCCAGGAAATAATAAAAATCAGACGCGTTTGTGTTATAGACCTATATATAAGATAAAATTTACGTAGCTTAAATCATGTTCTTATTGTTTCAAAATACATTTATTCCCCCGCCACCAGTGGTAAGGGTGATGTAAGGGTGATATAGTAATACTGTTACATTTTACAAATTTCACTGTGTATGCTAGAAAAGGGGGGGGGCATATTTAAAGGTCGTTTTGGGGTAGGGGTGTTTTATTATAATATTTTATAATCTGAGCAGTAATATAGTCAGATACTGCTCCTATTTCATGTTAACATTCAGTGTTAACTTTATTTGTACTGTAAATCCTATATTTACAACTTATTTCACATTAAGTGTGAGGTGTCGGGGGATTTTTAATTCTTTAACTGTGCATTAATTCTCAGTTATTTTTACGGGAAATAAGTTAGGGAATGATAGAGAACATTTTATCAGTCAGAAAAACTACGACAGATGCGGTACTGATGCCTGGAAAATATATTTATTGTTGAAGGGATCTACAAGAATTGTCGCCATCTTGAAAACGGTCAAACTTACCATTTTCGGTCGACCCTTTTTCTTGACCCTTTCTAGGGGTCATGATGGTCGAAATGGTCTTTAGGGATTGGCTGGGTTTCCCGGTCGACCGTATTTTTCTGGTCGACCACGCCCAGTATATAAAGCGTCCCCTCGGTCGGTCGCGAGTTCCTTTCTGCTTTCGTCTACATCCAAGACGCCAGCACCATCCATTTTTTTGTTAATTCCTGACCAAGCGACTTGCTTTTGAAGGTACATAATTCCACCAACATGCGCACCTTCCAGTGCTAATTAAAATATATCATCTTGCCATGTGAAGTCCATACCCAGGGCTCTAGTTCTCATTGTATTACCACAATTAGCAAGCGATCGAGGAGCCATGACGTTCAGAGGGTCCTTAGCCAAGCCATTCCATGCCATTAGCCTGAGGAAGCCGGGTGTTCTCTATCAAAGAGGGGGGGGGGAGTCGTAAATCTTTTTCATTTCAAGGTCATTTTTTATTCAGTCAAATTAACCATTTCGTTATTGCACAGTTTGGGGGAAATTAATCTTGTGTACACCTTCACAGGTAACACACGGGGTGTTTTTGTTTTGTAAATCCCGCCTATTTTTGGAGAACCTTAACTTTACTTGTTTTTCGAGCCATAGGTCAGCTTAGTTCAGTCAATTTGGTTTTTACTTATCTTTTATTAATGACTACAGTCATTTTAATTACATGTTTGGCCCGTTATTTTAGCCAATTTTATCAGTCATTTGAAGCTAGGGAGAGTTGAGAGTCAGTGGTAGTGCAGTGATGTATACATTGCTATTGTTATTTGTTATTTTCCATATTAAATATTCATTAAGAATTAAATCCATTATTTAAAGGTCAGTTATTGTGGAAGTTCATTATTTCAGTCCATTAGGGTAAAAGTGAGACCACCTGATCACTGAAATTGTACCTACTATGTAACCAAGAATACTTGTAGCTACCATGCAAGTATAGTCGCTGTTTTTTTATACCATTTTGGTTTCAGTACAACCACCGAGGTTCAGTTTATTGACATTTTAGTTGGTCATTGATTTCATTGGTCAGGTATTTTCAACTTTGTGTTGCACGCTCAAACTCAGGCTTGTCTGTTAAAAAGGCAACATACTAGTTTAGGGTTTCTGTGTGCCTTCCTATTTTTACTTATTTAACCACACCACCAGATTACCATACCAAGTGCTGTTTGCAAGACTTTACCATCCAGTGCAGGCATTGATGCAGAAAGTCAACATCCAATGCAGTTGATGTACTTACCACCTGGCAGCTACCATGTCATACCCCTTTAACTCCAAGACAACACCGACTTACCTACAACTCTTACAACAAAACTATACTGGTTTTACGGACCCACACATTATGTGTATATATTTTTCCTCACTATGTGAGGTGGTGGCAGCTCTACTCCGATAAATAATACTATGATAGTATCATAATGTACTCAGAAGATCCGCTCGGCTACGTAGCAGCACTTCCCTCCCTGTGCATGTTTAGTGATTATGTCATACCCGGGTGAAATATTCACCATGCACATAGGGTGGAAAGTGGCTGGCGTTACAATTGGTGGCAGCGGTGGGATTTGTCCGAGTTGTAGGTGACTCCTTGTTTCCATCAGCACTTCACATCTCCAAACCAGAGAAATGCCAGTAGCTTCAGCCAGTCAGATTAGTAATGATCCATGAAGGTGGTGTGGTTGATTTATTTTATTTATGGTGTGTAAGTTGTTTTGTACTAGTTTTGTGGTTTAGTTTTTAGGAACTCACTTTTGTTTTATATACTTTTTATAGATAAGGGATACTCCTGATTTATATACTAGTAACACATAGTGTAAGCATAATATAGTACCTATTATGACTTCAAATGATAATCCAGTAAGGAGTGAACTCCTTGATACGGATCAAGATGACCAAAGTGATATGGAGAGTTGCCAAGCCAGTCGGTCTAATTCTCCAACATTTATGGACAGTACCCCAAGTGGAGAGGTGGCATTTAGAATGTCAAGTATACAAGACAATTTCCAGTCTGGTGACACTCAAGATGTGAGGCATAACCAAGACCAAGCCAATGAGAAACTTAACATCCTACAGGGGCAAATGGATACCTTAAGAGCAGAAGTAGTTAAAATGAGTAATGCCCTTAATACAGTGCTAGCTGCTAAATCACCATTTCCCAGTTTATTTCAGTGTAATATTCCAGAACCAAGCATCAATCAAGTAACAGAATCTAATCACCATGAGCCAATTTCCCAAACCAGCTCCAGGTCAAGAGTAAGATGGAGTGATGAACATGGAAATGTTGAACCAGTACAAACAAGAGCCTCCACTTCTGGTGATACTTCTATAACACATCCTTTAAGCCATATTTCAAGAAATGATGCTACCTCATATGCAGATGAGCCAATGTTTGGTACCCTGAGAGACCATAACCCTGAAAAAGTCCCTTACAAGAAACCAGCTGAGTATGATGGAACTCAGAGTTGGAGTGACTACCTGGTACATTTTGAGCTGATAGCTGAAAGAAATAAATGGAACAATGAGCTTAAAGCACTAGAATTAGCCACTAGTCTTAGAGGAGCAGCCCAGGGAGTACTAAGCGACTTAAGTCAAAGTAAACGGAGGAATTACATTTCATTAACCCAAGCCTTAACCAATAGATTTGAGCCAGATAATCAAACAGAACTATTTAAAACCAAAATAAAAAGTAAAATAAGAGGTCGAAATGAGGAATTAACTGTTTTGGCCCAAGATATCAAGCGGTTAGTGAGACGAGCATATCCTACAATTCCAGATGAGATGCGAGATGAGATGGCACGAGACAGTTTCCTGGAATCCCTAAATGACTCGACATGGAATTGTTTGTTTTCCAGGGGAAGCCAAAATCCCTTAATGATGCTGTAAGACTATCCCTGGAATATGAAGCCTTTCAGAGAGGAAGGCGTGGCCGCACCATCAGACCTATTCGTATGCAATGTGAAGATGATAAAACTAAGCCAAACCTAGAAATGAATAATTCTGAAATGAAAGAACTTGTCATAAGATTGGAGAAGTTAGAGAAGTCACAGGCTGGTCACCAAATGAACACTTTTCAAGGGGGACAATCCAAGAGGTGTAACTACTGTGGAAAAGTAGGCCACATTAGAAGCGAATGTGCAAAATTTAAGCATGACTTTGGACAACCAGACTAATTCCAGACAAACAAGAAACTCATCTAACCACGGAAGGTCCTACCAGGGAAACTAATAGCAGCTGAAGCAGAGGCCCAAGCTTCAGCTTGTAGTGTCAAACATTACGGGCCGACTAGATTATTAGAAATTAAATATAAAGAAAATATTAATGGATTATTTATTTTAGGGAGAATTTTTGATTTTGTAGTTAGTTGTTTATTAGATACAGGATCCACTATTACTGTAATGCATTCAGATTTTTATTTCAAAATACCAGACCAGATCAGACCAGAACTGAAGAATTATTCCAAGAACCTCAAAATGGCAGATGGAAGTATTGCTACACCTTTGGGTAAAGCCCAAATCCCTATAGAAATTGGAAATCATTACTTTTTACAAGATATGATCATTGCTGAAGTGGAATCCACTGTGGTTTTAGGATATGACTTTCTCCAAATGCACGACTGCCAAATTGATGTAGGGAAGGGGAACATAAGATTATATGATGACACCATCACATGCCGACCAAATGACCAATACCAACAAGTTTACTGTGTTGAAGTAGCTGAGAACATAGTGATACCCTCTTCATCAGAAACCATAATGAAAGCCAAAGTCAATTATCCTACAGAAGGCAGCAATACTTGACCAGATTAGTACTGGAATGTACCAAAAAGGATTGTTAATTGCCAAAATTGTGATTGATACCAAGTCACAATACATTCCGGTTCGTGTGATAAATTTAGATGATTTCCCACAAACATTATATGAAAATACCTGTGTTGGATATTGTGAACCTGTACAAGACATTGTTAACACTTTAGATTTAGAGGAGAACCCTGACAGTAGTCCTTACCTCTGCAACATAACCACTGAGGAAGAATACCAAACCAGTTTACCACACCATTTACTACCATTATGGGAATCGTGTAAAGATAATTTGAATTTTGAAGAGCAACAACAAGTGAGAAAACTGTTACTTAAACATGAAGTAGTATTTGCCAAGTCAAAACAGGATTTTGGTAGAACAGGCATTATAAAACATAAGATTAACACAGAGAGTGCAAAGCCTATAAAACTACCAGCAAGAAGATTGCCTATTACCACCCGAAATGAGGTTGAAACAGAGATAAAACGCCTGTTGGATGCTGGGGTGATTGAAAAGTCCAAGTCGCCATGGTCTTCCCCATTGGTCATAGTGCGCAAGAAAGATCAATCTATACGCATATGCATTGACTTTAGATCTGTTAATGAAATCACAATCAAGGATGCCTATCCACTTCCACGAATTGACGATTCCCTGGATGCCCTACGAGGATCTAAATGGTATTCCACCTGTGACCTCATGAGTGGATATTGGCAAGTGGAGATGGATTCTAATGATGCAGAGAAAACAGCAATAGCCACAACTTGTGGATTATTCCAGTTTAAAGTTATGCCTATGGGTTTATCAAATGCTGGCGCCACCTTCCAGAGATTAATGGAATTTATCTTAGCTGGATTACAATGGAAAACATGTATTCTTTATATTGATGATGTGGTGGTGTATTCTGAGGATATACCAACCCATATCAATAGACTGTCTGAAGTGTTGCAGAGAATTAAAGAAGCAGGGATGAAAATAGCGCCATCAAAATGCCAATTGTTCCAACGTAAAGTTGCTTTTTAGGGCATATTATTTCAGAGAATGGAGTGTAGACAGATTTAACAAAAACAGAAGCTATACAGAAGTGGACAACCCCACGAAATGTTCGCGAAATTAGAGGATTTTTGGGAACCTGCTCATATTACAGAAAATTTGTTAAAAGTTTCGCTGACATTGCTAGACCCCTCCATAAATTGACAGAGAAACAGAACAAGTTCAGCTGGAATGAAGAATGTGAAGAGGCTTTTAATGCACTCAAGGGAGCTTTAACCACACCACCAGTCCTTGCCTACCCACAAATGGATAAACCCTTCATATTAGATACTGATGCCTCAGGATTTGGTGTAGGAGCAGTTCTATCACAAATTCAAGATGGTCAGGAACGGGTGATTGCATACTACAGCCAGGCCTTGACAAAACCAGAAAGACAATACTGTATTACCAGGAGGGAGTTGCTAGCCATAATTAAGAGCATTCGAAATTTCCATCATTACTTATATGGGGCAGAATTTCTTGTTAGGACAGACCATGGTGCATTATCCTGGTTACTCAAATTTAAAAACCCAGAAGGACAAATGGCTAGATGGCTGGAGTCGCTGTCAAGCTACAATTTCAAGATTCAATACCGGCCAGGTAGGCACATTCCAATTGTGATGGTTTAAGCAGAATTCCCTGCAATGACTGTAGTCACTGTAGTAAACAGGAATATAAAGACGTACAGAAGGCCAATACTGAAAGAGAGGCAGTCTTGAGGGCCATAACTAGGTCATCTAATACTGGAACCAACACTGTCCAAAGTAAAGAACCACAAGATTCTAGTCAGCAGCATTGTGCTTGGTTCAGCTCTAAGTCCAGGGAGGAAATCAAACAAGCACAGATTGAAGACAAGATACTAGGGGTTATTTATAAAATGAAATTAAGGAATGAAGGAAAGCCAAGCTGGGAGCAGATCTCACCAAGTGATCCCCGGGTCAAGAAATACTGGGCACAGTGGGAAATATATACCTCAGAGATGAAATATTACATAGAAAATGGTTTGATGTGGATGCAGATAGTGAACACTGGCAAATGTTACTGCCTCAATGTTATATCAAAGAAGTATTATCAAGTTTACATGATGGTATAGAGGCTGGACATTTAGGAGTCAAGCGCACCTTAGCAAGGGTAAAACAACGTTATTATTGGATTGGATCATCAGCAGATGTTGAAAACTGGGTGAAGAACTGTAAGATTTGCCAAGCCCATAACCCACTCACAAAACGTCTACGTGGTAGTATGAAGCAGTATCTTGTTGGAGCACCTCTAGAGCGTATAGCCATTGACATTCTAGGTCCACTCCCACAAACACTGAAACAGAATAAATACATCCTTGTAATAACAGATTATTTTACTAGATGGGCAGAATGCTATCCCATGAGGAATATAGAAGCCATACAGTTGCCAATGTTTTTATCAACCAGTTTGTAAGTCGTTTTGGAGTCCCCAGACAACTTCACACAGACCAAGGAAGCCAATTTGAATCTAATTTATTCCAAGAGATTTGCAAGATTTTCCGCATTGACAAAACCCGTACAACCCTTACAGACCCCAAAGTGACGGATTAGTTGAACGCCTTAACAGGACAATAGAAAACATGCTGAGTAAATTTGTAAGAATGGACCAGAGAGATTGGGATGATTGTCTCCCTTTAATCATGATGGCATACAGATCCTCAGTCCATGAGAGTACAGGACAGACCCCAGCATTAATGATGATGGGACGAGAAATAGAGATGCCTATTGATATTTTGTTAGGACCACCTTCAGAATTTCCCAGTAACCCAGACAATCTGTCAGCCAATGATTATGTAGAAGGATTGAAAGATAAAATGTGGAAAATCCACGATGCAGCTCGAGACCACATGAAAGAAGCCAGTGATAGACAGAAAAGACATATGATATTAAGTCATCTCATGGCAAATACAAAAGGGGATGTAGTTCTGATTATAAATAATGAGAGGAAGAAGGGAAAGTCACAAAAACTGCAGTCTAGATGGACTGGACCCTATACTATTACAGCAGCCATCAATGATTTGATTTACAAAGTGCAGGAAAATGAAAGTTCTCGGGAGAAGGTTGTCCATTATGACCACATGAAACCCTGGCACAGTGCTCCATGTGATTGATTATAAAACCAGTTTTTAAATATTTAAGATTTTATAACTTTTGTATGTAACAGTATTGTAAAATTAAATGTGTGCATAGATTTATTTGACATAAATGTATATATTTTATATTATCATGAAACTTTATTAACAGAACTCCTAGGCTGATATATATAACACAAGAAGAACTCTTCTGCCAATCCAGCATGATGAAGATAACTTCTTTGATACCAGTCTATGAAGTTCCATATTCCTTACCTGAAATAAAAAGAAGATAGTTTTAGTAAAGACCAATGATGCAATTATAGGGGTAACTTAAAATTGTATCATTGGAGCCAAATGGAAAACCAAGAGTATCACCTTATCAGATTTTAATTATGTTTAGTACCTGGCAAACCATTAAAGGCTGGATTGTGGGAAAACCATGTTCATCAGTGCCAAGTGGAACCCAGACCTGACATGGAGTAGCCAACCATTTTATTTAAGTTAGCTGATATTAGCATTTAAGTCGGCAAGTTTTGAGGTGTTGGAAATCCAAGACTGATTCTTTTTGCTGCAGTTTAGTTTCCTTTTTGCTCATAATAGCACACCGGCAGATATGTCCTACTACGGGGGATAGCCACCTTTTTGTTATAGGTGCTCATAATAGCACACCGGCAGATATGTCCTACTACGGGGGATAGCCACCTTTTTGTTATTGGTGCTCATAATAGCACACCGGCAGATATGTCCTACTACGGGGGATAGCACCTTTTTGTTATTGGTGCTCATAATAGCACACCGGCAGATATGTCCTACTACGGGGGATAGCCACCTTTTTGTTATAGGTGCTCATAATAGCACACCGGCAGATATGTCCTACTACGGGGGATAGCCACCTTTTTGTTATTGGTGCTCATAATAGCACACCGGCAGATATGTCCTACTACGGGGGATAGCCACCTTTTTGTTGGTGCTCATAATAGCACACCGGCAGATATGTCCTACTACGGGGATAGCCACCTTTTTGTTATTGGTGCTCATAATAGCACACCGGCAGATATGTCCTACTACGGGGGATAGCCACCTTTTTGTTATTGGTGCTCATAATAGCACACCGGCAGATATGTCCTACTACGGGGGATAGCCACTTTTTTTAGTTTCCATTTTTTTGTGTAATGGCCAGTAATGTGTTAACATCAAGGAGAATACGTATTAAAGATAGATGTCGACTAAATATTTGAATAAGACCAATAGAGATTGTGTGAAATTAACCATGTATACCAACAACCATGTATATATACCTGTATTTAGCTGTAATTTTGTGAATGAATAAGTGTGTGAGAGAGAAAATGCACAGAGATTGTTTACAAATGAGTTATGTCATCAGGCAGTATTGTTTTTTTGGGGCAACAGGACTAATCACCCTTTTTACCCTGGGAATAAATGCCAATATGATAGACCTATAGACCAGTAACTGATAAGTAACCCGCCAGAACCTATACCAAAAAAATAAAAAAATATTCCACTTCAACTTTAAGTCATTCAGCATTAAAATCCTGAGACAGAATCCTTTTTCCCATGGTTATGGACTTCACATCATATCGCATAATTAAATGTGTATACATTGCCTTAGAAAAGAAAATGTTCATAAAGTTTTGGTGTTTGACGCCTATGCCATAAAGAACCAGTAACAGTGAAACTACTACTACGCAGTGATATATAAACCTGCGCCTATTGTTTAAGAGGAGTTTCCATCCTCAATTATTGTATTGTTTAAGAGGAGTTTCCATCCTCAATTATTGTATTGTTTAAGAGGAGTTTCCATCCTCAATTATTGTAACAGACTTTTCAAAATGGACTCTGTTTATAATATCTCTGTTCTGGAAGTTAGCAAGGTACTTATCAGACCTTAATATATATATTTTTTAGATGAGATCCATGGTGGTTCCAAAGAAGAACAGTTATTCTAGCCATCAATGCCAAGACTGTGGGCAGGAGTTTCAGAGCCGGGATAAAATGAAGAGGCACGAGAGGAATGCTCATGGCCCAATACTAGAGTGCCCTGCATGTGACCGGAGGATGCCGTACACAAGACGGAGTGACCTCCGGTCACATATAGAGAAACGCCATGGAAGGGACGTCTTGGCCAGGTTCATGGCCCAACAGAGCACTTCAAGAAGAGGCACTAAAGGGGATGCTCTGCTTGTTGCACCCCCAAGCACCACAGTTGTACCATCAGGGGATGCTCTGCTTGTTGCACCCCCAAGCACCACAGTTGTACCATCAGGGGATGCTCTGCTTGTTGCACCCCCAAGTACCACAGTTGTACCATCAGGGGATGCTCTGCTTGTTGCACCCCCAAGCACCAAGGCAGCTCCAACCACTGGCGTACCATCAGGGGATGCTCTGCTTGTTGCACCCCCAAGCACCACAGTTGTACCATCAGGGGATGCTCTGCTTGTTGCACCCCCAAGCACCACAGTTGTACCATCAGGGGATGCTCTGCTTGTTGCACCCCCTAGCACCACAACAGTTCCATCAGGGGATGCTCTGCTAGAGGTACCCCCTAGCACCTTTGATCTCAGCCAGGCATTGTCCCCTGGGGCAATGTTGTGAGAAGAAGCCAGCCTGTCCATGGAACCAGCTAGCTGGGGGCTTACTCCAATTCAATCGCCAGCTGAAATAGAGCTTCTGCCCTCACCAGTGCTGGAGCCTCAAGAAATGCCTGTGGTAAGGGTGGACCCTATACGAAGTCCAGGCAAGTCCCCAGCTGGTGTAAACAAGGAAAAGCAGAGGATAGCTGCCTTCGAGGAGGAAGTCTTACTTCTAAAGCAGACCCTTAAAGAAATGGCCAATAAGGAAAGCAGTATGGAGAATAATAAGGACGATAAACCTTCCTGGAACCTTATTCAATTGGAAAATAAGCAAAACGACCTGTGGGACCATGACCCCCGATTGGCTTTTGCAGGAGCCCCTAGTTCTATCCGGGGAGGCCAGGGAGCCAAAGAGTTAAGAAAAACCCGATTGTATGCGAGGGCCCACCAGGGAGGGTATTCTTGCATGGTGGCACCAGCTGGCACATTATGTGTAACCATGATCGAGCGGTGCACCCTCCCTGATGGGACCTCCTACTCCTTAGAGACCACCTGGGTTAGGAGCCCATCATGTATCCAATCAAAAGATCAAGGCACCCAGAGCCAGTAAAGAACAATATATATGTAAACAGTGGGGGGAAGACTATATTCAGCAGTGAGGGACATGTTAATTCCAATTCATACACCGGCAGTTTAGAATTCACAGTGGATCATGTTTTGCGTGGACATAATACAGATTTATATATAATGGATTTTCAATTTCGAGAAGTGCAATTAACTTGATATTTTCGGACTTCCGCATTATTATAGCAAATCATTCATTCATGGTGAATTCCATACTAAAGGAACTTCTACATATCAACGTTTAAATTAGTGACATTTCGCGATAATAATATCAGTAATGGTGGATGGAACATTTCAAGGACTCAAGTGCATATGGATTCATATTTTTAAAGTTTTATATACCAGTATTCAATTCTTCAAATTATGCGATTCTTACTGGACTTAGTGGAAAAGGACAACATTGGTGGATATTACATGTGTACTTTATTTCAAATAACTTAACATTCCGTATCATCTTATGTGTGTGTGTGGAGTTATACAGTATCATTTATGAACATTTACAAATTGTGGACTACTAATAATTCAAATATTTTATGGATTTTATGAAAGTGAATGTTTGAGAGAGAGTAATTTATTTGTGCATTTCTTTACTATTATTCACTTATATGCAGCAGAATATATATATACATGGATTGTTTAACAGAAGTTCGGGACGAACTTTTATTTGTCAGGGGGGTAATGTTACATTTTACAAATTTCACTGTGTATGCTAGAAAAGGGGGGGGGCATATTTAAAGGTCGTTTTGGGGTAGGGGTGTTTTATTATAATATTTTATAATCTGAGCAGTAATATAGTCAGATACTGCTCCTATTTCATGTTAACATTCAGTGTTAACTTTATTTGTACTGTAAATCCTATATTTACAACTTATTTCACATTAAGTGTGAGGTGTCGGGGGATTTTTAATTCTTTAACTGTGCATTAATTGTCAGTTATTTTTACGGGAAATAAGTTAGGGAATGATAAAGAACATTTTATCAGTAAGAGTGAGTGAGTGAGTGAGTAATGGTGTTTAACGTCCCAGTCAAGAATATTTCACTTATATCGAGACGTCGCCAGCTATAGGCGAAAGTGCAGAAATTTTGCCTGTGCGTTGCGCTTATGGCATTATACAGCAGGGTTCTTTAGCGTGCCAAGCCCACCGTGACACGGGACCTCGTTTATTTTAAGTTCCCATCCGAAAGAACCGTGACTTTCATTTCGTAATGCCGAGTGCTTGGCGAAAGAACAGTCACTACCCACTTTCAAGTCTTGGGTCAGACCCGGCCGGGGTTCGAACCCACGACCTCCCACTTACGGAGCGAGCACTCTACCAACTGAGCTACCGCAGTGGTTTATCAGTAAGAAAAACTACGACAGATGCGGTACTGATGCCTGGAAAATATATTTATTGTTGAAGGGATCTACAAGAATTGTCGCCATCTTGAAAACGGTCTAACTTACCATTTTCGGTCGACCCTTTTTCTTGACCCTTTAAAGGGGTCATGATGGTCGAAATGGTCTTTAGGGATTGGCTGGGTTTCCTGGTCGACCGTATTTTTCTGGTCGACCACGCCCAGTATATAAAGCGTCCCCTCGGTCGGTCGCGAGTTCCTTTCTGCTTTCGTCTGCATCCAAGACGCCAGCACCATCCATTTTTTGTTAATTCCTGACCAAGCGACTTGCTTTTGAAGGTACATACTTCCACCAACATGCGCACCTTCCAGTGCTAATTAAAATATATCATCTTGCCATGTGAAGTCCATACCCAGGGCTCTAGTTCTCATTGTATTACCACAATGAGCAAGCGATCGAGGAGCCATGACGTTCAGAGGGTCCTTAGCCAAGCCATTCCATGCCATTAGCCTGAGGAAGCCGGGTGTTCTCTATCAAAAGAGGGGGGGGGGAGTCGTAAATCTTTTTCATTTCAAGGTCATTTTTTATTCAGTCAAATTTAACCATTTCGTTATTGCACAGTTTGGGGGAAATTAATCTTGTGTACACCTTCACAGGTAACACACGGGGGTGTTTTTGTTTTGTAAATCCCGCCTATTTTTGGAGAACCTTAACTTTACTTGTTTTCGAGCCATAGGTCAGCTTAGTTCAGTCAATTTGGTTTTTACTTATCTTTTATTAATGACTACAGTCATTTCAATTACATGTTTGGCTCATTATATTAGCCAATTTTATCAGTCATTTGAAGCTAGGGAGAGTTGAGAGTCAGTGGTAGTGCAGTGATGCTATTTGTTATTTTCCATATTAAATATTCATTAAGAATTAAATCCATTATTTAAAGGTCAGTTATTGTGGAAGTTCATTATTTCAGTCTATTAGGGTAAAAGTGAGACCACCTGATCACTGAAATTGTACCTACTATGTAACCAAGAATACTTGTAGCTACCATGCTAGTATAGTCGCTGTTTTTTATACCATTTTGGTTTCAGTACAACCACCGAAGTTCAGTTTATTGATATTTTAGTTGGTCATTGATTTCATTGGTCAGGTATTTTCAACTTTGTGTTGCACGCTCAAACTCAGGCTTGTCTGTTAAAAAGGCAACATACTAGTTTAGGGTTTCTGTGTGCCTTCCTATTTTTACTTATTTAACCACACCACCAGATTACCATACCAAGTGCTGTTTGCAAGACTTTACCATCCAGTGCAGGCATTGATGCAGAAAGTCAACATCCAATGCAGTGGATGTTACTTACCACCTGGCAGCTACCATGTCATACCCCTTTAACTCCAAGACAACACCGACTTACCTACAACTCTTACAACAAAACTATATTGGTTTTACGGACCCACACATTATGTGTATATATTTTTCCTCACTATGTGAGGTGGTGGCAGCTCTACTCCAATAAATAATACTATGATAGTATCATAATGTACTCAGAAGATCCGCTCGGCTACGTAGCAGCACTTCCCTCCCTGTGCATGTTTAGTGATTATGTCATACCCGGGTGAAATATTCACCATGCACATAGGGTGGAAAGTGGCTGGCGTTACAATACTGCTGTGTGTTTGTGTGTATTTGTTCCAATATAAGCTATATATCAGATCAGCGTGTCTATTCGATTACTTCTTAGGAAAAACCAATGTGTTTTTTACAAAACATCGAAGGAAAAAATATATTGATCCATTAATTACAAAAAAAAATCTTTTTTGTTAACTGTATCACCACTTTTGATATATTTTTACCACTTTTGAAAAAATTTAACATAAAACTATAAATAAGAAAACTTACCAACTACATCACAAATTGTTCCGGAAAAGCCTGGCGCACAAGTACAAGTAAATGTTTCTCCCGACATTTGACAGGAAGCACCATTTAAGCAAGGATCTAAGTCACAACCTAAAAGGGTATATACACATGAAGACACTCAAAATATTAGACAACTGTCCATTCCAAGTTTATTAGTTCAACAACGATAAAATAATAATAAGAGAATTAAATGGAACTAGTACGCAAGTTGTTGGAGGACATAACCGATGCGCAGAAAGCCTGTTCAGAGAAGAAATTTTCGTGATTTATGCAATTGATAATGTTTGATCATTACTTTATCACTTAATTGAGTCACATTTTAGGAAAATAGCACACAAAAACAGAAAAAGACAGAAATTTGAAAAATTGATACAATTTTCAAATTCACTAATGGATTAAACCACTTTTTCTTTCTCTAATATTACACATATATCTTTCGTCTTTCAGTCAAAATTTAAGGCTATGTGTTTGAGTATTGCCGTAACAAGAGAGATACAAACCACAAACTCCGGGACGTAGGGTGACATCATCGATGGCGATATCTGACTGAAAACTGCTCCCTATGATTCCTTCAATTTCAATCTGCAAATACATTACTTTCATAAATTATAGATATTTTTTGTTGCTTAACTTAAATCACAATTTAAAAAATTTAAAATAATTTTTCAATCTCTTAGCGATACATCTCATTTCAAAGTTATTCATGATTTTGTGTAAGAGCGTTAATTTTAAATTCATATATAATTCGCACCAATGATTTGTTGATTTCATCCTGTCCCTATGCAACAAGTATCAGCTTCGCGTGTTTTTGTCTAGAATGAAGTTTCTAACAGAACAGTTGTCAAAACTTTAAGATATGTATTTTATGATTACAAAAAGCAGCACTAGAGTGCGTCTAATGGCTTCCTATGGTCTGCACTCAATTGTATCAATTGTATCAAAAATTTCACAAAGGACCAATTAGATGAAAACATTTAACTCAAGAGACCGAAAGCTGTTTGGTTAAGATAATTGTTCCAAATCAATCAAAAATGTCTGTTTTTACATTTTTATCTCAATTATTTATTTTCAACATCTATTATTTTATTCAAAATATTGTTATTGAAGCTGATTACCATGCTAAATATATTATTACGGTTTTAAAGCTGCTGAAATTTGATGGCATAGCACTGAAGTAGATTCCAAAACTTTTTTCATTTTTTGTCCATTAAGTGTGAAATGATTCAAACATTCTTCACTCCATTGTGTTATGTAGTGCTAACATCGACTTAACAGTTATCCTTAAAATACTGTTGCTTCTTGAAGCGTTTCTGAATTATAGGCGTTTCATTATACCCAAGCATTTAAAAACAAAACTTAAATGCATACATTATAATTATGCATTGCCTTTACAATTCCTCTCAATACAAAAGGATAGAGGCTTAAGTCGCTTGCTGGCTACACAAACGTCTACTATCAAACTAGAGTTTGATATTATTAATATTGTTCTTTTAAATATTTTTAGTACTTTATCAATGAAATTGTCAGTTCATTATTTAGTTTGTAGATTCGCGTTTTTACTTAAGTTGAATCGTATTAAAACTAAAATACAACAATCGTAACAAAAAAGTTATACTTTGAAACATTCACCATACTACAAACCAGAAAAACCCCATTTCAATGCTATGTCGCACAATAACGGTGTTTGTGAAGTGACATGCTCCATCAAATGGAACAAATGTGTGTAATGAAAAACAATCATACTAATCCATGTCCAAATCACAATCGCTTAGCAAAGTAAAATCTTTTAAACTGTCAATTTATGTTTAAACACGTGAAAATCTTGCAGGAAAGTGAGGCCTTGTGCTCCGTAAGGTTAAGCACCTTCTCTTTAGTTTGATACGCGTCACTAGTGTAATCAACATTTAGAGTGAAAGGAACTATGTTATTGATGAATAATAACTTCGAATGCATAAATATGATTTATGATCAGTTGTAGCGTCTATAGAATAAACTGATTTCTGAATTAACAATATTTAAAATGATTTTAGAAGTAGTGTGCTTTTTTATCATGAAATTTTATCTTCAAATACACAAAATTAAAATATTCCAACATTACAGTTAATAAAAATCTATGTTATTTACATTAAAACGTGGAGTAGCTGGTAAATCAATAACAGCCTTATGCCATGTATTTTGTTGATTTCCTGTTTTAGTCAAAATCGTCGTTGTTACTTCATCTTGCTTTGTTTTAATGTTCAGTGTTCCCATCGTAGATCCGTACATATGGTAGTAAAATATCAAGCATCGTTTTGTTTCTTCAAAGAAAAATTTCATAAATTAATTGTCTGAGATACTATAACAAATAACCATATCGTCCAAGCAGTTAAAACATTTAAACAAGCTTTATTCTAATTGTATACACACTGGCTTTATACAGACATATCAGTTTGGTTACTCTACATCTAAACACAGAGATTGTGTTCTCTCTATTATTTACAGTTGGCAATTTGATTTATTAGTTATTGTTTACATCCGGAGAGTTAGATTACATCTTATTCTGAATACTAAGTTTATGCTATGTTTTAACGAACAGTATATCAAAAAAAGTTAGTACATGCCAAATTGCTACACAAAAAGCAAGCATCTTACATGACAGCTTTGGATCATAACCATCAGCAAAAATGTGCAAATCAAAACACAACATGTAGTATTAATGCTAATTTTATGATAAATTCAAAGTCGAGATGTAATTTAAAGTTGTCTCCTTTTGGCCAAGAATTGTGTTCATTAAAATTCCATTTATGGGATTGTAAGTTACGCTACTTGTTTTCAATTTTCTCAATTAAGGCAAGTCTGACAGCTTTTCTTCCAAATATTGTGATGTCATAACTTTGGGTTTATTTGTCTGTTGTCAATATGACATAATTTTATATGGTTGTATTTACCAGGCCTTATACGCCTTTTGGCGAGGAGAGAATTAAGGTAAGAAAAGGTATTTACCAGGCAAGTCCCGCATTGAATTAACTAACAGTCCTTTTTTTCCTTGTTCTACAAAAGAAGCCTCAAGGTACTTGTAATATGTCCCACTGAAAGCTGAATTTGGACCTGTGCTAGATGATGGTGTTGAACCCTAAAGTGAATTATAAGACATGCACATACATTTAAAATGACCAAACCATTTGCAGAGCGCAAATCTTTGTAAAACAACATAAATCATACAATGGATGTGGTAAAAACAAATATATATAATTTAAGTATATATGTTAAAGACGTAAGAAATATAAATATAGTATGAATAACATTTGTTTTATGTTCAATCTGATTAAAATACAACAAACTTGATACACATGACATAAAAAGATGCAACTCAAATAATTTTGCGTTGTTTGAAATAAGCACCGACTGAATGGTCACGTTCAAATAGAAAATGAAATGAGCAACTTAAAACACGTTCTTGGCAACGTCCAACACACCTAAAACACGTCCGAATGTAGGTGCAATATAAAACAACGCATACTATACGTCACTTTTCTAACGCCAAACCCATCCCAGTTTATACATGTTAAACTCATGTGTTAATCTACACATTATTTATATATGGATCTAAAATAAGCATACCAATCTATGTCTAAATCGCAATCTCTAAAACAAATTAAATACTTTAGAACTGGCAAATTAGGGTCAACACGTGAACTTCCACCAAAGAGGTGAGCCCTGAAGGTCTGCAAGGATAAGCACTTGGTTAATATGCTACCCCAGCCTATGGTGAAAGGGAGATTGAGAATGATTAGAACATGGATATGCGGGACGTCCAATATATACAGAGATTTGAGTATCACCATACTTATTAACAATATTATGACAATTTTTAAAACTTATACTTACTGATTTGATATTCCAGTTCAAGTCGTCCGTGTCAACGTCAGTCAAGAAACATTGATCTGTTGGCTCAGACGTGCAGGAAAAACTTGTACTAGATGCTGAATACAAAATAAAGCGACAGAATAAACAAATAAGTTAGTGTTTATTTTGTGAATTTTCACAATTTGCACAAAACTGAGATATAACAATTATAATGAAGAGTATAAAAGTCAATAGTGTGTGTGTGTGTGTGTGTGTGTGTGTGTGTGTGTGTGATAATAGGTCATTTATTATTGTTTTATTTACATATTATACCAATGCTAAGTTATATCGACATACTTTAACTGTAATACAACCTTTAATAAAATCGAATAAACAATATATTACCAACGTACTGAAAGTCTTTCACTTCAAAGTAGATACTCTTTAATATAACAAGGTAAAGCTTTCCAATCAATTCTGTGGTTTGATTTCGTTTAAAAATAAATCAAGTTAGCCGTTCAACAAACATAAGAATTCATTATAAAATAAAAATCCCAAAGCAAAGTAAAAACTAGCAAATTAAGCTAAACACACGATCATCCACAAAGAAGGGTGATCAAGACGTAACACCACCTCTACAAGGGAAGGGTGATCAAGACGTAACACCACCTCCACAAGGAAAGGGTGATCAAGACGTAACACCACCTCCACAAGGGAAGGGTGATCAAGACGTAACCACCTCTACAAGGGAAGGGTGATCAAGACGTAACACCACCTCTACAAGGGAAGGGTGATCAAGACGTAACACTACCTCCTGTTAAGATACTATGAACCACGTTTGAGATCCAAATTGAGAAATAAAGAAACGTCGAACTATTTAGAAATTTCTTAATACGTAAAGTGTAAATTCGTTCATTCGACAAAACCACAGTGATATCTGAACATAACAAAATGTGGATACTTACAGGGGGCGTCACATAATTGACCTGTGAAGCCATTTACACAGGCACAAGTAAAACTCGTCTTATCTGCAGATACTACGCAGCTACCACCATTCAAACACGGGTTGGACAAAGTGCATGGTTCTCCTGCAACAAATATAGATTTGTTATTTAGATAAACAAGTGTTTTACATTTGCTTAATACGAATAAATGAATCGAAAACAAACAAAATACTTGTCAACGTATAAATGATATTTTAAATTATACAAATGTGTTCTTTAATATATTTTACGATGTCATATTTTATATCCCCGCTTATAGGAAAAAAATGTTCTGGACGAATAGCATTGATCAGTATTTTTTCGTTGTGAGTTATGTTGTACATGCGAAAACATTTCCTGGAAGACTCTTGAACAAAAGTGAAAGGAGGCGAGGAAAATCACAGAAGTTGAGATTGCTCTTAAGATTTGCTGTTGATATAGAATAAAGATAGAGTGAAAATGCGAGATAGAGTCAAAAATACATCTTAACTATGACATAAAATTAGACGCACCACAAGCTCCTGGTACTATTACAACATTATCAACTGCCTTTAGATTCCCATCATAAACTCCTTCAAATGTAATCTGGAAAAGAATATTGATCATTTTTAATATAAATATAGGGAAATACTCAAACCAAACGTAATTGACGTTTGGGATTTGAATTTAATCCACTACTATATGATATACATAAATTTTTCTTCCAATGTTTGTAAAAACGTTTTATGCACTTTTTTGGAATCATCTAACGAGAAAAACTTAAATGAAACATTCAAACTGGGAACATGATTCTTAATTCTACTGATATATACAGGCAATTGATGTTATCATTTTTAAAAAGAAGAAGGTAAAACTGTTAAAAAACAAGAAAAAATGTGTCGAAATATATGTCAGAATATATATCAGAATATATGTCAATTTTATTACCTTTAACTGATTAACAGAAGGGAAATGAACCATGCCTCTTGTCCATTGACTGGTAATATTAGTTGCTAGAGCCTCTCGACGTCCAATAAAGTCACTACCTTCATAAAACACTTTCAACGTACCCGTATTGTAGTAATCAAATATTAAACAACGGTCTGCAGCTGAAACAGACAATACAGAACAACACTTTACCGATTTACAAAACGTCAAACAGACAACAAATAATTTTGTAACTTACTTGAATTATTAGATCTCTCGTCTTTAAAGCACATACGTTCATTACAAGGTAACACGTGTATTTGCATAGGTTTGTAAATAATTGTTATTGTAAACAAACAATTAACACTTAATTGTGTATAACCCTGCATATACTAGAAATAATTTTACCAAAGATGAAGTTCTTTCCAACCATAGCGGAGTTCTCGAGTCTTTCGGTATCAATCTTAAAGAGGAAGATCTTGATCTTCCTTACTTGTATTGGATTCCTAAACTCCATAAAAATCCATACGAGGAAAGATATATAGCAGACTCATCTAAATGTACTACTAAATCATTATCGGTAACTCTAACACAAATTTTGACAATCGTCAAAGATTGTCTTCAGTCTTATTCAGACATCTGGAATCAATCAAATGTGGATTCTCAAAAGTTCTAAAGAATTACTTGAACATTTTGCTTCTAATACTTTTTCTCGTGTATAAAACATTTGATTTTTCTACACTATACACCATTATCCCTCATTCTAAATTGAAATAACGTCTTAAAGAAATTATTCACTTGTCTTTCTTTTACAAAAACGTAAGCCAAGATACAAATATCTGGTGCTGAACAGGGATTCTGGTTATTTTGGCAGGCATCATACTGATTCCAAACAAAAATATACTGAAGATACCATCAACAAAATGTTGCAGTTTTTGATAGATAACATATCTGTTCTGTTTGGTAATATAGTTTTTCAGCAAACAATCGGTAAACCAATGGGTACAAACTGTGCATCATTGCTTGCTGATTTGTTTCTTTATTCTTATGAAGCAGAATTTATGCAGAACCTTTTTAAATCTGGAGAGAAGAGTGTCGGGAATTCTGACTCTTAACAATCCTAAATTTGGAGACTATGTAAATGTCATCTATCCTAGTGAGTTTGAAATAAAAGACACGACTGATTCTTCAAGTTCTGCTTCATATTTAGACTTATACCTGAATTATGACGCACACAAAAAGTACATTTGAAACTTTATGACAAACGTGATGACTTAAATTTTTCTATTGTCAACTTTCCTTTTTTATGCAGCAATATACCTGCTTCTCCTGCTTATGGTGTATTTGTTTCCCAATTAATAGGCTATGATAGAGCTTGTTTCAACTACCGGGACTTTGTACAACGAAGTAGGCTGCTTGCAAATAAATTGTTGACTCAGAGATATTGCAAGCCTAGGCTTATCAAGGCTCTCAAAAAGTTTTATGGTCGTCATCACAGTATTGTTGATAAGTTTGATGTCTCTGTGTCCAGGATTGCCCTGGATATATTTGACGTCTCATAGTTCCATGTTCCTATCACACAATTATGACTACACACGTGGCGGGTGTAGCTAGCTAAACAGGAGGTGCTTACCCTTCGGGAGCACCCGGCCTTACTTCCCTGGTGGAAGTTCACGTGTCTAATCTAACTTGTCAGTTACAAAGTTTTTATTTGCTTCTGGATTGTGATTCGGACATGGATTAGTATGTTTGTTTTTGAGTATATCTGTAAACAAAAACAACATTAACAGAAATATAATACATTAACACAAGTTGTGTCAACTTAGTTTTTTAACCTCAAAAATAAACATATCAATCCATGTTTAAATCGTTATCCATAGAAAAGTAAAAAATCAAGAAACTGGCAAATTATGTTGAACACGTAAAGTTGCACAAGGGAAGGCCGGTGCTCCTAAAAAGTAAGAGCCTCCTCTTAAGTTAGCACTACGTTTAGATTGAAATGAACATGGAACTATGAGATGTCAAAAACATCCAGGGTAAACGTGACCACATAGGCATCATGCCTCATGCATCATAACATCAATATTGTGTTGACGGCCATAAAACTTTTTGAGGGCCTGATAAGTATAGGTGTGCAATATTCCTGAGCTAACAATTTATTTTCAAGCAGCTTGCTTCGTTGTATAAAGTTCCTGTAGCGGGAACAAGCTCTACAATAGTGTATTAATTTTTTCACAAATACGCCATAAGCAGGAGAATTACTGCCTAAAATGGAAAATCGACAATTGAAAAAGTAAATAATTTTGCCAGTTTCTATGCAAACATTGTAAAAGAATTACTTCACCTTCTTCGTTTTAGTTTTATATATTTATCTATCCATCTTTATGAAGCTTATCTTACTACACCGTATTATACACTACAGGTAAGATAGAAAGAAAATAGACGATGTTTTTTTAGCTTTCATTACTTATTATGTTTTCACTTAAATGGAGTATTCAAATTACCTTCAAAAGTTACATTTGAACCATTGCACTTGGGTTACCAATTACATATGCATAAACACCAGAATCATTTGCTGCAACGTTATTTCTTCTCTGTAAACAGATAGAAAGATACAAAAGTTAAAAAAAATTCTGACAACAGGTACACCAGAAACAAAAAAAATAACTGTCTATAACCATCATAAAAACATGTGTAGTGGTGTGGTCATAGTTATACAGAGGGTGTTGGTTCAAGGTAAATCAATGGTGCGCAATACAGCTACACGTGTTGAGATTTTTTTCTCAAAATACGCTTTTTTCACACTTATCTCCTGTGATTTCTTACTTTTTTCAGAACGAATTCCATACAAAACAATTTTGAACCCGTGTAAGAGTATAAACACTTTTTATATATTTAAAAATGGTTCGATGGAAAACTAATGACGTGGAAGCATTGTTTTAGGACTTTTGAAGTTGAACATGAGCTACAGAGAGCTTATAACACAAGTGACAGATATAGACTATAATATTTCCATTGCCTCTGTGTACCGGATTCAACATTGCAAAGGTATTTCTCGCAAAACCAAACAGAAATTATGTGAAGAGGTAAAATGCAAAATAAAAACGTTTATGATAGCAGCTACTCGTGGTGTCATCCGAAAAATACGTCATAGGATCAGTAGAATGAATCGCCCCCACGTGAGATAGCTAATAAATGTGATGTTTCTATTGGAACTATAAATAAAATTAGTAGTCGTCTATTGAACGCTATGCTACGTAAGAAAATTCAAGTCTATAAACTAAATGACGCACAAATCAAGAAACGACGATGGCACTTATATCTCCGTTTGAATAAATGCAAATCAAATCAAGAAAAGTATGTTATCACAGACGAGACCATGTTTTCAATGGGTAGCAGTTATGGCCGTAGAAAAGTATATTATATTCGTGGAAATCAATATAACTGAACAGTTAATTTCGTTAAACGAGCTTCTTTTGCATCCGGATTTAGCATATAAATGTTAAATTCATTTACATTTACCAAGAAGAACCGTACACAACGGTGAAACATGTTTACAGTGAATGCATTCAGTTATATTTTAGAAAACATTTTAACTTATTTTTAAGTTTATAAATATAAAACTTCCTTACACAAAGGTACATATAAATGTTACATTCAAATGATAAATTTTATCGACATATTTGGAATTATATATAAATATGTATTTAAATTGTTACTTACATAATGTATTTTCCAATTTTGACCGTTTTGCAGAAAGCAGTAATCACCAAAATCTTTTTCAAAATCGCATGTCACTGTAGCATTGGCTGTAAATGAAGCAAACATTAATAATAATGGTCCAATTTAGAGGATTAGTGGCGAATTTATTCGGAACACTCTCTTGATCTTAAATAATAAAGACGACAGCTTTTCGTTTTCAGCAGCATAAACTTTGACTTTTTGGAAACTTGAGAAAAATTATAGTTCTTCTCAAAATTCTGTGAGTATATGGAGTCTAATAGGATCTACCTATCTAACTTGGTAAACTAAAGGTAATACCCAATTTTGTGCCCAAACATTCACAAAATGGACTTTACATCTCAAATATTCGGTTGACATTGTTTAAAAATCACCCATGCTCAGTAACCGATTATTTTATGTAAGATATTGCGGAAAAACGGTATTTTTCATATTTCTTCTATGTAATATAAAACATATACTAACTGTGTTCAAAGTCAACCTTATCATCCAAAATAAAAAACAAACCACAACTTAGCGCGTGCAGCATCGTTAAAATATTTCCATATCAAATCTGCATTAAACAGCTGATGTTCAAACGCCACTTCAGTTATATACTTGAAAGTCAGTCAAAATATACTTTAAGGGTTTTAGAAAACAACGGTATTTTTACATTTTATCATTTCAAACAATGAAAGGATAATGGAACTATTGGACGTCAAATATATCTGGTAATTTTGGACACCATACTTATCAACAATATTGTCATGGCGGGCATAAAACGGCAATAAATCTTTTTATGGTTTATAAAAAGCAAATATTTACAGCAAATATCAGTGATACCACAGCAGTAACACTCTTGAAGGCAAATTAAAATTCTTTTGCATAGATATGTTACCTTTTACGTTTGTGCATTGCTGTCCAGAGTAACCGGGGGGACAGGTACATGTGTATGTAAAATCGTTGTTGCCTTCTACGCATGTACCACCCATTTTACAAGGTCTGCTTAAACATCCTGAAAAAAGCGCAAACAAATTCAAGCTTGTTTTACTTTGGGAATTCAAATGTATTAGAAATTTAATACTTGTGCTAAAATCGCCAATGAACAAAGACAACGAAACAATTATGCATAGATAGAGATAAAAGGACAAGACAAAAGCAAAAGCATATTATTTTATTACTTTCATACTTCAAAAGCCAATAAAATTAAGGCTACCAAAAATCTAATTAAGGCAACGCGAGAAAAAATCAACATATCAAGGCTACAGGTCATTAACAGTTTAAATCTGCAACTGAAAAAAAACCACAAAAGAATAAAAAAAGGTTGCAGTTACAGTTATATTATGAAGGACATTGTATCACATACATTTGAAGTATAAAATCAATCTTATATAACTGATAATTACTTCGACAAATAATCTTTAAAAATGTAAAAATGTTACGGTTTTTCTTTGACATCAGCTTGACGGGTATCATATGTATCAAACCACTGAGTCGTTTTTTGTGGTGGCTGTTACCCCGAGTATATCACAAACTCAGTAGGCAAACATTCTGTATTATTGTTAGAAATATACTATTGTCTAAATTTGCTGCTAGTTAAAATTTGAAAGTCTTCAAACCCTAAGGTATACTCCCTCATGCAAAGTATTTCCTTAGCTAAATTTAATAAAATATATTATGGTACTAATAGCTTAAGAAAAGGTTTCGGTTTATAATTTTGGTCAAGCACTACTGATGAGGAATTGTATTCTGAAACGGCAGTCTAGTGCTTTAAAATTAAAACTGGTATGTTATGCAATTTCATTAATTCTTCAGAAAAGTGCTTGTTTGACTGAAACTCAAACCACCCCGATTTTAATTCAGTAAGTCAATCAAAAATGAAAACTTCTCTGGAAAAAACCATAAGAACCACTAACGATTGAAAAAATCGGAACCAGAAAAATGTTTTGTTTGTTTTTAATTGCAAGTCACAAAATTCATATTCCCGGTGGTGTAAGATATCTATAGTGGCACTCGTTAGAGAGAGTGGAGGTTTTTCAACATCCCATTTATAAATGTAAAATAAATACCGATATTACATAATGATGTATTCTTTACAAGTAAGGATATATTTACCAGACTTAAAGGCTGTCACTTCTAGCTTAAATCCTTTTGTTGCTGGTCTATCATTGGCAAAAAGACTGTCAAACTTGATCATCATCAAGTTAGCTTCTGTGTTTACCACATGAAAATATTCGGATTTTTCATTGCTTGAGAGTACTCCACATCTCCTACAAAAAAAATTGAATGGCATCCAACTTATCCAATTATCCTCGAATTTGATTCATACTATTATCGATATTGATTATAGATTATAAAATTATAATAGGAATTTATTTATTATACTGGAACGAACAAATTATTGAAGTATGCTTGGATACATATGACGTCCCATAGTTCCATTTTCCTATCACTCCCAACTTTGATTACACACGTGGTGGGTGCAGCTAGCTAAGCAGTATGCGCTTGACCTTCCGGAACACCCGGCCTCACTTTCCTGCTGGAAGTTCACGTGTTTAACTTACATTGTCGGCTTCAAAGTTTTTATTTTTTGGGGGAATTTTAGTTTAGACATTGATTGGTTTGCTACTTTTGATAATACAACACAAAAAACTGATTATAAAAGTACCAGAAATAACGAATTATTACCTAAACACAAACATAACCTCCATGTTGTTATAACAATCCTAAACGCAAATAAAAGTTTGACATAACTAACCTATACATCTAGATGACAGTCTAGTTTAGGTTTTGTAGAATATTTGCATTTATCACCGATTCCGTTTCGGTAGGGTAAGTACGTCTTGTGTTAAGCTAGCTACACCCTTCACGTGGGGAATCGAAAAAATAAATCTCAGAATTAAGAGAAGACAACATGAAACTATTGTCGTCAAATGTATCCAAGACAATTTAGGTTATCAACAATAATACAGCGATGACGGCCATAAAACCAAAACTCTTTGAGGGGCCCAATAAGCTTGCATTATTTCTGCATCAGCAACCAATTTATTTATAAGCAGCTTGTTTCGTTGTTTAAAGTTCCCATATTAGGAACAAGCTCTCTAGACGCGCAATAATTGGGAAATATACAACATAACCAGGAAAAGCAGCTTTAATGTTGCATGAAAATATCCGATCTCATAATATCTCTCGTTATTAGTATAGACTTTTTGTCTAGATGTCGGTCATCATCCTAGCATACGCATGATTGTGTCATTTACTCTAAACCAGGTTCTCCAATAAGATTCCCATGTAATGCCAACCAATGGTAGCAACGGTAGTAAGGAGATGCTGTATATGATATATCCATTTCCAATATCTTCACCTTTATCCTATGGTTTTCAGGTCCCTAAAAATCAATTAAAGTTAAACTTACACATTGATAATATAACTGTATTTGATTTCTAAACTTCACAAAATTCAGTACAAATAAAGATGCATATATATATATAGCAGTTTCCACTTAATGTATACAAATTGTGATAAATCAAGTCTTATTTCCATTCAGTCTGTTTTATATTTGACTTCAAACAAATTTGAATTCTATAACATTTTAAATAACTTGAAGATCATGGTTCTGATGCTTTATCTCGTGTAAACAGTATCAAATACTTCCAAAATTTAAACAACTATCCCTTGTTCTGAATTAAACGAACGTTTAAAACCAAAACTAAACATACTAATCAATGTCCGAATCACAATCCAGAAGCGAAGTAAACAATTTCAAACTGACAAATCAGGTTAAAGCATGTGAGCTTCCACCAAAGTATGTGAGGGCGGGTGCTACGGAAGCAAAAGAACGTTATGTTTAGTTATCTACACCCGCCTTGTGCGTAATCAAAATTGAGTGAAAGGAACGAGGATCTACTGGACCTTAAATATATCTAGGGCAATTCTGGACACAGAGACATCAAACTTATCAACAATACTGTGATGACGGCCATAAAACTTTTTGAGGGCCCTGATGAGTATAGGCTTGCAATATTCTTGGACCAACAATTTATTTGTTAGAAGCAACTTGCTTCATTGTATAAAGTTCTCGTAGTGGGATTGAGCTCCATCATAGTGTAATATAATATATTGCTTTATAGGAAAGGAAACCTGACAATAAAAAAGTCTTTATGTTTGTCATACAGTTTCAAATATAGCCTTTCGAGGGCATCATAAGGGAGTCATAAGTCTAAATGTGAAGCAATCTGAATTTCAAGAGTAGTATCTTTTATTTCACTAGGATAGATGTCATTCACATCTCCAAATTTGCGAAGAGACAGAACGTCATATATATCTGTATGTGGAGTTGAATGATTTGGCGACAGTCCTCTCTCGAGAATTAACAAGGTTCTGCATAAATTTGCTTAATAAGTATAAAGAATCAGTGACCTATGGTGCACAGTTTGTTTCCATTGCTATACCGATTGTGTGCTAGAAAATTATATTATCAAGCAAAATAAATATGTTCATCACTAGATATTTGTATCTTAGCTGACCATTTTTGTGGAAGAATAACAATAAAAAAGTTTCTTGAAGACGATCTTACAATTTAGAATGAAGGATATAGGCGTTGAGTGTAGAAAATATAATGCTTTTATACTTTTTACTGCTCATGGTGCATTTGATTAAAAATCAACACGCTATGGTGCAGGTTGTTCCTTCTACGGAAACAGAATTCGTTTTACAACTAAGCTAGCTTCTAATCCATCAAACGTTTTATGAATGTCATTACAATAATATTGGAAAGTATGATGTCTGTAACGAAACACTCCCTGGAAATATTTGACGTGCCATAGTTCCATGTTGCTTTTTTATTCTCAATATTGTTCACACACGTTGTTGATGTAGCTAGCTAAACAGGAATTTACTTTTTCAAAGCATTGGGCCTCAGTTTCTTTGTGAATATTAATATTTTAACTTAATTTGCCAGTTTTCAAAGCTAAAACTATGCCTGTGGTCTTCTTTGACTTTGCACTCAGGAATATTGCAAGCCTATGCTTATTAAGGCCCTCAAAAAGTTTTATGGTCGTCATCACAGTATTGTTGATAAGTTAAATGTCTCCGTGTCTAGGATTGCCATGGATATATTTGACGTCCCATAGTTCCATGCTCCTTTCACACAATATTGATTACACACGTGGCGGGAGTAGCTAGCTAAACTGGAGGTGCTTACCCTTCCGGAGCACCCGACCTTACTTTTCTGGTAGGAGGTTCACGTGTCTCACCTAAGTTTTCAGTTTCAAAGTTTTTACTTTGCTTCTGGATTGTGATTCGAACATGGATTAGTATGTTTGTTTTTGATTAGACGTTTTAAATCGCATTGTTTTATTAACATTGTACTTACTTTTACGACCCAAACGCACGTTGCATTTAAATTGTAATTGCTTGGCCAATTTGGTGATGTTATATTTTGACTTCCACCGCTAGATAAATCAATAATGCCACCGCAATCTGAAAATACAAATTTAACAAAATATACCTTTTACTTGTTTTGATCGTGTTTTGTGTTGGTTTTTTTTAGTGTTTTTTAAATGCATATCAGCCTACAATTCACACTTTTTACTTGCTATTTCTTACTTTTAAACGTGAAAGACCAGACGGAGTCTAATGGTATGAAATTACTTTGGTGTATTGACCGTTCCTTGATCATCGTGTAGATGAACAACTCTAGTCAAACTGAAGATGCTTTACTATTTGATTAATATCAATATGTATATTTTGACCAGGATCTTTTATTTCAGTTTTGTGTAATATTTGCTTAAAGTTGTGTTTTATTTTACCAAAAAATATATTTTTAAAACACAAGGTTATTTATACTTTCACTAGCATAGAGGTACTCTCGGGATTCTTTTAATCAGTTTTAAAATATACAGCTACTCTTTTTTAGTACGGTGTTTGATTACAAAATTATTTTAGTTTTCAGAAAAACGAGAATAAAACGAAAGGTGGTACATAAATACGTCTATAGATTATTCATTTAACTTTTACATTATGTTTACAAACAAGAGACGAGACGACATTTATCCAACGCGACGTGATACATTTGAAATCTTATTATGTACACAATAAATAAAAGGGGTAACAGAAATAAAAAGTGACATGAAGCATTCTGATACAATTCTTACTTCCATCAATTACTTCACAGAGATCTCCTTTTAATCCATCTGGACACCGGCACTTGCATTCCTTATTTACAAATCCATAATATTTGCATGCTGGTTTTGTTGCACAATTATCTGAAATGTAACAACATATAAATTTCATTTTAAGTGAATTTACAACCAAATAAATAAACTTAAACCTTTCTCTTGATTATTAATTAATACATTCACCTTTAAAACATCATTGTCATTGCTGCAACATCAGTTGTAATAGTTGTAAAAAACGTGGTTAGTGTTTCAGAAAATGATCACAAAAGCCCCTGTCGTTCAAATGGGGATTTTAACCATTATTGGTCTCATTGTTTATTTATGTTGTCTTATGTTCCCGTCATTTGTTGTGAAGTATACTTGGTTATATATTGGGTCAGTATCGTATATTGTCCCGGATCATATCGACCTCACATAGGTGTTCAATGTTCCTTTAATTTCACACGTAGTCGGTGTAGCTACACAAGAGGCGCTGAACCTTCCAGAGTATCCAGTCACACTTACCTGGTGAAAGTGCACAAGAGGCGCTGAACCTTCCAGAGTATCCAGTCACACTTACTTGGTGAAAGTACACAAGAGGCGCTGAACCTTCCAGAGTATCCAGTCACACTTACTTGGTGAAAGTACACAAGAGGCGCTGAACCTTCCAGAGTATCCAGTCACACTTACTTGGTGAAAGTACACAAGAGGCGCTGAACCTTCCAGAGTATCCAGTCACACTTACCTGGTGAAAGTACACAAGAGGCGCTGAACCTTCCAGAGTATCCAGTCACACTTACTTGGTGAAAGTACACAAGAGGCGCTGAACCTTCCAGAGTATCCAGTCACACTTACTTGGTGAAAGTACACAAGAGGCGCTGAACCTTCCAGAGTATCCAGTCACACTTACTTGGTGAAAGTACACAAGAGGCGCTGAACCTTCCAGAGTATCCAGTCACACTTACTTGGTGAAAGTACACAAGAGGCGCTGAACCTTCCAGAGTATCCAGTCACACTTACCTGGTGAAAGTACACAAGAGGCGCTGAACCTTCCAGAGTATCCAGTCACACTTACCTGGTGAAAGTGCACAAGAGGTGCTGAACCTTCCAGAGTATCCAGTCACACTTACCTGGTGAAAGTACACAAGAGGCGCTGAACCTTCCAGAGTATCCAGTCACACTTACCTGGTGAAAGTACACAAGAGGCGCTGAACCTTCCAGAGTATCCAGTCACACTTACCTGGTGAGAGTGCACAAGAGGTGCTGAACCTTCCAGGGTATCCAGTTACACTTACCTGGTGAAAGTACACAAGAGGCGCTGAACCTTCCAGAGTATCCAGTCACACTTACCTGGTGAAAGTGCACAAATTTTACTAATTTAAAATTTGCCAGTTTCAAAGATTTTGCATTGTTTTTCGGTTTGTAATTTTAGCATTGACCGGTATGGGTTTTTTATTATATTGTCTATTGATTTTCAGATTTGTTTTATAATAATGTCAACTTGTTTCGTTGTTTCCCAGGAACAGACGAATAACAAAAACCGATGTTAATTCAAATCAAACGTACTAACCCATTTCCAAATCAAAATCCCAAAGCAGCAGAGTAAAAACTCGGAAACTGAGAAATTTGGTTAAAACAGGGGGTCATCGGGAAAGTGAGACCTGGTGCTCCGAAAGAATAAGCACCTCCTGTTTTAATACTACACCTGCGAGGTTTGTTATCAAAATTGATAATGAAAGGAACATAGAATTATGAAAATGTATCTTCAAATTGATATCGGTCTAATGACAATATTTTTCAGCAAGAACCATGAAAAAATTGAATGTGTTAATAATAGCCGAGTATCGGTACTCGAGGTAGTGTTGTCAGCATGTTGTCAATATAACCTATCCTAGACTGGTAAAATAAAAGCCTAAAACATACCATGCCATGTTCAAATCACAAAACAACAAAGCAAAAAATAAAAAAAGAAAGCTAAGAAACCTAGTTAGACATTTCAATCTCCACCGGGAATGTGAGGCCGGGTAATCACCGTTTAGCTACAACTGCCCTCGTGTATCTAAACAAAATTGAGAAAAAACAAATACTACTTTAATAACATAAAATGGATTAAACGTAACCGTACACTTACCCGCACATTGGTAAACGTAGTTAATATCAGCTACGTCATAGAAGGAATAATTACGATTAGCATTTATAAGGAACAGATAATCTTCGTTTTTCAAAGTTATGGTCGGTTCATTATTCTTACTGAATCCCTGGAAAATATTAAAAATTAGAAAAGTAGGTTTAAAAATTTCAGCTTCCGACTTCTCCGTTGAGATGGATTTCGTATGTTCTATTTTCTTATTTTTGTATCTAAGTATGTTTGTTTTTTAATGTATTAAAACCGATTAGTTTTCAATAAACAAATGTATTGGATTAGTTTAACTTTATTATCATTAAAGAGATGATGAATTTTTCTGCCATAAGTTATTTTCTATTTCCATTTGTTCACCCTTGATGTTATGTTGACGTTGACATTTCAAGAAATCATTTACTGCTGGTTTCAAAATCGAATTACAAACCTAGAAATTCATTTCACAAGAGAATAAAACATTGTACTTTCAACTTTTAAAGAGTAAAGACTAATCGAACTACGATGTACTAAGAACATATCAACTGCGACATTGAAAGACTTCTCAAACGTTTTGTCTGGTTTTTAAGCCTTACCTGTTCCAATGTGAATCTTATTTACACAAAATAGTTTTATTATCAGAACTCTAGCTTTTGCAATGTAACGAATTTTAAATTATGTGAACTCGGTGCTTGTTTAATTAATGTATTTATTAGAACATGTGTTCACGAGTATTATTTGCTTATGTTATAAATGTATTTCATTATTTTCAGTCATATGACCTTTAGTAATCGGACAATTTAAATATGTATTGTCATGTTTTACTTGTTATTATTTGTTTCTTAGATACCGCTTTTTCTCTATTGCAGCTGAGAAAACAAAAAAGCGCAACAAAAAATTTCAACTTTTTCGGCTGTTTATTAAAGCATCAATTTATGGAAATTATTTGCAGTCGGGATCAGTTGCAGAACAGATTTCTAACCTAAACACACGTGTGTGTGTGTGTGTGTGTGTGTGTGTGTGTGTGATTTTTCAATATTATGCGCCTGTATCTAAATTAAGAGAAAAAGTCAACCTAGTTTAAAGCTAGTTTGCAATCATTTAAAATTACTTATTTTACATGAGTCTAGTACATACATCAAAACTACACTTTTATGAAGTAGTGTTTTTTAAATTCATCAAAGTAACAAACATAAAAATTCAAACCTTACCCAGAGAGAATATTGCATTACTGAATGAAGATCCAAGTTGTCGTGTGTTTTGGTGTTTCCTTTCATAAAATTACCCTGTTTACCATCTTTAATATTCATCCATTTGACAAGCATGTGTAAATCTCTATCTGTCCTACTCTGTTCATGTTTCATACCGATTGTATGACACATTTCATGAAAGAAGGTAGACACCTGATTGATAAAATAAATACATGTATATTATATCGTAACTTATAGAAAAAATAATTAACGTAAGCTTTTCAATTGATTTTAAAAATCTTCAATTAGAATTGAATAATTACATTGTAAAATGTAAACTTTATCAAATGGCATCCTGTATAAATATTCCACATGTTGCAAGATTATTGTTTCAATGTTAGAATATCAACCTTTTTCAAGACTATTTTTCTTAGAATTCTGAGATCTTGAAAGTATTATTAACATGACATGTAATAGGTTCTGTCATACTAGTATATGATACTTGCTTTACAAAACAAACTATTCTCTAAATTATTACTGTAAACGTATTTATTTTCGCGGTGTACTATATTAATATTTCGCTTATTTTGCAATTGTTTATTTTGCTCGAAAATTAATACCGAGCGAAAAATAAATCATACTTATTGTGTTGCAGTGAGTGCATGTTTCAAAAATGCGAAAATTGAACTACACAGATATGTCTAAATTTCCTATATCGCAAATATAAATACACGCAAAATTACAGTAATTTAGGGTTCGTTTTTATTATATGAATATTTAATTTGATGTATGGATTATTAGCAAATCAAATGACAAACTTACAGAACCACAACCTGGGTACTTAATACTGATTCTACCGCTTGAAACTCCTACAGGCGAAGAACATCTGAAAACAGCGAATAAGATTTGGATTCAATAACGTAGGTCTAACATCGTGCTTGATACAATAATGCAGTATGGTAACTAAACAGATACGACAGAAGAGTCTACTCGACGACTTTATGTAATAACGTCGGCAGCCTTAACTGGATTATATATATACGATATGTCGTAATTACACTAATGTGTAAAATAGTCCACGTAATTTAGATTTTAATTAATTGTTAATGCTAGTAGTATATTACACATGTGCAACATGTGCTATTACACATTCATCAGAGGTGATAAAAGATACAACTGTTGGCTAAATCGTTACAGATACTAATTTAGCAATTAAAAATCTTTAAAATGTACGTATTACAAAAATTACAAGCGCAAATTTATACACCTGTACATTTTTATCAAGCATGTGATACTGCTTAATCAAAAGCATATTCGAACCCTCTTACTTACAAATATTTAAAGCATTCCCATGAAATGATCTCGGAAACAAGTTCTAAAGTTACTTTTGAAGCCAGTTATTAATAAAAAGAAAGCAACCATACTAATTCATGTCCAAATGAAGAAAATAAAAATATCCATACCCGCTGCCGTTGTAAAAAGTTACAAAATTCGGGTGTCCAAGAGATTGTAGTAACGCGTCAGTTTTCGGTTGAAATGATATACAAGTTTCTCTATTGAACAGATCGATGGCTTGTCCTAGTTTACTGTTAAATGTCGTTATTTCTGTACCTATATTATATAGAATAGACCAATATTTATTAACTACATATGATGGTGTTAGTTTGTAACGCAATATATACATGAAGCATAATTGAATTTGAAACACCATGTTAAATACTAATTTAATGATCAACACAAGGATGTAATGAAACTTTCGTTATTAAAAAATAAATAGATGAAAAACTGTCACATAAAAAATTGATGTAAAATGGTTTTTAGTATTGAAATTACAATTCTATCAACAATTGTTGCCTTCATGTATTCGTATATATATGGTTCTACGAACTTTTCTAAAACAATATTCGCCTCGACCTTTTAACATCGGTGAATATCCTTTTGTCAGGTCCGTATAAGCATATATACATCTCCTAAAAATACGATAATCGTTTCTTTAACATTGATATCATCTTACACATTGTTACGTTTAGTCGTCAATAATAAACTTACTGTATGTCGCCGTGTCAACAGCATAAGGTACAACTCCATTTGGCCAAAGACGTCCACTTGCAAAGGTATAATCTACTGGGAAATTTCTCTCCGTCTAAAAATAGAAATAATTCAAATCAAAATCATATATACTGTTCCCTATCAAAACCACAATCCAAAAGCAAAGAAAAAACACTGAAACTAACAAATTAGATTCTTTTTTTCTTTTACTTTTTTATTCAAATATAATTTATACATATGTTGTTGTAAATTAATTTGTAAGAAAAAAGCAAATAATAATAATAATAATAATAATAATAATAATAATATTAATAATAATAATAATATTAATAATAATAGTAATAATAATAATAATAAACAAAACTGGGATGTCAGGTTTAACATCGGTGTCTGTAGAATCCCGATTAAAGTATAATCAGAAATGGATTACACTCAGTTTTATGGATTTTTCTCAAAATCCAGCTGAAGATTTTGCTATGTATATAACAAGACGTGGCCTAATATACCATGATGGTTTGAGTTTTTCATCGCTTTGAAGTTTCCATCTGTAAAGTATAATTTTTTGTCAAAAAATGTTCAACCTGAAAAAATCAAAGTTTTTGACTCCACCTTTTATGACAAACCCAACCCCTTTTACTATGGGTTCCATTCAAAGTTTAAATTAGATTCAACACGTAAACTTCAAGCAGGGTAGTGAGACCGGGTGCTTCGAAAAGGAAAGCACCTCCAGTCTTCAAAATTTTGACATTAAAAATGTGTCGATTGATAAATATTGCAAATGCTAACTGTAATAATAGCTAAATTGACTAATATGAACTTCAGTCTAAATAACATTTCTCTATGCATACTTATTGGCAGTGCTGGTGGGACGATGAAGTAATCTCGTACTAGTAGTGTATCTGCCATAGTCATACAAATATACAGCTGTAGATAGAGTCTTTGCTGGACATGGATTTGTATTTTTGTTTTTGACTGTATGTGTGTAATGCGATTACTATAATGAAGCCCTAACGTTTTTGTACCCACAAACGATGAAGTCGCGTTGTTCCGTGTTCCGTTCATTCTTAATTTTGATTTCACACATGACGGGTGTGGCTGACTCGGTAGGGAGTGCATACCCGTCCCAGACATCTCGTCTTACTGGTTCGGTTAAGGGTTTCGTTTTGTACTTAGTGTACCAGTTTTCGTTTTGTACTTGGTGTACCAGTTTTCGGGGTTGTAACTTTATTTTGTATTTTACTTTTGTGGTTGTGATTTGAACCGTAGTATTGTAAAAATAATATCAACTAAAATCCGACATCTCTAATAAGCACAACTAAATTATGTATAATGAAAGTTCGCCAGTGCAAGCCTATTTATAATGATAACGTTTGTTAATTCAAATGTAGTTTTATGCCAAGAGGATTGCTTAATGCATTTTAATTTCTTTAGTCATTACTTAGCGATATATAAGCCACAAGGAACCTCGAATTATGATAACTTACCAGACGTTGGGTATTTTGGTTTATTTCCCGTTCTTCTTCACTTTCGTTCTCTTCATTGCCATTACCTTTTCCATTATTTCCCTCACCATTATCATTAATGTCCTCCTCATTATTTTCTTCTTTCACGAATTCTTTATCCTTAGGATGCAGGCCATTTGCCTATGTAACAAACATGATCATAAACTTGGTTAATACGCAAGAGTCTTCATAAATATTGTAACATATTCGAATAATATTTAAATTAAATAATGATAAAGGTTTCGTTCATCCTATAATTGTTAAATCTCCCTTGTTTCAAGCAATTTATTTGATCAGAATTTTTTGAAAGGATTCCCTCTCACGGGTGGCAAACGGAGACATTTGGATTCCTAATTGAAGCGATGCTAGTTTTTACTTACTTTGTCTGTATTGTCTATAAATTGTCATTTTTATGTTTAAAAATTCTATAAATTGTTTTATTTTTAAGAAATGATTCTTTCTATTTGTTTAAATGATTCGACATTATGCACAGGGAATATAATTCACTATTTTCTATATGCTTGCAAAAGCTATTCTATCCTCGTTTACATATGCGTATATAAAACATAGATATTTAATCAATAAGATCGGTTGTTCTTAAACACAAGTACCAATGCGGTAGCTTAGTTAGCAGAGTGCTCGCTCCCGTAAATGGGAGGTCGTAGGTTCAAACCGATACCGGGTCTCCTAGTCTTGAAATCGGGCAGTGACTGTTCTTTGAAACGAAAGTCACGGTTCTTTCGGAAAAGAAATAAGTAAATTCTTATATATTTGTTAAAAGCATTTTGATTGGTCAGGTTTTTCTGTTACGATTGCATAAATGGATTGGCTTTTGGTAAAGTCATTCCATTATGGATGACGTACAGAGACATTTAAATTCCTACACCACAACGTTGCCATTCTTTACTTTCTACGCCTATATTGTTGTTTAAATGGTTGATTTGTTGGTTTTTGTTGTTGAAAAATTTCTAAAAATTGAATTCTAAGAAATGAAATTAATTTTTGTTATGTAACTTTGAAAGAATTGGACATGTTGCACACATAAGATATTTAGCTACGCGAATTAGTTTCATAACAAAAAGAAAAATTAATTTCATTCCTATAATAAACGAGGTCCCGTGTCATGGTAGGCTTGGCACGATAAAGAACCCTGCTGTATAATGCCATCAGCGCATCGCACAGGCAAAAAATCTTCACCTTCGCCTATCTACTAATGCAGTAGCTCAGTTGGCAGAGTCATTGCTTCAAAAGTGGGAGGCCGTGTGGTTCAACCCCTGTCCGGTCTCTGGCTAAGACTTGATAATAGACAGTGGCTGTTTTTCACCAAATACTTCCTTGGAAATGAAAGTCACGGGGTGCTTCAAGCCGATGCCCCGTTTCACGGCAGGCGTGGCTTTTCACATTGTCTTTAAGATTCTACAAAACGTCAAAATCTCAACAACTTCACCAATAGCTGGTGATGTATGTCTCAATATGAGTAATTACTATTCTTCGACTCTGACGAAAAATCCCATTCAACCACTCCATTCATTATATGGAGACATTACAGATAATAAATAATAACATAATTAAAGTAAGTTACCTGTATTGCTTTTCCTCCGACAAAGATTTTTTGTGATTCAAGAATATTTTCCAAGTTTGAATTTCCATCAATATTCTGTATAAAAAAATGATAGATTAAATAATTATTGAGCGATGTGAATGGTTATTATAACCCGTAGGTGTAAACATACATTTCAAATGTATTCAAATCTATATTTGTCATTAGTTAATAGTATAACCGTGTCAAACAGCATACATAAAACTAGAATATTGAAGGTTTTGCGTGTACAAATCACAATCCCAAAAGCAAGGTATATAACCTCGAAGAATGGCAAATTAAGTCAAACTGTCTTTTGATATACCATTTGTACAAATACTTAATCAAACGGGTATAATTTTGTCATGATATGCATGCTTTCAAAACAAAATAAGTTAAACATAATATAAACCTTTAACAGAGGCCACTTAAATTATGTTGTTTTTTCAAAAGGTATTTACACATTTAAAGAAGAATTATCTTACCGGATCGTCTATTTGGTTTCCATGACCACCAGTTTCAACTGTTCTCTTTCTCAACCGAGCAGATTCTTCAAATGTTAATTCCTTGAAATCTACATCTCGTTCAACATTGGTTAGTTTTTCTTCTTCTTTTACGCGTATTCTAGCTCCACCAGTAGTACAAACTGAAAGAATATACAAATCAAAAATCTGATTTCAATAGCTATACAACCGGCTAATTTTAAGTCACTTTGACAGCGTAATCATAAAAAACAAACATTCTATTTCATGTCCGAATCACGATCCAAAAGCAAAGTAAAAACTTTGTAGCTGACAAGTTAGGTTAGACACGTAAACTTCCATCAGAGAAGTGAGGCCGGGTGCTCCGGAGGGGTAAGCACCTCCTGTTTAGCTAGCTACACCCGCCACGTGTGTAATCAAAATTGTGTGAAAGGAACTTTTCGCATAAACATGTGGATATTTTTATATTCTTTCTCTAGATTCCTTTGTAACATTTATTTTAACATAATTTTTATTATTTTGTTGCAGTTACCCCTGAGATTCAATATTAAATAAAGATGATTTTCAAATTTTCAAAAATCGGAATTTATTTTACTCAGGAAAGACCTGTTGGAATGAAATAATAATATTATTTTTTCAAATAATTTCTGACAGTCTGTATGCGGTTCGTTTTCAAAGTTTTCAAAGGAAAATTATAACATCAATACTTCCAAATATTATTAACTTTTGGATTAACAGATTGTCTCATTGATATTAATGAAACAATATCATATAATATACTATACTTTAAAAATATTGAATAAAATTTTAATTTTGATAAATACATTGGTAACAACTATGATTCTCTTTATTATATAAAAAATATATGTAAAAATAAGTGGAAATTTAGGATTAAATTTTTATTAATTAAAAAAGATAACCATGGACACTAAATTTTGTTACTTATGTTTAAATCAAACCACAAGGATAAGTTATATGCATAAAAATTTCATATGATAAAGTACTTTAATAAAGATAATGATTATGCATTGTGAAAAGTCTAATATTCTAAACAATTTATCAATAATCTAAAATTTATATTTCCCAAAAAGACTCAACTTGCTACTGTGAATGCAAAAGACATCAACTATCTTCTTTACCAAAATTCAGAACTTTTTCATTGTAACAAAATTTCAAAACAATTTTTTAAATTTAAAATCACAAACAATTTACCTGTGAATATAAGCAAAGTCAGGACAACTTGTATCCCCGCCATTGCTTCTGCGAGTATGAGTTAACCTTTTCGTCGATACCTATATATGAACACTTAGTACTCTGTCCTCAGGGCAGTCATTTGTGTAGTTGATGATCTGAAAAACTTTGGAGAGAGATTAAACTGCAATACTTCAACATTAATTTTACATAAATTGCCCATTTAGCCTTTCATGTCTTATGTATTAACACTGATAAATACACAGCTTGTAAAACACTGTAATAACTTACATATATTGATGATTCTGTAAAATTAAAACTGGTTTAGTAAAAATATACTTAATGATTATATAATTATCTCCCTTCTTTGACCAAAGCAACACTTGGTTTGCGTCTTCTCATGGTTTGGTACTGCATGTCTCAACTTTATGAACCAACATTTTGTTTGTGTGTTTATGAACCACTGGTTGTAAAATACGTACTCATTGGACATAATTTTGCCATTAACACTAGCGCCCGATCGATATACCGATTCCTAATTTGTTTATCATTTCTTATATTATTCACAGATTTCCTAAACTTACTTATTAAGTGCTTACCCTTCCTGAGCACCTGGCCTCACTTCCTTGTGGAAGTTCACGTGTCTAACCTTACTTGTAAGTTCCGAAGTTTTAATTTTGCTTCTGGATTGTGATTTGGACATGGATAAGTATATGTTTGTTTTTAATTATTAAACATGGCGACTAAAAGTGTAAACAGCCTTGTGTGGGTTTCAGAAACATTCAATCAATGATGTAATAATTTTAATATCATAAACTTTTTTTATAAAAATTTTGTTCCCGACATTAAGAAAAGAGTCAAAATGTCAGCCATACACACTAGCCGCAACACACAAAAGATGACGTCATTACAATAGAATGACGTCATTTACCTGGGATATTTTGTGTGGGCTTCGGCACATATTTTAAATAAAATTTATTGCCGTGTTTACTTTAAAAAAGAATTCAAAATCACATAATACTCCAGCAAAAGTTAATATCTAACTAAGTATAAAAACAAGTAATTAAACACGATGCAATTTTAGCGCGTAATGTGCATCATTACGTGCGATACAATCTTGATAAACAAAAATCATTTTTAAATGGTTTTTTAATTATCTAATAAAGATTTGACAACACATGCCATACATGTAATAAAGTAAATAATTCCACCTGTTGTAGATGTAATGTATTTAAATGCAAGTATCCGTACAATGGATTTGATTTGGTTGACTAAGTACATATCATAAGGTCAATAGACTTTTTAGTTCAGCAGTCTCCGATAACCAACTTACACGGAATGTTCTTGTACGGTACAGGTCCGTCGAAAGTTTAAAACTGGGATGTAACAAAAAAGACCCAAAGCTAGTTACAGGCCACCGAGTGATCGAGATACGGATAAATAGTAGCCAAAAATCTGTTAAGAGATAATAAAGCACCTTTAATTTAGAGAAATATCTCACGAGCGGACGAGAGATGACCTACAGAAAAGTCGGCATTAATCGGTTCGCTTATTGTTAAATTTTCGACAGAAATGTACTTTATAAGTACAATAACATCGGGGTATCACTGCTGTGGTAATTGTAGATGACTTATAAGTACAATAACATCGGGGTATCACTGCTGTGGTAATTGTAGATGACTTATAAGTACAATAACATCGGGGTGTCACTGCTGTGGTAATTGTAGATGACATAATGAAAGTGTATTTCTTAAGAAATCGTCACATAAAGTGAATAATGAATGTCTGATAAAGGGTTTGATTTTTTAACTTACATGCACCCGTTTAAAATAGTTTTTGGTAGGTTATACATTACCAAACTTCAGTTAAACTTATTTTATACCAAATACGTATTTTGTAACCAAATGCTTTTTAGGGAAAAAAATCATATTATTTTCCTAGTTATTATTATTATTGTTATTGTGTTGTTGTTGTTGTTGTTGTTGTTGATGATGTTGCTCCTGCTGCTGCTGCTTCTGCTGCTTCGACATCTGCTGCCACTGTTGTTGTTGTTGTTGTTAAATGCTGTAACATAGGTAAAGCCTCAAAATTGTTTGATGAAACTAGTAAACGATACAGCAAAACGAACACAAAAGTACATATGACTGGATGCCCTTTATCACGTACAAGTCTGCTACAACAAAACACACTGACTGTATACCCTTTATCACGTACAAGTCTGCTACAACAAAACACACTGACTGTATACCCTTTATCACGTACAAGTCTGCTACAACAAAACACACTGACTGTATACCCTTTATCACGTACAAGTCTGCTACAACAAAACACACTGACTGTATACCCTTTATCACGTACAAGTCTGCTACAACAAAACACACTGACTGTATACCCTTTATCACGTACAAGTCTGCTACAACAAAACACACTGACTGTATACCCTTTATCACGTACAAGTCTGCTACAACAAAACACACTGACTGTATACCCTTTATCACGTACAAGTCTGCTACAACAAAACACACTGACTGTATACCCTTTATCACGTACAAGTCTGCTACAACAAAACACACTGACTGTATACCCTTTATCACGTACAAGTCTGCTACAACAAAACACACTGACTGTATACCCTTTATCACGTACAAGTCTGCTACAACAAAACACACTGACTGTATACCCATTATCACGTACAAGTCTGCTACAGCAAAACACACTGACTGTATACCCTTTATCACGTACAAGTCTGCTACAACAAAACACACTGACTGTATACCCTTTATCACGTACAAGTCTGCTACAACAAAACCCACTGACTGTATACCCTTTATCACGTACAAGTCTGCTACAACAAAACACACTGACTGTATACCCTTTATCACGTACAAGTCTGCTACAACAAAACACACTGACTGTATACCCTTTATCACGTACAAGTCTGCTACAACAAAACACACTGACTGTATACCCTTTATCACGTACAAGTCTGCTACAGCAAAACACACACAAAAGTACATATGACTGTATACCCTTTATCACGTACAAGTCTGCTACAACAAAACACACTGACTGTATACCCTTTATCACGTACAAGTCTGCTACAACAAAACACACTGACTGTATACCCTTTATCACGTACAAGTCTGCTACAACAAAACACACTGACTGTATACCCTTTATCACGTACAAGTCTGCTACAACAAAACACACTGACTGTATACCCTTTATCACGTACAAGTCTGCTACAACAAAACACACTGACTGTATACCCTTTATCACGTACAAGTCTGCTACAGCAAAACACACACAAAAGTACATATGACTGTATACCCTTTATCACGTACAAGTCTGATACAGCAAAACACACTGACTGTATACCCTTTATCACGTACAAGTCTGCTACAACAAAACACACTGACTGTATACCCTTTATCACGTACAAGTCTGCTACAACAAAACCACTGACTGTATACCCTTTATCACGTACAAGTCTGCTACAACAAAACACACTGACTGTATACCCTTTATCACGTACAAGTCTGCTACAACAAAACACACTGACTGTATACCCTTTATCACGTACAAGTCTGCTACAACAAAACCCACTGACTGTATACCCTTTATCACGTACAAGTCTGCTACAACAAAACACACTGACTGTATACCCTTTATCACGTACAAGTCTGCTACAACAAAACCCACTGACTGTATACCCTTTATCACGTACAAGTCTGCTACAACAAAACACACTGACTGTATACCCTTTATCACGTACAAGTCTGCTACAACAAAACACACTGACTGTATACCCTTTATCACGTACAAGTCTGCTACAACAAACACACTGACTGTATACCCTTTATCACGTACAAGTCTGCTACAGCAAAACACACACAAAGTACATATGACTGTATACCCTTTATCACGTACAAGTCTGATACAGCAAAACACACTGACTGTATACCCTTTATCACGTACAAGTCTGCTACAGCAAAACACACTGACTGTATACCCTTCATCACGTACAAGTCTGCTACAGCAAAACACACAAAAGTACATATGACTGTATACCCTTTATCACGTACAAGTCTGCTACAGCAAAACACACACAAAAGTACATATGACTGTATACCCTTTATCACGTACAAGTCTGCTACAACAAAACACACTGACTGTATACCCTTTATCACGTACAAGTCTGCTACAACAAAACACACTGACTGTATACCCTTTATCACGTACAAGTCTGCTACAGCAAAACACACTGACTGTATACCCTTTATCACGTACAAGTCTGATACAACAAAACACACTGACTGTATACCCTTTATCACGTACAAGTCTGATACAACAAAACACACTGACTGTATACCCTTTATCACGTACAGGTCTGCTACAACAAAACACACTGACTGTATACCCTTTATCACGTACAAGTCTGCTACAGCAAAACACACTGACTATATACCCTTTATCACGTACAAGTCTGCTACAGCAAAACCCACTGACTGTATACCCTTTATCACGTACAAGTCTGCTACAGCAAAACACACTGACTATATACCCTTTATCACGTACAAGTCTGCTACAACAAAACCCACTGACTGTATACCCTTTATCACGTACAAGTCTGATACAACAAAACACACTGACTGTATACCCTTTATCACGTACAGGTCTGCTACAACAAAACACACTGACTGTATACCCTTTATCACGTACAAGTCTGCTACAGCAAAACGCACACAAAAGTACATATGACTGTATACCCTTTATCACGTACAAGTCTGCTACAGCAAAACACACACAAAAGTACATATGACTGTATACCCTTTATCACGTACAAGTCTGCTACAGCAAAACACACACAAAAGTACATATGACTGTATACCCTTTATCACGTACAAGTCTGCTACAACAAAACACACTGACTGTATACCCTTTATCACGTACAAGTCTGCTACAGCAAAACACACACAAAAGTACATAT
>CM037865.1:3614326-3694326 GCA_021292105.1 Anadara kagoshimensis
AGTGTGTTTTGTTTGTAGCAGACTTTGTACGTGATAAAGGGTATACAGTCAGTGTGTTTTGTTGTAGAAGACTTGTACGTGATAAAGGGTATACAGTCATATTACTTTTGTGTGTGTTTTGCTGTAGCAGACTTGTACGTGATAAAGGGTATACAGTCAGTGTGTTTTGTTGTAGCAGACTTGTACGTGATAAAGGGTATACAGTCAGTGTGTTTTGTTGTAGCAGACTTGTACGTGATAAAGGGTATACAGTCAGTGTGTTTTGTTGTAGTAGACTTGTACGTGATAAAGGGTATACAGTCATATTACTTTTGTGTGTGTTTTGCTGTAGCAGACTTGTACGTGATAAAGGGTATACAGTCATATTACTTTTGTGTGTGTTTTGCTGTAGCAGACTTGTACGTGATAAAGGGTATCCAGTCATATGTACTTTTGTGTGTGTTTTGCTGTAGCAGACTTGTACGTGATAAAGGGTATCCAGTCATATGTACTTTTGTGTGTGTTTGTTGTAGCAGACTTGTACGTGATAAAGGGTATACAGTCATATGTACTTTTGTGTGTGTTTTGCTGTAGCAGACTTGTACGTGATAAAGGGTATACAGTCATATGTACTTTTGTGTGTGTTTTGTTGTAGCAGACTTGTACGTGATAAAGGGTATACAGTCAGTGTGTTTTGTTGTAGCAGACTTGTACGTGATAAAGGGTATACAGTCAGTGTGTTTTGTTGTAGCAGACTTGTACGTGATAAAGGGTATACAGTCAGTGTTTTGTTGTAGCAGACTTGTACGTGATAAAGGGTATACAGTCAGTGTGTTTTGTTGTAGCAGACTTGTACGTGATAAAGGGTATACAGTCAGTGTGTTTTGTTGTAGCAGACTTGTACGTAATAAAGGGTATACAGTCAGTGTGTTTTGTTGTAGTAGACTTGTACGTGATAAAGGGTATACAGTCAGTGTGTTTTGTTGTAGTAGACTTGTACGTGATAAAGGGTATACAGTCAGTGTGTTTTGTTGTAGCAGACTTGTACGTGATAAAGGGTATACAGTCAGTGTGTTTTGTTGTAGCAGACTTGTACGTGATAAAGGGTATACAGTCAGTGTGTTTTGTTGTAGCAGACTTGTACGTAATAAAGGGTATACAGTCAGTGTGTTTTGTTGTAGAAGACTTGTACGTGATAAAGGGTATACAGTCAGTGTGTTTTGTTGTAGCAGACTTGTACGTGATAAAGGGTATACAGTCATTATTTTGTGTGTGTTTTGCTGTAGCAGACTTGTACGTGATAAAGGGTATACAGTCAGTGTGTTTTGTTGTAGCAGACTTGTACGTGATAAAGGGTATACAGTCAGTGTGTTTTGTTGTAGAAGACTTGTACGTGATAAAGGGTATACAGTCATATTACTTTTGTGTGTGTTTTGCTGTAGCAGACTTGTACGTGATAAAGGGTATACAGTCATATGTACTTTTGTGTGTGTTTTGTTGTAGCAGACTTATACGTGATAAAGGGTATACAGTCAGTGTGTTTTGTTGTAGTAGACTTGTACGTGATAAAGGGTATACAGTCAGTGTGTTTTGTTGTAGCAGACTTGTACGTGATAAAGGGTATACAGTCAGTGTGTTTTGTTGTAGTAGACTTGTACGTGATAAAGGGTATACAGTCAGTGTGTTTTGTTGTAGCAGACTTGTACGTGATAAAGGGTATACAGTCAGTGTGTTTTGCTGTAGCAGACTTGTACGTGATAAAGGGTATACAGTCAGTGTGTTTTGTTGTAGCAGACTTGTACGTGATAAAGGGTATACAGTCAGTGTGTTTTGTTGTAGCAGACTTGTACGTGATAAAGGGTATACAGTCAGTGTGTTTTGTTGTAGCAGACTTGTACGTGATAAAGGGTATACAGTCAGTGTGTTTTGTTGTAGTAGACTTGTACGTGATAAAGGGTATACAGTCATATTACTTTTGTGTGTGTTTTGCTGTAGCAGACTTGTACGTGATAAAGGGTATACAGTCATATTACTTTTGTGTGTGTTTTGCTGTAGCAGACTTGTACGTGATAAAGGGTATCCAGTCATATGTACTTTTGTGTGTGTTTTGCTGTAGCAGACTTGTACGTGATAAAGGGTATCCAGTCATATGTACTTTTGTGTGTGTTTTGTTGTAGCAGACTTGTACGTGATAAAGGGTATACAGTCATATGTACTTTTGTGTGTGTTTTGCTGTAGCAGACTTGTACGTGATAAAGGGTATACAGTCATATGTACTTTTGTGTGTGTTTTGTTGTAGCAGACTTGTACGTGATAAAGGGTATACAGTCAGTGTGTTTGTTGTAGCAGACTTGTACGTGATAAAGGGTATACAGTCAGTGTTTTGTTGTAGCAGACTTGTACGTGATAAAGGGTATACAGTCAGTGTGTTTTGTTGTAGCAGACTTGTACGTGATAAAGGGTATACAGTCAGTGTGTTTTGTTGTAGCAGACTTGTACGTGATAAAGGGTATACAGTCAGTGTGTTTTGTTGTAGCAGACTTGTACGTAATAAAGGGTATACAGTCAGTGTGTTTTGTTGTAGTAGACTTGTACGTGATAAAGGGTATACAGTCAGTGTGTTTTGTTGTAGCAGATTTGTACGTGATAAAGGGTATACAGTCAGTGTGTTTTGTTGTAGCAGACTTGTACGTGATAACGGGTATACAGTCAGTGTGTTTTGTTGTAGCAGACTTGTACGTGATAAAGGGTATACAGTCAGTGTGTTTTGTTGTAGCAGACTTGTACGTGATGAAGGGTATACAGTCAGTGTGTTTGTTGTGTAGCAGACTTGTACGTGATAAAGGGTATACAGTCAGTGTGTTTTGTTGTAGTAGACTTGTACGTGATAAAGGGTATACAGTCAGTGTGTTTTGTTGTAGCAGACTTGTACGTGATAAAGGGTATACAGTCAGTGTGTTTTGTTGTAGCAGACTTGTACGTGATAAAGGGTATACAGTCAGTGTGTTTTGTTGTAGCAGACTTGTACGTGATAAAGGGTATACAGTCAGTGTGTTTTGTTGTAGTAGACTTGTACGTGATAAAGGGTATACAGTCAGTGTGTTTTGTTGTAGCAGACTTGTACGTGATAAAGGGTATACAGTCAGTGTGTTTTGTTGTAGCAGACTTGTACGTGATAAAGGGTATACAGTCAGTGTGTTTTGTTGTAGCAGACTTGTACGTGATAAAGGGTATACAGTCAGTGTGTTTTGTTGTAGTAGACTTGTACGTGATAAAGGGTATACAGTCAGTGTGTTTTGTTGTAGCAGACTTGTACGTGATAAAGGGTATACAGTCAGTGTGTTTTGTTTTAGCAGACTTGTACGTGATAAAGGGTATACAGTCAGTGTGTTTTGTTGTAGCAGACTTGTACGTGATAAAGGGTATACAGTCAGTGTGTTTTGTTGTAGCAGACTTGTACGTGATAAAGGGTATACAGTCAGTATGTTTTGTTGTAGCAGACTTGTACGTGATAAAGGGTATACAGTCAGTGTGTTTTGTTGTAGCAGACTTGTACGTGATAAAGGGTATACAGTCAGTGTGTTTTGTTGTAGCAGACTTGTACGTGATAAAGGGTATACAGTCAGTATGTTTTGTTGTAGCAGACTTGTACGTGATAAAGGGTATACAGTCAGTGTGTTTTGTTGTAGCAGACTTGTACGTGATAAAGGGTATACAGTCAGTATGTTTTGTTGTAGCAGACTTGTACGTGATAAAGGGTATACAGTCATATGTACTTTTGTGTGTGTTTTGTTGTAGCAGACTTGTACGTGATAAAGGGTATACAGTCAGTGTGTTTTGTTGTAGTAGACTTGTACGTGATGAAGGGTATACAGTCAGTGTGTTTTGCTGTAGCAGACTTGTACGTGATAAAGGGTATAGAGTCAGTGTGTTTTGTTGTAGTAGACTTGTACGTGATAAAGGGTATACAGTCAGTGTGTTTTGTTGTAGCAGACTTGTACGTGATAAAGGGTATACAGTCAGTGTGTTTTGTTGTAGTAGACTTGTACGTGATAAAGGGTATACAGTCAGTGTGTTTTGTTGTAGCAGACTTGTACGTGATAAAGGGTATACAGTCAGTGTGTTTGTTGTAGCAGACTTGTACGTGATAAAGGGTATACAGTCAGTGTGTTTTGTTGTAGCAGACTTGTACGTGATAAAGGGTATACAGTCAGTGTGTTTTGTTGTAGCAGACTTGTACGTGATAAAGGGTATACAGTCAGTGTGTTTTGTTGTAGTAGACTTGTACGTGATAAAGGGTATACAGTCAGTGTGTTTTGTTGTAGCAGACTTGTACGTGATGAAGGGTATACAGTCAGTGTGTTTTGTTGTAGCAGACTTGTACGTGATGAAGGGTATACAGTCAGTGTGTTTTGTTGTAGTAGACTTGTACGTGATGAAGGGTATACAGTCAGTGTGTTTGTTGAAGTAGACTTGTACGTTATGAAGGGTATACAGTCAGTGTGTTTTGTTGTAGCAGACTTGTACGTGATAAAGGGTATACAGTCAGTGTGTTTTGTTGTAGTAGACTTGTACGTGATAAAGGGTATACAGTCAGTGTGTTTTGTTGTAGCAGACTTGTACGTGATAAAGGGTTTACAGTCATATGTACTTTTGTGTGTGTTTTGCTGTAGCAGACTTGTACGTGATAAAGGGTATACAGTCAGTGTGTTTTGTTGTAGCAGACTTGTACGTGATAAAGGGTATACAGTCAGTGTGTTTTGTTGTAGCAGACTTGTACGTGATAAAGGGTATACAGTCAGTGTGTTTTGTTGTAGCAGACTTGTACGTGATGAAGGGTATACAGTCAGTGTGTTTTGTTGTAGCAGACTTGTACGTGATAAAGGGTATACAGTCAGTGTTTTTGTTGTAGCAGACTTGTACGTGATAAAGGGTATACAGTCAGTGTGTTTTGTTGTAGCAGACTTGTACGTGATAAAGGGTATACAGTCAGTGTGTTTTGTTGTAGCAGACTTGTACGTGATAAAGGGTATACAGTCAGTGTGTTTTGTTGTAGCAGACTTGTACGTGATAAAGGGTATACAGTCAGTGTGTTTTGTTGTAGCAGACTTGTACGTGATAAAGGGTATACAGTCAGTGTGTTTTGTTGTAGCAGACTTGTACGTGATAAAGGGTATACAGTCAGTGTGTTTTGTTGTAGCAGACTTGTACGTGATAAAGGGTATACAGTCAGTGTGTTTTGTTGTAGTAGACTTGTACGTGATAAAGGGTATACAGTCAGTGTGTTTTGTTGTAGCAGACTTGTACGTGATAAAGGGTATACAGTCAGTGTGTTTTGTTGTAGCAGACTTGTACGTGATAAAGGGTATACAGTCAGTGTGTTTTGTTGTAGCAGACTTGTACGTGATGAAGGGTATACAGTCAGTGTGTTTGTTGTAGCAGACTTGTACGTGATGAAGGGTATACAGTCAGTGTGTTTTGTTGTAGTAGACTTGTACGTGATGAAGGGTATACAGTCAGTGTGTTTTGTTGAAGTAGACTTGTACGTTATGAAGGGTATACAGTCAGTGTGTTTTGTTGTAGCAGACTTGTACGTGATAAAGGGTATACAGTCAGTGTGTTTTGTTGTAGTAGACTTGTACGTGATAAAGGGTATACAGTCAGTGTGTTTTGTTGTAGCAGACTTGTACGTGATAAAGGGTTTACAGTCATATGTACTTTTGTGTGTGTTTTGCTGTAGCAGACTTGTACGTGATAAAGGGTATACAGTCATATGTACTTTTGTGTGTGTTTTGCTGTAGCAGACTTGTACGTGATAAAGGGTATCCAATCATATGTACTTTTGTGTGCGTTTTGTTGTAGCAGACTTGTACGTGATAAAGGGTATACAGTCATATGTACTTTTGTGTGCGTTTTGCTGTAACAGACTTGTACGTGATAAAGGGTTTCCAGTCATATGTACTTTTGTGTGCGTTTTGCTGTAACAGACTTGTACGTGATAAAGGGTATCCAGTCATATGTACTTTTGTGTGTGTTTTGTTGTAGCAGACTTGTACGTGATAAAGGGTATACAGTCATATGTACTTTTGTGTGCGTTTTGCTGTAACAGACTTGTACGTGATAAAGGGTTTCCAGTCATATGTACTTTTGTGTGCGTTTTGCTGTAACAGACTTGTACGTGATAAAGGGTATCCAGTCATATGTACTTTTGTGTGTGTTTTGCTGTAACAGACTTGTACGTGATAAAGGGTATACAGTCATATGTACTTTTGTGTGCGTTTTGCTGTACCGTTTACTAGTTTCATCAAACAATTTTGAGGCTTTACCTATGTTACAGCTTTTAACAACAACAGCAACAGTGGCAGCAGAAATCGAAGTAGTAGCAGCAGCAGCAGCAGCAACAACAACACAATAACAATGATAATAATAACTAGGAAAATAATATGATTTTTTTCCCTAAAAAGCATTTGGTTACAAAATACGTATTTGGTATAAAATAAGTTTAACTGAAGTTTGGTAATGTATAACCTACCAAAAACTATTTTAAGCGGGTGCATGTAAGTTAAAAAATCAAACCCTTTATCAGACATTCATTATTCACTTTATGTGACGATTTCTTAAGAAATAGACTTTCATTATGTCATCTACAATTACCACAGCAGTGACACCCCGATGTTATTGTACTTATAAGTCATCTACAACTACCACAGCAGTGACACCCCGATGTTATTGTACTTATAAGTCATCTACAATTACCACAGCAGTGACACCCCGATGTTATTGTACTTATAAGTCATCTACAATTACCACAGCAGTGACACCCCGATGTTATTGTACTTATAAGTCATCTACAATTACCACAGCAGTGACACCCCGATGTTATTGTACTTATAAGTCATCTACAATTACCACAGCAGTGACACCCCGATGTTATTGTACTTATAAGTCATCTACAATTACCACAGCAGTGACACCCCGATGTTATTGTACTTATAAGTCATCTACAATTACCACAGCAGTGACACCCGATGTTATTGTACTTATAAGTCATCTACAACTACCACAGCAGTGACACCCCGATGTTATTGTACTTATAAGTCATCTACAATTACCACAGCAGTGACACCCCGATGTTATTGTACTTATAAGTCATCTACAACTACCACAGCAGTGACACCCCGATGTTATTGTACTATTAAGTCATCTACAATTACCACAGCAGTGACACCCCGATGTTATTGTACTTATAAGTCATCTACAACTACCACAGCAGTGACACCCCGATGTTATTGTACTTATAAGTCATCTACAACTACCACAGCAGTGACACCCCGATGTTATTTTACTTATAAGTCATCTACAATTACCACAGCAGTGACACCCCGATGTTATTGTACTTATAAGTCATCTACAATTACCACAGCAGTGACACCCCGATGTTATTGTACTTATAAGTCATCTACAACTACCACAGCAGTGACACCCCGATGTTATTGTACTTATAAGTCATCTACAATTACCACAGCAGTGACACCCCGATGTTATTGTACTTATAAGTCATCTACAATTACCACAGCAGTGACACCCCGATGTTATTGTACTTATAAGTCATCTACAACTACCACAGCAGTGACACCCCGATGTTATTGTACTTATAAGTCATCTACAATTACCACAGCAGTGACACCCCGATGTTATTGTACTTATAAGTCATCTACAATTACCACAGCAGTGACACCCCGATGTTATTGTACTTATAAGTCATCTACAACTACCACAGCAGTGACACCCCGATGTTATTGTACTATTAAGTCATCTACAATTACCACAGCAGTGACACCCCGATGTTATTGTACTTATAAGTCATCTACAACTACCACAGCAGTGACACCCCGATGTTATTGTACTTATAAGTCATCTACAATTACCACAGCAGTGACACCCCGATGTTATTGTACTTATAAGTCATCTACAATTACCACAGCAGTGACACCCCGATGTTATTGTACTTATAAGTCATCTACAATTACCACAGCAGTGACACCCCGATGTTATTGTACTTATAAGTCATCTACAACTACCACAGCAGTGACACCCCGATGTTATTGTACTTATAAGTCATCTACAATTACCACAGCAGTGACACCCCGATGTTATTGTACTTATAAGTCATCTACAATTACCACAGCAGTGACACCCCGATGTTATTGTACTTATAAGTCATCTACAATTACCACAACAGTGACACCCCGATGTTATTGTACTTATAAGTCATCTACAATTACCACAGCAGTGACACCCCGATGTTATTGTACTTATAAGTCATCTACAACTACCACAGCAGTGACACCCCGATGTTATTGTACTTATAAAGTACATTTCTGTCGAAAATTTAACACTAAGCGAACAGATTAGTGCCGACTTTTCTGTAGGTCATCTCTCGTCCGCTCGTGAGATATTTCTCTAAATTAAAGGTGCTTTATTATCTCTTAACAGATTTTTGGCTACTATTTATCCGTATCTCGATCACTCGGTGGCCTGTAACTAGCTTTGGGTCTTTTTTGTTACATCCCAGTTTTAAACTTTCGACGGACCTGTACCGTACAAGAACATTCCGTGTAAGTTGGTTATCGGAGACTGCTGAACTAAAAAGTCTATTGACCTTATGATATGTACTTAGTCAACCAAATCAAATCCATTGTACGGATACTTGCATTTAAATACATTACATCTACAACAGGTGGAATTATTTACTTTATTACATGTATGGCATGTGTTGTCAAATCTTTATTAGATAATTAAAAAACCATTTAAAAATGATTTTTGTTTATCAAGATTGTATCGCACGTAATGATGCACATTACGCGCTAAAATTGCATCGTGTTTAATTACTTGTTTTTATACTTAGTTAGATATTAACTTTTGCTGGAGTATTATGTGATTTTGAATTCTTTTTTAAAGTAAACACGGCAATAAATTTTATTTAAAATATGTGCCGAAGCCCACACAATAAAGCTTTGTAATAATATCCCAGGTAAATGACGTCATTCTATTGTAATGACGTCATCTTTTGTGTGTTGCGGCTAGTGTGTATGGCTGACATTTTGACTCTTTTCTTAATGTCGGGAACAAAATTTTTATAAAAAAAGTTTATGATATTAAAATTATTACACTCATTGATTGAATGTTTCTGAAACCCACACAAGGCTGTTTACACTTTTAGTCGCCATGTTTAATAATTAAAAACAAACATATACTTATCCATGTCCAAATCACAATCCAGAAGCAAAATTAAAACTTCGGAACTTACAAGTAAGGTTAGACACGTGAACTTCCACAAGGGAAGTGAGGCCAGGTGCTCAGGAAGGGTAAGCACTTAATAAGTAAGTTTAGGAAATCTGTGAATAATATAAGAAATGATAAACAAATTAGGAATCAGGTATATCGATCGGGCGCTAGTGTTAATGGCAAAATTATGTCCAATGAGTACGTATTTTACAACCAGTGGTTCATAAACACACAAACAAAATGTTGGTTCATAAAGTTGAGACATGCAGTACCAAACCATGAGAAGACGCAAACCAAGTGTTGCTTTGGTCAAAGAAGGGAGATAATTATATAATCATTAAGTATATTTTTACTAAACCAGTTTTAATTTTACAGAATCATCAATATATGTAAGTTATTACAGTGTTTTACAAGCTGTGTATTTATCAGTGTTAATACATAAGACATGAAAGGCTAAATGGGCAATTTATGTAAAATTAATGTTGAAGTATTGCAGTTTAATCTCTCTCCAAAGTTTTTCAGATCATCAACTACACAAATGACTGCCCTGAGGACAGAGTACTAAGTGTTCATATATAGGTATCGACGAAAAGGTTAACTCATACTCGCAGAAGCAATGGCGGGGATACAAGTTGTCCTGACTTTGCTTATATTCACAGGTAAATTGTTTGTGATTTTAAATTTAAAAAATTGTTTTGAAATTTTGTTACAATGAAAAAGTTCTGAATTTTGGTAAAGAAGATAGTTGATGTCTTTTGCATTCACAGTAGCAAGTTGAGTCTTTTTGGGAAATATAAATTTTAGATTATTGATAAATTGTTTAGAATATTAGACTTTTCACAATGCATAATCATTATCTTTATTAAAGTACTTTATCATATGAAATTTTTATGCATATAACTTATACCTTGTGGTTTGATTTAAAACAAGTAACAAAATTTGTGTCCATGGTTATCTTTTTTTTAATTAATAAAAATTTAATCCTAAATTTCCACTTATTTTTATATATATTTTTTATATAATAAAGAGAATCATAGTTGTTACCGATGTATTTATCAAAATTAAAATTTTATTCAATATTTTTAAAGTATAGTATATATATATGATATTGTTTCATTAATATCAATGAGACAATCTGTTAATCCAAAAGTTAATAATATTTGGAAGTATTGATGTTATAATTTTCCTTTGAAAACTTTGAAAACGAACCGCATACAGACTGTCAGAAATTATTTGAAAAAATAATATTATTATTTCATTCCAACAGGTCTTTCCTGAGTAAAATAAATTCCGATTTTTGAAAATTTGAAAATCATCTTTATTTAATATTGAATCTCAGGGGTAACTGCAACAAAATAATAAAAATTATGTTAAAATAAATGTTACAAAGGAATCTAGAGAAAGAATATAAAAATATCCACATGTTTATGCGAAAAGTTCCTTTCACACAATTTTGATTACACACGTGGCGGGTGTAGCTAGCTAAACAGGAGGTGCTTACCCTTCCGGAGCACCCGGCCTCACTTCCCTGATGGAAGTTTAAGTGTCTAACCTAACTTGTCAGCTACAAAGTTTTTACTTTGCTTTTGGATCGTGATTCGGACATGAAATAGAATGTTTGTTTTTTTATGATTACGCTGTCAAAGTGACTTAAAATTAGCCGGTTGTATAGCTATTGAAATCAGATTTTTGATTTGTATATTCTTTCAGTTTGTACTACTGGTGGAGCTAGAATACGCGTTAAAGAAGAAGAAAAACTAACCAATGTTGAACGAGATGTAGATTTCAAGGAATTAACATTTGAAGAATCTGCTCGGTTGAGAAAGAGAACAGTTGAAACTGGTGGTCATGGAAACCAAATAGACGATCCGGTAAGATAATTCTTCTTTAAATGTGTAAATACCTTTTGAAAAAACAACATAATTTAAGTGGCCTCTGCTAAAGGTTTATATTATGTTTAACTTATTTTGTTTTGAAAGCATGCATATCATGACAAAATTATACCCGTTTGCCTAAGTATTTGTACAAATGCTATATCAAAAGACAGTTTGACTTAATTTGCCATTCTTCGAGGTTATATACCTTGCTTTTTGGATTGTGATTTGTACACGCAAAACCTTCAATATTCTAGTTTTATGTATGCTGTTTGACACGGTTATACTATTAACTAATGACAAATATAGATTTGAATACATTTGAAATGTATGTTTACACCTACGGGTTATAATAACCATTTACATCGCTCAATAATTATTTAATCTATCATTTTTTTATACAGAATATTGATGGAAATTCAAACTTGGAAAATATTCTTGAATCACAAAAAATCATTGTCGGAGGAAAAGCAATACAGGTAACTTACTTTAATTATGTTATTATTTATCATCTGTAATGTCTCCATATAATGGATGGAGTGGTTGAATGGGATTTTTCGTCAGAGTCGAAGAATAGTAATTACTCATATTGAGACATACATCACCAGCTATTGGTGAAGTTGTTGAGATTTTGACGTTTTGTAGTATCTTAAGGACAATGTGAAAGGCCACGCCTGCCGTGAAATGGAGCATCGGCTTGAAGCACCCCGTGACTTTCATTTCCAAAGAAGTATTTGGTGAAAAACAGCCACTGTCTATTTCCAAGTCTTAGCCAGAGACCGGACAAGGGTTGAACCACACGGCCTCCCACATATGAAGCAATGACTCTGCCAACTGAGCTACTGCATTAGATAGGTGAAGGTGAAGAATTTTTGCCTGTGCGATGCGCTGATGGCATTATACAGCAGGGTTCTTTATCGTGCCAAGCCTACCATGACACGGGACCTCGTTTATTATAGGAATGAAATTAATTTTTCTTTTTGTTATGGAACTAATTCGCGTAGCTAAATATCTTAAGTGTGCAAAATGTCCAATTCTTTCAAAGTTACATAACAAAAAAAAAATAATTTTATTTCTTAGAATTCAATTTTTAGAAATGTTTCAACAACAAAAACCAACAAATCAACCATTTAAACAACAATATAGGCGTAGAAAGTAAAGAATGGCAACGTTGGGTGTAGGAATTTAAATGTCTCTGTACGTCATCCATAATGGGATGACTTCACTAAGAGCCAATCCATTTATGCAATCGTAACAGAAAAATCTGACCAATCAAAATGCTTTTAACAAATATATAAGAATTTACTTATTTCTTTTCCGAAAGAACCGTGACTTTCATTTCAGAATGTCGAGTGCTTGACGAAAGAACAGTCACTGCCCGATTTTAAGACTAGGAGACCCGGTATCGGTTTGAACCTACGACCTCCCATTTACGGGAGCGAGCACACTGCTAACTAAGCTACCACATTGGTACTTGTGTTTAAGAACAACCGATCTTATTGATTAAATATCTATGTTTTATATACGCATATGTAAACGAGGATAGAATAGCTTTTACAAGCATATAGAAAATAGTGAATTATATTCCCTGCGCATAATGTCGAATCATTTCTTTCATTTTTCATAAACAAATAGAAAGAGTCATTTCTTAAAAATAAAACAATTTATAGAATTTTTAAACACAAAAATGACAATTTATAGACAATACAGGCATAGAAAGTAAAAAAACTAGCATCGCGTCAATTAGGAATCGAAATGTCTCCGTTTGCCACCCGTGATAGGGAATCCTTTCAAAAAATTTTGATTAATTAAATTGCATAAAACAAGGGGGATTTAACAATTATAGGATGAACGAAACCTTTATCATTATTTAATTTAAATATTATTCGAATATGTTACAATATTTATGAAGACTCTTGCGTATTAACCGAGTTTATGATCATGTTTGTTACATAGGCAAATGGCCTGAATCCTAAGGATAAAGAATTCGTGAAAGAAGAAAATAATGAGGAGGACATTAATGATAATGGTGAGGAAAATAATGGAAAAGGTAATGGCAATGAAGAGAACGAAAGCGAAGAAGAACGGGAAATAAACCAAAATACCCAACGTTTGGTAAGTTATCATAATTCGAGGTTCCTTGTGGCTTATATATCGCTAAGTAATGACTAAATAAATAAAAATGCATTAAGCAAACCCCTTGGCATAAAACTACATTTGAATTAACAAACGTTATCATTATCAATAGGCTTACTTCATTGTCCCACCAGCACTGTCAATAAGTAATCATAGAGAAATGTTATTTAGACTGAAGTTCATATTAGTCAATTTAGCTATTATTACAGTTAGCATTTGCAATATTATCAATCGACACATTTTTAATGTCAAAATTTTGAAGACTGGAGGTGATTTCCTTTTCGGAGCACCCGGTCTCACTACCCTGCTTGAAGTTCACGTGTTGAATCTAATTTAAACTTTGAATGGAACCCATAGTAAAAGGGGTTGGGTTGGGTTTGTCATAAAAGGTGGAGTCAAAAACTTTGAATTTTTCAGGTTGAACATTTTTTGACAAAAATTGATACTTTACAGATGGAAACTTCAAAACGATGAAAACTCAAACCATCATAGTATATTAGGCCACGTCTTGTTATATACATAGCCAAATCTTCAGCTGGATTTTGAGAAAACTCCATAAAACTGAGTGTAATCCATTTCTGATTATACTTTAATCGGGATTCTACAGACACCGATGTTAAACCTCACATCCCAGTTTTGTTTATATATTATTATTATTATTATTATTATTATTAATATTATTATTATTAATAATAATATTATTATTATTATTATATTTTTGCTATTTCTTACAATTTAATTTACAACAACATATGTATAAGTTATATTTGAATAAAAAAAGTAAAAGAAAAAAAATCTTATTTGTTAGTTTCAGTGTTTTTTCTTTGGATTGTGATTTTGATACGGAGCAGTATATATGATTTTGATTTGAATTATTTCTATTTTTTAGACGGAGAGAAATTTCCCATTAGATTATACCTTTGCAAGTGGACGTCTTTGGCCAAATGGAGTTGTACCTTATGCTGTTGACACGGCGACATACAGTAAGTTTATTATTGACGACTAAACGTAACAATGTGTAATATGATATCAATGTTAAAGAAAGGATTATCGTATTTTTAGGAGATGTATATGTGGTTATACGGACCTGACAAAAGGATATTCACCGATGTCAAAAGGTCGAGGCGAATATTGTTTTAGAAAAGTTCGTAGAACCATATATATAAGAATACATGAAGGCAACAATTGTTGATAGAATTGTAATTTCAATATTCTAAAACCATTTTACGTCAATTTTTCCGTGATGTGAGTTTTTCATCTATTTATTTTTTAATAACGAAAGTTTCATTACATCCTTGTGTTGATCATTTAAATTAGTATTTAATATGGTGTTTCAAATTCAATTATGCTTCATGTATATATATATTGAGATACAAACTACCACTATTACATGTAGTTAATAAATATTGGTCTATTCTATACAATATAGGTACAGAAATAACGACATTTAACAGTAAACTAGGACAAGCCATCGAACTGTTCAATAGAGAAACTTGTATATCATTTCAACCGAAAACTGACGCGTTACTACAATCTCTTGGACACCAGAATTTTGTAACTTTTTACAACGGCAGCGGGTATGGATATTTTTATTTTCTTCATTTGGACATGAATTAGTATGGTTGTTTTTTATTAATAACTGGCTTCAAAAGTAACGTTAGCAAAGTCTTGTTTTCGAGATCATTTCATGGAAATGTTTTAAACATTTATAAGAAAGAGGGTTCGAATATGCTTTTGATTAAGCAGTATCACAGTTAAAAAGAAAGTCAGATTGCAAACAAACAACACATTTAGTCTATCACTTGTAATTGCTTGATGAAAATGTGCAGGTGTATATATTTGCGCTTGTAATTTTTGTAATACGTACATTTTAAAGATTTTTAATTGCTAAATTAGTATTTGTAACGATTTAGCCAACAGTTGTATCTTTTATCACCTCTGATGAATGTGTAATAACACATGTTGCACATGTGTAATATACTACTAGCATTAACAATTAATTAAAATCTAAATTACGTGGACTATTTTACACATTAGTGTAATTACGACATATGGTATATATATAATCCAGTTAAGGCTGCCGACGTTATTACATAAAGTCGCCGAGTAGACTCTTCTGTCGTATCTGTTTAGTTACCATACTGCATTATTGAATCAAACACGATGTAATTAGACCTACGTTATTGAATCCAAATCTTATTCGCTGTTTTCAGATGTTCTTCGCCTGTAGGAGTTTCAAGCGGTAGAATTAGTATTAAGTACCCAGGTTGTGGTTCTGTAAGTTTGTCATTTGATTTGCTAATAACCCATACATCAAATTAAATATTCATATAATAAAAACAAACCCTAAATTACTGTAGTTTTGCGTGTATTTATTTTTGCGATATAGGAAATTTAGACATATCTGTGTAGTTCAATTTTCGCATTTTTGAAACATGCACTCACTGTAACACAATAGGTATGATTTAATTTTCGCTCGGTATTAATTTTCGAGCAAAATAAACAACTGCGAAATAAGCGAAATATTTATATAGTACACCGCGAAAATAAATACGTTTACAGAAATCATTTAGAGAATAGTTTGTTTTGTAAAGCAAGTATCATATAGTAGTATGACAGAACCTATTACATGTCATGTTAATAATACTGTTAAAACTGGTATAATATGTAATTGATATTCTAACATTGAAACAATAATCTTGCAACATATGGAATATTTATACAGGATGCCATTTGATAAAGTTTTCATTTTTACAATGTAATTATCCAATTCTAATTGAAGATTTTTAAAATCAATTGAAAAGCTTACGTTAATTATTTATTTCTATAGGTAACGATATAATATACATGTATTTATTTTATCAATCAGGTGTCTACCTTCTTTCATGAAATGTGTCATACAATCGGTATGAAACATGAACAGAGTAGGACAGATAGAGATTTACACATGCTTGTCAAATGGATGAATATTAAAGATGGTAAACAGGGTAATTTTATGAAAGGAAACACCAAAACACACGACAACTTGGATCTTCATTCAGTAATGCAATATTCTCTCTGGGTAAGGTTTGAATTTTTATGTTTGTTACTTTGATGAATTTAAAAACACTACTTCATAAAAGTGTAGTTTTGATGTATGTACTAGACTCATGTAAAATAAGTACTTTTAAATGATTGCAGCTTTAAACTAGGTTGATTTTTTCTCTTAATTTAGATACAGGCGCATAATATTGAAAAATCACACACACACACACACCACACACACACACACACACACACACACACGTGTGTTTAGGTTAGAAATCTGTTCTGCAACTGATCCCGACTGCAAATAATTTTTATAAATTGATGCTTTAATAAACAGCCGAAAAAGTTGAAATTTTTTGTTGCGCTTTTTTGTTTTCTCAGCTGCAATAGAGAAAAAGTGGTATCTAAGAAACAAATTAATAACAAGTAAAACATGACAATACATATTTAAATTGTTCGATTACTAAAGGTCATATGACTGAAAATAATGAAATACATTTATAACATAAGCAAATAATACTCGTGAACACACGTTCTAATAAATACATTAATTAAACAAGTACCGAGTTTACATCATTTAAAAACTCGTTACATTGCGAAAGCTAGAGTTCTGATAATAAAACTATTTTGTGTAAATAAGATTCACATTGGAACAGGTAAGGCTTAAAAACCAGACAAAACGTTTGAGAAGTCTTTCAAGGTCGCAGTTGATATGTTCTTAGTACATCGTAGTTCGATTAGTCTTTACTCTTTAAAAGTTGAAAGTACAATGTTTTATTCTCTTGTGAAATGAATTTCTAGGTTTGTAATTCGATTTTGAAACCAGCAGTAAATGATTTCTTGAAATGTCAACGTCAACATAACATCAAGGGTGAACAAATGGAAATAGAAAATAACTTATGGCAGAAAAATTCATCATCTATTTAATGATAATAAAGTTAAACTAATCCAATACATTTGTTTATTGAAAACTAATCGGTTTTAATACTTAAAAAAACAAACATACTTAGATACAAAAATAAGAAAATAGAACATACGAAATCCATCTCAACGGAGAAGTCGGAAGCTGAAATTTTTAAACCTACTTTTCTAATTTTTAATATTTTCCAGGGATTCAGTAAGAATAATGAACCGACCATAACTTTGAAAAATGAAGATTATCTGTTCCTTATAAATGCTAATCGTAATTATTCCTTTTATGACGTAGCTGATATTAACTACGTTTACCAATGTGCGGGTAAGTGTACGGTTACGTTCAATACATTTTATGTTATCAAAGTAGTATTTGTTTTTTCTCAATTTTGTTTAGATACACGAGGGCAGTTGTAGCTAAACGGTGATTACCCGGCCTCACATTCCCGGTGGAGATTGGAATGTCTAACTAGGTTTCTTAGCTTTCAATTTTTATTTTTTGCTTTGTTGTTTTGTGATTTGAACATGGCATGGTATGTTTTAGGCTTTTACCAGTCTAGGATAGGTTATATTGACAACATGCTGACAACACTACCTCGAGCACCGATACTCGGCTATTATTAACACATTCAATTTTTTCATGGTTCTTGAAATATTGTTATTAGACCGATATCAATTTGAAGATACATTTTCATAATTCTATGTTCCTTTCATTCTCAATTTTGATAACACACCTCGCAGGTGTAGCTATTAAAAAAGGAGGTGCTTATTCTTTCGGAGCACCAGGTCTCACTTTTCCGATGACCCCCTGTTTTAACCAAATTTCTCAGTTTCCAAGTTTTTACTCTGCTGCTTTGGGATTTTGATTTGGAAATGAGTTAGTACGTTTGATTTGAATTAACATCAGTTTTTCTTATTCGTCTGTTTCTGGGAAACAACGAAACAAGTTGACATTATTATAAAACAAATCTTAAAATCAATAGACAATAAAAACCCCATACCGGTCAATGCTAAAATTACAAACAAGAAGAACAATGTAAAATCTTTGAAACTGGCAAATTTTAAATTAGTAAAATTTGTGCACTTTCACCAGGTAAGTGTGACTGGATACTCTGGAAGGTTCAGCGCCTCTTGTGCACTTTCACCAGGTGTGACTGGATACTCTGGAAGGTTCAGCGCCTCTTGTGTAGCTACACCGACTACGTGTGAAATCAAAGGAACATGGAAGAACTATGTGAGGTCAATATGATCTAGGACAATATACGATAGTGAGACAATATATAACCAAGTATACTTCACAACAAATAACGGGAACATAAGACAACATAAATAAACAATGAGACCAATAATGGTTAAAATACCCATTTGAACGACAGGGGCTTTTGTGATCATTTTCTAAAACACTAACCACGTTTTTTACAAACTATTACAACTGATGTTGCAGTAATGACAATGGTGTTTTAAAGGTGAATGTATTAATTAATGGTCAAGAAAAAGGTTTAAGTTAAATTATTTGATTTTAAATTCACTTAAAATGAAATTTATATGTTGTTACATTTCAGATAATTGTGCAACAAAACCAGCATGCAAATATTATGGATTTGTAAATAAGGAATGCAAGTGCCGGTGTCCAGATGGATTGAAAGGAGATCTCTGTGAAGTAATTGATGGAAGTAAGAATTGTATCAGAATGCTTCATGTCACTATTTATTTCTGTTATCCCTTTTATTTATTGTGTACATAAATAGATTTCAAATGTATCACGTCGAGTTGGATAAATGCCGTCTCACTCTTGTTTGTAAACATAATGTAAAAGTTAAATGAATAATCTATAGAAGTATTTGTGTGCCACCTTTCGTTTTATTTTCAGTTTTCTGAAAACTAAAATAATTTTGTAATCAAACACCGTACTTATAAAGAGTAGCTGTATATTTTAAAACTGATTAAAAGAATCCCAAGAGTACCTCTATGCTAGTGAAAGTATAAATAACCTTGTGTTTTAAAAATATAGTTTTTGGCAAAATAAAACACAACTCTAAGCAAATATTACACAAAACTGAAATAAAAGATCCTGGTCAAAAATATACATATTGATATTAATCAAATAGTAAAGCATCTTCAGTTTGACTAGAGTTGTTCATCTACACGATGATCAAGGAACGGGCAATACACCAAAGTAATTCCATACCATTAGACTCCGTCTGGTCTTTCACGTTTAAAAGTAAGAAATAGCAAGTAAAAAGTGTGAATTGTAGGCTGATATGCATTTAAAAACACTAAAAAAAAACAACACAAAACACGATCAAAACAAGTAAAAGGTATGTTTTGTTAAATTTGTATTTTCAGATTGCGGTGGTATTATTGATTTATCTAGCGGTGGAAGTCAAAATATAACATCACCAAATTGGCCAAGCAATTACAATTTAAATGCAACGTGCGTTTGGGTCGTAAAGGTAAGTACAATGTTAATAAAACAATGCGATTTAAAACGTGTAATCAAAAACAAACATACTAAACCATGTTCGAATCACAATCCAGAAGCAAAGTAAAAACTTTGAAACTGAAAACTTAGGTGAGACACGTGAACCTCCTACCAGAAAAGTAAGGTCGGGTGCTCCGGAAGGGTAAGCACCTCCAGTTTAGCTAGCTACTCCCGCCACGTGTGTAATCAATATTGTGTGAAAGGAGCATGGAACTATGGGACGTCAAATATATCCATGGCAATCCTAGACACGGAGACATTTAACTTATCAACAATACTGTGATGACGACCATAAAACTTTTTGAGGGCCTTGATAAGCATAGGCTTGCAATATTCCTGAGTGCAAAGTCAAAGAAGACCACAGGCATAGTTTTAGCTTTGAAAACTGGCAAATTAAGTTAAAATATTAATATTCACAAAGAAACTGAGGCCCAATGCTTTGAAAAAGTAAATTCCTGTTTAGCTAGCTACATCAACAACGTGTGTGAACAATATTGAGAATAAAAAAGCAACATGGAACTATGGCACGTCAAATATTTCCAGGGAGTGTTTCGTTACAGACATCATACTTTCCAATATTATTGTAATGACATTCATAAAACGTTTGATGGATTAGAAGCTAGCTTAGTTGTAAAACGAATTCTGTTTCCGTAGAAGGAACAACCTGCACCATAGCGTGTTGATTTTTAATCAAATGCACCATGAGCAGTAAAAAGTATAAAAGCATTATATTTTTCTACACTCAACGCCTATATCCTTCATTCTAAATTGTAAGATCGTCTTCAAGAAACTTTTTTTATTGTTATTCTTCCACAAAAATGGTCAGCTAAGATACAAATATCTAGTGATGAACATATTTATTTTGCTTGATAATATAATTTTCTAGCACACAATCGGTATAGCAATGGAAACAAACTGTGCACCATAGGTCACTGATTCTTTATACTTATTAAGCAAATTTATGCAGAACCTTGTTAATTCTCGAGAGAGGACTGTCGCCAAATCATTCAACTCCACATACAGATATATATGACGTTCTGTCTCTTCGCAAATTTGGAGATGTGAATGACATCTATCCTAGTGAAATAAAAGATACTACTGTTGAAATTCAGATTGCTTCACATTTAGACTTATGACTCCCTTATGATGCCCACGAAAGGCTATATTTGAAACTGTATGACAAACATAAAGACTTTTTTATTGTCAGGTTTCCTTTCCTATAAAGCAATATACCTGCTTATGGTGTATTTGTTTCACAAGTATTACACTATGATGGAGCTCAATCCCACTACGAGAACTTTATACAATGAAGCAAGTTGCTGCTAACAAATAAATTGTTGGTCCAGGAATATTGCAAGCCTATACTCATCAGGGCCCTCAAAAAGTTTTATGGCCGTCATCACAGTATTGTTGATAAGTTTGATGTCTCTGTGTCCAGAATTGCCCTAGATATATTTAAGGTCCAGTAGATCCTCGTTCCTTTCACTCAATTTTGATTACGCACAAGGCGGGTGTAGATAACTAAACATAACGTTCTTTTGCTTCCGTAGCACCCGCCCTCACATACTTTGGTGGAAGCTCACATGCTTTAACCTGATTTGTCAGTTTGAAATTGTTTACTTCGCTTCTGGATTGTGATTCGGACATTGATTAGTATGTTTAGTTTTGGTTTTAAACGTTCGTTTTATTCAGAACGAGGGATAGTTGTTTAAATTTTGGAAGTATTTGATACTGTTTACACGAGATAAAGCATCAGAACAATGATCTTCAAGTTATTTAAAATGTTTTAGAATTCAAATTTGTTTGAAGTCAAATATAAAATAGACTGAATGGAAATAAGACTTGATTTATCACAATTTGTATACATTAAGGGGAAACTGATATATATATATATATATATATATATATAATATATTATTATATATATATATGCATCTTTATCTTTATTTGTACTGAATTTTGTGAAGTTTAGAAATCAAATACAGTGATATTATCAAATGTGTAAGTTTAACTTTAATTGATTTTTAGGGACCTGAAAACCATAGGATAAAGGTGAAGATATTGGAAATGGATATATCATATACAGCCTCTCCTTACTACCGTTGCTACCATTGGTTGGCATTACATGGGAATCTTATTGGAGAACCTGGTTTAGAGTAAGTGACAAAATCATGTGTATGCAAGGATGATGACAAAAAGTCTATACTAATAACGAGAGATATTATGAGATCGGATATTTTTATACAGCATTAAAGCTACTTCTCCTGGTTATGTTGTATATTTCCCAATTATTGCGCGTCTAGAGAATTTGTTCCTAATATGGGAACTTTAAACAACGAAACGCGCTGATTATAAATAAATTGGTTGCTGACGCAGGAATAATGCAAGCTTATCAGGCCCCTCAGAGTTTTGGTTTTATGACCGTCATCGCTGTATTATTATTGTTAACCTAAATTATCTTGGATACATTTGACGACCATAGTTTCATGTTGTCTTCTCTTAATTCTGAGATTTATTTTTTCGATTCCCCACGTGAAGGGTGTAGCTAGCTTAACACAAGACGTACTTACCCTACCGAAACGGAATCGGTGATAAATGCAAATATTCTACAGAGGTTCACTTGGTGACTAACTAGACTGTCATCTAGATGTATAGGTTAGTTATGTCAAACTTTTATTTTGCGTTTAGGATTGTTATAACAACGTGGAGGCTATGTTTGTGTTTAGGTAATAATTCGTTATTTCTGGTACTTTTATAGTCAGTTTTTTTTGTGTTGTATTATCAAAAATAGCAAACCAATCCATGTCTAAACCGAAATCCGAATAAAAATAAAAACTTTGAAGCTGACAATGTAAGTTAAACACGTGAACTTCCAGCAGGAAAGTGAGGCTGGGTGCTCCGGGAGGTCAAGCGCATACTGCTTAGCTAGCTGCACCCACTACGTGTGTAATCAAAGTTGGGAGTGATAGGAAAATGGAACTATGGGACGTCATATATATCCAAGCATACTTCAATAATTTGTTTGTTCCAGTATGATAAATACATTCCTATTATAATTTTATAATCTATAATTAATATCGATAATAGTATAAATCAAATTTGAGGATAAATGGATAAGTTGGATGCCATTCAATTTTTTTGTAGGAGATGTGGAGTTCTCTCAAGCAATGAAAAATCCGAATATTTTCATGTGGTAAACACAGAAGCTAACTTGATGATGATCAAGTTTGACAGTCTTTTTGCCAATGATAGACCAGCAACAAAAGGATTTAAGCTAGAAGTGACAGCCTTTAAGTCTGGTAAATATATCCTTACTTGTAAAGAATACATCATTATGTAATATCGGTATTTATTTTACATTTATAAATGGGATGTTGAAAAACCTCCACTCTCTCTACCGAGTGCCACTATAGATATCTTACATCACCGGGAATATGAATTTTGTGACTTGCAATTAAAAACAAACAAACCATTTTTCTGGTACCGATTTTTTCAATCGTTAGTGGTTCTTATGGTTTTTTTAGAGAAGTTTCCATTTCTGATTGACGTACTGAATTAAAATCGGGGTGGTTTGGGTTTCAGTCAAACAAGCACTTTTCTGAAGAATTAATGAAATTGCATAACATACCAGTTTTAATTTTAAAGCACTAGACGGCTGTTTCAGAATACAATTCCTCATCAGTAGTGCTTGGACCAAAATTATGAAACCGAAACCTTTTCTTAAGCTATTAGTACCATAATATATTTTATTAAATTTAGCTAAGGAAATACTTTGCATGAGGGAGTATACCTTAGTTTTTGAAGACTTTCAAATTTTAACTAGCAGCGAATTTAGACAATAGTATATTTCTGACAATAATACACAATGTTTGCCTACTGAGTTTGTGATATACTCGGGGTAACAGCCACCACAAAAAACGACTCAGTGGTTTGATAACATATGATACCCGTCAAGCTGATGTCAAAGAAAAACCGAAACATTTTTACATTTTAAAGATTATTTGTCGAAGTAATTATCAGTTATATAAGATTGATTTTATACTTCAAATGTATGTGATACAATGTCCTTCATAATATAACTGTAACTGCAACCTTTTTTTATTCTTTTGTGGTTTTTTTCAGTTGCAGATTAAAACTGTTAATGACCTGTAGCCTTGATATGTTGATTATTCCTCGCGTTGCCCTAATTAGCTTTTTGGTAGCCTTAATTTTATTGGCTTTTGAAGTATGAAAGTAATAAAATAATATGCTTTTGTCTTGTCCTTTTATTTCTATCTATGCATAATTGTTTCGTTGTCTTTGCTCATTGGCGATTTTAGCACAAGTATTAAATTTCTAATACATTTGAATTCCCAAATTAAAACAAGCTTGAATTTGTTTGCGCTCTTTTCCAGGATGTTTAAGCAGACCTTGTAAAATGGGTGGTACATGCGTAGAAGGCAACAACGATTTTACATACACATGTACCTGTCCCCCCGGTTACTCTGGACAATTGCACAAACGTAAAAGGTAACATATCTATGCAAAAGAATTTTAATTTGCCTTCAAGAGTGTTACTGCTGTGGTATCACTGATATTTGCTGGTAAATAAATTAACATTTGCATTTAATTTGTCCAATAAGATTTAAAAAAACATAAAAAGATGTATTGCCGTTTTATGCCCGCCATGACAATATTGTTGATAAGTATGGTGTATCCAAAATTACCAGATATATTTGACGTCCAATAGTTCCATTATCCTTTCATTGTTCGAAATAATAAAATATGAAAATACCGTTGTTTTCTAAAACCCTTAAAATATATTTTGACTGATTTTCAAGTATATAACTGAAGTGGCGTTTGAACACAAGCTGTTTAATGCAGATTTGATATGGAAAGATTTTAACGATGCTGCAGGCGCTAAGTTGTGGTTTGTTTTTTATTTTGGATGATAAGGTTGACTTTGAACACTAATGTGTTTTATATAATAGAAGAAATATGAAAAATACCGTTTTTCCGCAATATCTTACATACAATAATCGGTTACTGAGCATGGCTGATTTTTAAACAATGTCAACCGAATATTTGAGATGTAAAGTCCATTTTGTGAATGTTTGGGCACAAAATTGGGTATTACCTTTAGTTTTTTCAAACATCTAACCAAGTTGGATAGGTAGATCCTATTAGACTCCATATACTCACAGAATTTTGACAAGAACTATAATTTTTCTCAAGTTTCCCAAAAGTCAAAGTTTATGCTGCTGCAAACGAAAAGCTGTCGTCTTTATTATTTAAGATCAAGAGAGTGTTCCGAATAAATTCGCCACTAATCCTCTAAATTGGACCATTATTATTAATGTTTGCTTCATTTACAGCCAATGCTACAGTGACATGCGATTTTGAAAAAGATTTTGGTGATTACTGCTTTCTGCAAAACGGTCAAAATTGGAAAATACATTATGTAAGTAACGATTTAAATACATATTTATATATAATTCCAAATATGTCGATAAAATTTATCATTTGAATGTAACATTTATATGTACCTTTGTGTAAGGAAGTTTTATATTTACAAACTTAAAAATAAGTTAAAATGTTTTCTAAAATATAACTGAATGCATTCACTGTAAACATGTTTCACCGTTGTGTACGGTTCTTCTTGTTAAATGTAAATGAATTTAACATTTATATGCTAAATCCGGATGCAAAAGAAGCTCGTTTAACGAAATTAACTGTTCAGTTATATTGATTTCCACGAATATAATATACTTTTCTACGGCCGTAACTGTTACCCATTGAAAACATGGTCTCGTCTGTGATAACATACTTTTCTTGATTTGATTTGCATTTATTCAAACGGAGATATAAGTGCCATCGTCGTTTCTTGATTTGTGCGTCATTTAGTTTATAGACTTGACTTTTCTTACGTAGCATAGCGTTCAATAGACGACTACTAATTTTATTTATAGTTCCAATAGAAACATCACATTTATTAGCTAAACGTGGGGGCGATTCATTCTACTGATCCTATGACGTATTTTTCGGATGACACCACGAGTAGCTGCTATCATAAACGTTTTTATTTTGCATTTTACCTCTTCACATAATTTCTGTTTGGTTTTGCGAGAAATACCTTTGCAATGTTGAATCCGGTACACAGAGGCAATGGAAATATTATAGTCCATATCTGTCACTTGTGTTATAAGCTCTCTGTAGCTCATGTTCAACGTCAAAAGTCCTAAAACAATGCCTTCCACAACGTCATTAGTTTTCCATCGAACCATTTTTAAATATACAAAAAGTGTTTATACTCTTACACGGGTTCAAAATTGTTTTGTATGGAATTCGTTCTGAAAAAAGTAAGAAATCACAGGAGATAAGTGTGAAAAAAGCGTATTTTTAGAAAAAAATCTCAACACGTGTAACTGTATTGCGCACCATTGATTTACCTTGAACCAACACTCTCTGTATAACTATGACCACGCCACTACACATGTTTTTATGATGGTTATAGACAGTTATTTTTTTTGTTTCTGGTGTACCTGTTGTCAGAATTTTTTTTAACTTTTGTATCTTTCTATCTGTTTACAGAGAAGAAATAACGTTGCAGCAAATGATTCTGGTGTTTATGCATATGTAATTGGTAACCCAAGTGCAATGGTTTCAAATGTAACTTTTGAAGGTAATTTGAATACTCCATTTAAGTGAAAACATAATAAGTAATGAAAGCTAAAAAAACATCGTCTATTTCCTTTATATCTTACCTGTAGTGTATAATACGGTGTAGTAAGATAAGCTTCATAAAGATGGATAGATAAATATATAAAACTAAAACGAAGATGGTGAAGTAATTCTTTTACAATGTTTGCATAGAAACTGGCAAAATTATTTACTTTTTCGATTGTCGATTTTCATTTTTAGACAGTAATTCTCCTGCTTATGACGTATTTGTGAAAAAAATTAATACACTATTGTAGAGCTTGTTCCCGCTACAGGAACTAATACAACGAAGCAAGCTGCTTGAAAATAAATTGTTGGTTCAGAAATATTGCACACCTATACTTATTGGGCCCTCAAAAAGTTTTATGGCCGTCAACACAATATTGATGTTATGATGCATGAGGCATGATGCCTATGTGGCCACGTTTACCCTGGATGTTTTTGACATCTCATAGTTCCATGTTCATTACAATCTACATTTATTTCAAAAGCAGTGCTAACTTGAGAGGAGGCTCATACTTTTTAGGAGCACCGGCCTTCCCTTTTGGAACTATACGTGTTCAACATAATTTGCCAGTTTTTTTGATTTTTTACTTTTCTTTGGATTACGATTTAAACATGGATTGATATGTTTATTTTTGAGGTTAAAAAACCAAGTTGACACAACTTGTGTTAATGTATTATATTTCTGTTAATGTTGTGTTTGTTTACAGATATACTCAAAAACAAACATACTAATCCAGGTTCGAATCACAATCCAGAGGCAAAGTAAAAACTTTGTAACTGACAAGTTAGGTTAGACACGTTAACTTCCACAAGGGAAGTGAGGCCGGGTGCTCCCGAAGAGGGTAAGCACCTCCTGTTTAGCTAGCTACACCCGCCACGTGTGTAGTCATAATTGTGTGATAGGAACATGGAACTATGAGACGTCAAATTTATCCAGGGCAATCCTGGACACAGAGACATCAAACTTATCAACAATACTGTGATGACGGTCATAAAACTTTTTGAGAGCCTTGCTAAGCCTAGGCTTGCAATATCCCTGAGTCAACAATTTATTTGCAAGCAGCTTACTTCGTTGTACAAAGTCCCGGTAGTTGAAACAAGCTCTACCATAGCCTATTAATTGGGAAACAAATACACCATAAGCAGGAGAAGCAGGTATATTGCTGCATAAAAAAGGAAAGTTGACAATAGAAAATTGAAGTCATCACGTTTGTCATAAAGTTTCAAATGTACTTTTTGTGTGCGTCATTATTCATGTATAAGTTTAAATATGAAGCAGAACTTGAAGAATCAGTCGTGTCTTTTATTTCAAACTCACTAGGATAGATGACATTTACATAGTCTCCAAATTAAGGATTGTTAAGAGTCAGAATTCACGATATTCTTTTCTCCAGATTTAAAAAGGTTCTGCATAAATTCTGCTTCATAAGAATAAAAAAACAAATCAGCAAGCAATGGTGCACAGTTTGTACCCATTGGTTTACTGATTGTTTTCTGAAAAACTATATTACCAAACACAACAAATATGTTATCTATCAAAAACTCCACCATTGTGTTGATGGTATCTTCAGTATATTTTTGTTTGGAATCAGTATGATGCCTGCCAACATAACCAGAATCCCTGTTCAGCACCAGATATTTGTATCTTGGCTTACCGTTTTTGTAAAAGAAAGACAAGTGAATAATTTCTTTAAGACGTTCTTTCAATTAAGAATGAGGGATTATGGTGTATAGTGTAGAAAAATCAAGTTTTTTTATACTTTTCACGAGAAAGTATTAGAAGAAAGATGTTCAAGTAATTCTTAGAACTTTTGAGAATCCACATTTGATTGATTCCAGATGTCTGAATAAGACTGAAGACAATCTTTGACGATTGTCAAAATTTGTGTTAGAGTTACCGATAATGATTTAGTAGTACATTTAGATGAGTCTGCATATATCTTTCCTGTATGGATTTTTATGGAGTTTAGGAATCCAATACAAGTAAGGAAGATCAAGATCTTCTTTTAAGATTGATACCGAAAGACTCGACAACTCCGCTATGGTTGGAAAGAACTTCATCTTTGGTAAAATTATTTCTATTATATGCAGGGTTATACACAATTAAGTGTTAATTGTTTGTTTACAATAAATTATTTACAAACCTATGCAAATATACACTTGTTACCTTGTAATGAACGTATGCTTTAAAGACGAGAGATCTAATAATTCAAGTAAGGTTACAAAATTATTTGTTGTCTGTTTGACGTTTTGTAAATCGGTAAAGTGTTGTTTTGTATTGTCTGTTTCAGCTGCAGAACGTTGTTTAATATTTGATTACTACAATACGGGTACGTTGAAAGTGTTTTATGAAGGTAGTGACTTTAGTGGACGTCGAGAGGCTCTAGCAACTAATAACCAGTCAATGGACAAGAGGCATGGTTCATTTCCCTTCTGTTAATCAGTTAAAGGTAATAAAATTGACATATATTCTGACATATATTTTGACATATATTTCGACACATTCTTCTTGTTTTTTAACAGTTTTACCTTCTTCTTTTTAAAAATGATAACATCAATTGCCTGCATATATCAGTAGAATTAAGAATCATGTTCCCAGTTTGAATGTTTCATTTAAAGTTGTACTTGTTAGATGATTCCAAAAAAAACTGCATAAAACGTTTTTACAAACATTGGAAGAAAAATTTATGTATATCATATAGTAGTGGATTAAATTCAAATCCCAAACGTCAATTACGTTTGGTTTGAGTATTTTATATATTTATATTAAAATGATAATATTCTTTTCCAGATTACATTTGAAGGAGTTTACGATGGGAATCTAAAGGCAGTAGATAATGTTGTAATAGTACCGGAGCTTGTGGTGCGTCTAATTTTATGTCATAGTTAAGATGTATTTTTGACTCTATCTCGCATTTTCACTCTATCTTTATTCTATATCAACAGGAAATCTTAAGAGCAATCTCAACTGCTGTGATTTTCCTCGCCTCCTTTCACTTTTGTTCAAGAGTCATCCAGTAAATGTTTTCGCATGTACAACATAACTCACAACGAAAGTATACTGATCAATGTTATTCGTCCAGAACATTTTTTATTATAAGCGGGCATATAAAAATACATTAAAGATCACATTTGTATAATTTAAAATATCAGTTATACGTTGACAAGTATTTTGTTTGTTTTCGATTCATTTATTCGTATAAAACAAATGTAAAACACTTGTTTATCTATCTAACAAATCTATATTTGTTGCAGGAGAACCATGCACTTTGTCCAATCCGTGTTTGAATGATGGTAGCTGCGTAGTATCTGCAGATAAGACGAGTTTTACTTGTGCCTGTGTAAATGGCTTCACAGGTCAATTATGTGACGCCCCCTGTAAGTATCCACATTTTGTTATGTTCAGATATCACTGTGGTTTTGTCGAATGAACGAATTTACACTTTACGTATTAAGAAATTTCTAAATAGTTCGACGTTTCTTTATTTCTCAATTTGGATCTCAAACGTGGTTCATAGTATCTAAACAGGAGATGGTGTTATGTCTTGATCACCCTTCCCTTGTAGAGGTGGTGTTACGTCTTGATCACCCTTCCCTTGTGGAGGTGGTGTTACGTCTTGATCATCCTTCCCTTGTGGAGGTGGTGTTACGTCTTTATCACCCTTCCCTTGTAGAGGTGGTGTTACGTCTTGATCACCCTTCTTTGTGGATGATCGTGTGTTTAGCTTAATTTGCTTGTTTTTTCTTTGCTTTGGGATTTTTATTTTATAATGAATTCATATGTTTGTTGAACGGCTAACTTGATTTATTTTTAAACGAAATCAAACCACAGAATTGATTGGAAAGCTTTACCTTGTTATATTAAAGAGTATCTACTTTGAAGTGAAAGACTTTTAGTACGTTGGTAATATATTGTTTATTCGATTTTATTAAAGGTAGTATTACAGTTAAAGTATGTCGATATAACTTAGCATTGGTATAATATGTAAATAAAACAATAATAAATGTCTTATTATCACACACACACACACACACACACACACGCACACGCACACACACTATTGACTTTTATACTCTGCATTATAATTGTTATATCTCAGTTTTGTGCAAATTGTGAAAATTCACAAAATAAGCACTAACTTATTTGTTTATTCTGTCGCTTTATTTTGTATTCAGCATCTAGTACAAGTTTTTCCTGCACGTCTGAGCCAACAGATCAATGTTTCTTGACTGACGTTGACACGGACGACTTGAACTGGAATATCAAATCAGTAAGTATAAGTTTTAAAAAAAATTGTCATAATATTGTTAATAAGTATGGTGATACTCAAATCTCTGTATATATTGGACGTCCCGCATATCCATGTTCTAATCATTCTCAATCTCCCTTTCACCATAGGCTGGGGTAGCATATTAACCAAGTGCTTATCCTTGCAGACCTTAAGGGCTCACCTCTTTGGTGGAAGTTCACGTGTTAACCCTAATTTGCCAGTTCTAAAGTATTTAATTTGTTTTAGAGATTGCGATTTAGACATAGATTGGTATGCTTATTTTAGATCCATATATAAATAATGTGTAGATTAACACATGAGTTTAACATGTATAAACTGGGATGGGTTTGGCGTTAGAAAAGTGACGTATAGTATGCGTTGTTTTATATTGCACCTACATTCGGACGTGTTTTAGGTGTGTTGGACGTTGCCAAGAACGTGTTTTAAGTTGCTCATTTCATTTTCTATTTGAACGTGACCATTCAGTCGGTGCTTATTTCAAACAACGCAAAATTATTTGAGTTGCATCTTTTTATGTCATGTGTATCAAGTTTGTTGTATTTTAATCAGATTGAACATTAAACAAATGTTATTCATACTATACATGTATTTATATTTCTTAGGTCTTTAACATATATACTTAAATTATATATATTTGTTTTTACCACATTCATTGTATGATTTATGTTGTTTTACAAGGATTTGCGCTCTGCAAATGGTTTGGTCATTTTAAATGTATGTGCATGTATTATAATTCACTTTAGGGTTCAACACCATCATCTAGCACAGGTCCAAATTCAGCTTTCAGTGGGACATATTACAAGTACCTTGAGGCTTCTTTTGTAGAACAAGGAAAAAAAGGACTGTTAGTTAATTCAATGCGGGACTTGCCTGGTAAATACCTTTTCTTACCTTAATTCTCTCCTCGCCAGAGGCCTGGTAAATACAACCATATAAAATTATGACATATTGTATTGACAACAGACAAATACACCCAAAAGTTATGACATCACAATATTTGGAAGAAAAGCTGTCAGACTTGCCTTAATTGAGAAAATTGAAAACAAGTAGCGTAACTAACAATCCCATAAATGGAATTTTAATGAACACAATTCTAGGCCAAAAGGAGACAATTTTAAATTACATCTCGACTTTGAATTTGTCATAACATTAGCATTAATACTACATGTTGTGTTTTGATTTGCACATTTTTGCTGATGGTTATGATCCAAAGCTGTCATGTAAGATGCTTGCTTTTTGTGTAGCAATTTGGTATGTACTAACTTTTTTTGATATACTGTTCGTTAAAACATAGCATAAACTTTGTATTCAGAATAAGATGTAATCTAACTCTCCGGATGTAAAAAATAACTGATAAATAAAAGTGCTAACTGTAAATAATAGAGAGAACACAATCTCGGTGTTTAGATGTAGAGTAACCAAACTGATATGTCTGTATAAAGCCAGTGTGTATACAATTAGAATAAAGCTTGTTTAAATGTTTTAACTGCTTGGACGATATGGTTATTTGTTATAGTATCTCAGACAATTAATTTATGAAATTTTTCTTTGAAGAAACAAAACGATGCTTGATATTTTACTACCATATGTACGGATCTACGATGGGAACACTGAACATTAAAACAAAGCAAGATGAAGTAACAACGACGATTTTGACTAAAACAGGAAATCAACAAAATACATGGCATAAGGCTGTTATTGATTTACCAGCTACTCCACGTTTTAATGTAAATAACATAGATTTTTATTAACTGTAATGTTGGAATATTTTAATTTTGTGTATTTGAAGATAAAATTTCATGATAAAAAAGCACACTACTTCTAAAATCATTTTAAATATTGTTAATTCAGAAATCAGTTTATTCTATAGACGCTACAACTGATCATAAATCATATTCATGCATTCGAAGTTATTATTTAAGAAATAACATTCTATTTGAGTGTATTCATTCGGTATTATGAATGAGAGTCAGGAATAGCATATTCAATGACTGTTGATTACACTAGTGACGCGTATCAAACTAAAGAGAAGGTGCTTAACCTTACGGAGCACAAGGCCTCACTTTCCTGCAAGATTTTCACGTGCGTAAACATAAATTGACAGTTTAAAAGATAGATTTTACTTTGCTGAGCGATTGTGATGTGGACATGGATTAGTATGATTGTTTTTCATTACAAACATTTGTTCCATTTGATGGAGCATGTCACTTCACAAACACCGTTATTGTGCGACATAGCATTGAAATAGTTTTTTCCGGTTTGTAGTATGGTGAATGTTTTAAAGTATAACTTTTTTGTTACGATTGTTGCATTTTACTTTTAATACGATTCAACTTGCTAGGCTGGCGGCTTCAGCAAGAAGTAAAAAACGCGAATCTACAAACTAAATAATGAACTGACAATTTCATTGATAAAGTACTAAAATATTTGAAAGATCAGAACATTATTGATAATATCAAACAGATCTCCAGTTTGATAGTAGACGTTTGTGTAGCAAGCAAGCGACTTTAGCCTCTACCCTTTTGTATTGAGAGGAAATGTAAGAGCAATGCATAATTATAATGTATGCATTTAAGTTTTGTTTTTAAATGCTTGGGTATAATGAAACGCCTATAATTCAGAAACGCTTCAAGAAGCAACAGTATTTTAAGGATAACTGTTAAGTCGATGTTAGCACTACATAACACAATGGAGTGAAGAATGTTTGAATCATTTCACACTTAATGGACAAAAATGAAAAAAAAAGTTTTAGAATCGACTTCAGTGCTATTCCATCAAATTTCAGCAGCTTTAAAAAACCGTAATAATATATTTTGCACAGTGAGCAGCTTCAATAATAATATTTTGAATAAAATCATAGATGTTGAAAATAAATAATTGAGATAAAAATGTAAAAACATGTTTGATTGATTTGGAACAATTATCTTAACCAAACAGCTTTCGGTCTCTTGAATTAAATGTTTTCATCTAATTGGTCCTTTTTGAAATTTTTAATACAATTGATACAATTGAGTGCAGACCATAGGAAGCTATTAGATGCACTCTAGTGCTGCTTTTTGTAATCACAAAATTCATATCTTGAAGTTTGAACAACTGTTCTGTTATAAATCATTCTAGACAAAAACACGTGAAGCTGATACTTGTTGCATAGGGACAGGATGAAATCAACAAAACATTGGTGCGAATTATATATGAATATAAAATTAACGCTCTTACACAAAATCATGAATAACTTTGAAATGAGATGTATCGCTAAGAGATTGAAAAATTATTTTAAATTTTCAAATTGTGATTTCAGTTAAGCAACACAAAAATCTCAATAATTGATGAAAGTAATGTATTTGCAGATTGAAATTGAAGGAATCATAGGGAGCAATTTTCAGTCAGATATCGCCATCGATGATGTCACCCTCCGTCCTGGAGTTTGTGGTTTGTATCTCTCTTGTTACGGCAATACTCAAACACATAGCCTAAAATTTTGACTGAAAGACGAAAGATATATGTGTAATATTAGAGAAAGAAAAGTGGTTTAATCCATTAGTGAATTTGAAAATTGTATCAATTTTTCAAATTTCTGTCTTTTTCTGTTTTTGTGTGCTGTTTTCCTAAAATGTGATTCAATTAAGTGATAAAGTAATGATCAAACATTATCAATTGCATAAATCACGAAAATTTCTTCTCTGAACAGGCTTTCTGCGCATCGGTTATGTCCTCTAACAACTTGCGTACTAGTTCCATTTAATTCTCTTATTATTATTTTATCGTTGTTGAACTAATAAACTTGGAATGGACAGTTGTCTAATATTTTGAGTGTCTTCATGTGTATATACCCTTTTAGGTTGTGACTTAGATCCTTGCTTAAATGGTGCTTCCTGTCAAATGTCGGGAGAAACATTTACTTGTACTTGTGCGCCAGGCTTTTCCGGAACAATTTGTGATGAAGTTGGTAAGTTTTCTTATTTATAGTTTTATGTTAAATTTTGTCAAAAGTGGTAAAAATATATCAAAAGTGGTGATACAGTTAACAAAAAAGAGGTTTTTTTTGTAAGTAATGGATCAATATATTTTTTCCTGCGATGTTTTGTAAAAAAACACATTGGTTTTTCCTAAGAAGTAATCGAATAGACACGCTGATCTGAATAAGCTTATTTTGGAACAAATACACACAAACACACAGCAGTATTACTATATCACCCTTACATCACCCTTACCACTGGTGGCGGGGGAATAAATGTATTTTGAAACAATAAGAACATGATTTAAGCTACGTAAATTTTATCTTATATATAGGTCTATAACACAAACACGTCTGATTTTTATTATTTCCTGGAGTATTCACCCTTTTTAATCAATTTATTATTTTATTTTATTTTTACACAATACATACTTTTGTCGCCACCAGTGGTAAGAGGAATATAGTAATACCGCTCTGTGTGTGTGTGTGTGTGTGTGTGTGTGTGTGTGTGTATTCGTTGATTATTCGTTGATAATTTGGTTTCCATGCATTTGAAAGAAACTGATTGAGCTGAAACTTGGTCAGTTGATATATTTTGGTGGGGGTATGGGATTGCTCGTCAGCCTTATAGCATACCCTAACCCTAAACCTGCCCGATATTATAAATAGGAAAAATCTATAAATGTCCATTACAGTTTTATTTTTGTTCCGATTGTGTTGCAATGTTATATATACAAAATATACACTCGGGTTGTTAAACATATTTAAGAGTTTTTGTAATAAAGTTTTTTAATTTACGATATATGATGAATATAAAATGGCTGATTTTACTATAATTAGCAAAGCTTATGAATGACCATAACAGCCCAAATTATGTACCGATTTTATTGAAATTTTAAACATAGAAAATAAAACTCAGGGATTTAAACATATTTAGAGATTTTTCTGTAAAATGGTTTATTTGCGAAATATATGTATCTAAGGCAACCGCTGTTACTACAAATAGCGAAAATCTTTAAATGGCCATTACAGCCTTGTTTATGTTCCAATTGCGTTAGATATTTTAACAAAAATAGTACGCTTAGTATTAAACATATAAAACATGGTTTCAGTTAAATCTTTAGTTTGCGTAAAAATTATGGAATATGCAAATAATGTGTATTTATAGCTTAATTCTTTGGTGTTGTTTTAGATTTATTATAAGGTCAAACTATCCCACTTATTTTACAACCAGTGATCAATAAAACATATTTCACTTTATATGAAATTTACTGATGCTAACCAATGCGGGGATGGGGGTAGTGTTCTCTAAACACCTTGTTTTCTTTAATTATTATAATATATAACACTGATTTCTGTAGGTGATGTGACAATAAATGCTAAATTTGAAGATAACACTTTAGGATTCCTAAATCATGATAGCAATGGGCAAGAGATATGGATGATACATCAGGTAATATTTAATATTGCAAGATTTTTTAGTTAAATGTTTTTTTTGCATTGCTAGCTCGAGATTGTCACAACATAAGAAAAAACTTGTTTTTACCTTATGGGATACATCAATAAATTTATAGAACAAGACATTTTGTACCTTTATTGGCATACTTGGGGTATTGTGTGGTATGCTATTAACATATTCATATTGCTTCAAACGATTCCAATGCTGACCAAATACAACCACGGATTCCCTTCAACACTTTGCAGTGGTCAATAAAACTGATTGCATACTTTCTTTCTTAAAAGTTACATATTATACCAGTAATAGTCTTACAGCACTAGACGGCCGTTCCGGAACATAATTCTTGTCAGTAGTGCTTGGACAAAATTTTGAAACCAACTTTATTTCAATGGTTGAAAAAATTTCAGAAGAACCAACAATATTTAATAAAATTTAGCTAAGAAAATACTTGAATGAGTATACTTTGGTTATAGAGGATTTTCATGTTTTACCTAGCAGCTAAATCGGACAGTAGTACATTTTTGTTAATACGAAAGTATTGTCTATTGAGTTAAAGATATCCTTGGGGATCATTAGTTAACCAGCATAGATACCGATACACTGTCGTTTAAATTACATATTACAGCAGTGTTAATTTCCACAGCAAAAGGCTTGCCGTTTTGAAGTACAATTCATCAATATATATTATTTAAATATGTAATGGAATCTTCAGTTTTTTTGTACTTAATATTATTTTAGAAAAATATAGCACAAGACTTGCCGTTTCGAAGTACAATTCATCAACAGTAATGTTAATTTTAATATATATATAATGTGTCAATATATAATAGAATCTTTAATTTTTTTGCACTTAATATATTTTAGAAAAATATATAGAATATATTACGCAGAAATATCCACATAATACAACATAGTCATTAGATTTAAAACAATGAACCTTCACGAGTTATTACAATTTTTATAATTATTTTTACTTATGGTAATATTTTACACACGTGGCGGTTATAGCTAGCTAAAAAGGAGGCTCTTACCCTTCAAGTGCTTCCGACCTCACTTCTTTTGTGAAAGTCCACGTGGTCGACGTAATATTCCAATTTCAAAGTTTTTACTTTGCTTTTGGATTGTGACTTGGGCATGAATTTTTATGTTTGTTTTTTTTTTATTATCTTACAGGGCGGAACAGCCTCTTCCGGAACAGGACCCACTGCAGCATCAGAGGGGGTTAAATACGTATATTTTGAAGCATCTCATAGCGTTGCAAAAGATAGTCTGATCAGTGATACTTTTGTACCAAGTAAGTACAATAGTAGATCTTGTTCCGATTACAAGAACTTTCTAAAACGGGGCAAGTTGTTTACTAATAAATTGTTGACGCAAAAGATATTGCAATCCTAGGCTAATCTAGACCCTGAAAACCTTATGAACGTCATCACAATATTTTTGATATGTATGTTTTTTTTCAATCTCAAGTTTGATTCCATAAGAATGAAACTCAAATTAGATAAAACACGTGCAGTTTTTTCGGGAAGTGAAACCGGGTGTTCAAGAAGGGTAAGTACTTCCTGTCTAGCTAGCTACACACGTCACTTGCGGTAGGAAAATTATAAACGATAAGAACATGGAACTATAGTACGTCAAATATGTTATATGTATAAACAGTATTGTTACAGGCAGCAATGAAATAAGGCAAACAAACAATCAAACTTTTGTATTGTCTTAAAACATTTAATTTAAAAAAGTTAAAAACAATTTTTAATTACAAAACGTACAATAAATTAAAAGACCTGACTTTACAGTGTATATATGGAAGTCCATCAGCTGTTGAATTATGTAATTTTATATCTGTAGCCGAAAGTGAGTTATTGTAAATCATTTTACAAAAATGTCCGAATCAGTCTTGTTATAAAGTTCACAGTTAATATTCTGGTAATAATTCCAAATTAGTACATTCCAGTTTAGAATAATTATTGTTAGTTTCGATAACGTTTCACACAGTCTATTAAGTCATTTAGTTTAAACTAATTGTTCGAATCAAGCAACTATCACATTATATAATAATCTAATAAATAGAATGCAACATTTAAATACACATAAAATGACAATAACTTCCCCAAAATCTCTTCTCTAGTTTCATACCAAACATCCACACACACACAGACACACACACACACACACACATATATATATATATATATATATATATATATTATATATATATTACTGTTTCCACTCACATGCCTAATATATGTAAACACACTACACACTAGTTTAAGAAATTCTAGATAAACAACTTTCCAAAACAATGAACTCTCTAGTATATCTAAAAATAAAACTTGCCATTTTTAAGTCATCACCTTTTATTCTTTAATAAGTACATACCACCTAAGGCTTTACACCAATAACAATCATCCCAGTGAACCTGTAATGCTGAAAATTCTATAGCATATAATATATATAACAATATTGTGATGACACCATTAAACGTTTTGAGTGCCTTGATAAACCAATGCTTTCTATATACCTGCGCAAACATTTTTGTAAGCAGCTCGCTTCCATGTTTAAAGTTTCCGTTGTGGAAACAAGCTCTTCCATAGCGTATCAGTTGTGAAACAATAGCACCATAACCAGGAGAAGCAATTCTAAATCTCATTGAAAGAAATTTATTTTCAATGAGAATCTTTATGGGATCAGCTTATAGTATCACCTTGTCCTTATTTTTTATGATACAGACTATACATTCTTATCATCTCACCAAACAACCAATCACATGATTCTAATAATCACTAATATCACTTTTTCATTTTCGGCTGCTGTGAATTTTTAGTTTCTGAATTACTTATTTATTTGGTGTGGGCTCGGGCTGGGTCACATAAATATTGCTGCATAAAAATGTTAATTTTACAATAGAAACATAGAAGTCATTACGTTTGTCATACAACTTGTAATCTAGCCTTTCGTTAGCTTCAAATGTATATGCTTTGATGCGCGTTAGAACACGACAGTAAAAATATTGTTTGTAAACAACGATACCAGTATCAATTCACTTCTCCAGGATATCGATAGCGAGCTTCAATATGAAAATGTCAAAACTTTATACAATATACACTAACCTATTAGGAAAACATATTTTTCATTCATCCAAGAGTGAATTTAATTTTGTACAATTTTTTTTTGTTAAAAACAACAAATCTACCTATGTCAAAATTATCCCTTCTGTACCTTCTTACTCGGAATACTATAATTGGAATATTCATGATGATCACACCCGAAAAAAAACCAGAACAAAAATGACCTACCTGACCCTAATGTGTCTTTAAATGAAGCCCAATTGGTGTATAAACTTGATCAAATTTCGAAACTTTTCCGAAAATTTCTCTAGAACTGAATAACGCTGTTTTCATTTAAAATTACAGTTTGTTTAGTTCAGTGCCCTTTAAATTCATTTTAATGATAGTTTAATGGAAACATTTTCGATTGTAAGAAATAAATAATAAAAACTATGTGCACTTCATTTATGGATATACAGTGGGGTGCCATCTAAATTTTGATAATCAGTTGTTTAAATATATGTGTTTTCTTCCTCTGATGTTATTCTTGGTTTTATGGTGTCTATAGGAACAAACTAATATATTTTATTTTTAATATAAACTCAAATAGTCTATCATCTTAGATTTGCTTTATTGTTTAAAGGCCGGGGGTGACCTATTTAAATATCCGTACGGACGGCAATTATCTCTTATATGGTCAAAAAGGTGTGTCTTAGCTGATCTCATGTTAAAAATAAATTTATAAATAAATCCACATGGTTGTATTCATCTAAAATAAAGTTGATGTAGAATCACAGTCATCTGTAAATGTTTGCTTTTTTAATTTCAATAGCCATTAGATCTACTCCCATTCGCCACAAAATAAAGTCTTGTATCAATGTATAATAAACACAATAAAAGTAAACAGTTCTATTGAAAAAAATTCATCCTTGACTTAGTTATTATGTTAGTCAATGAGATTTTCTCCCGCCAAATGAAGAATGACCATCCTTATGTAAAAGAGGTATAGCAGGGATTTGTATCTCTTGTTTATAAAATTTGGCATTAGAATATTTATTTATATAGTTAGTCTTACTAAGTATTTAATAAATATTTTTATGAAGCGACTACATGTATTTGGTTTGTTAACTTCATTATTAACAAACATGCATGTCTGTAGTTTTATATAGATATTTTCTTAATTTTGCCTCAGATGACTTGGGGTATATCTGACCCTATTAATTTTTTTTAACAATCTAAATGTGAGAAAATGGCGGATTTTGGACATTTTATGTTTGCTGTAAAGTCATTGAACCTGGCAAGGACATAAAGATGCAATGCTTTTCTTATTAGCAAACTGATTTTTTGGAGTGATGGTAATGAAATATTTTAAAAGTTTATTGAGCTGGACAGAAAAGTGTGAATTATATCTAATTATTGGATTTATGTGTTTAAATCTTGGAATGGAAATATTAGCAGTGTCATTGAAAGACAATGTGCCAATACAATATGAAAAATCAAGAAGAAAAATAGAAGACAAAATTAGTTGACAGTTTAATAATGTTGATCAGATTTTGAAAATACAAATTAAATTTTGACCAAAATGTATCGGGACAAAAATAATTTTAATTATGGCTACTAGGCTACTATCCTACTACATGGCATGACTTTTCAAGGGGGTGGGTGGTGGGTATGGAACAAGGAAAATATAACATACTAATTATTAGAGGGCCTATTTAAATTTAGTTATACATGAGACTGGAATTGGAATGTTATGATTAAAAAGGATGCAATAAAAATATCATGGATTATTTAATTTGTAAAATGATAAAAACAGGTAAGAGACATCACTTATTTTGTTTACATTTTGGCAACCATGTGCTTGGTATAACTTATTGAACTTTACCTGTATCAAACATCAAACTCCGCCTATTTACCTGTCAATCTTCCCCAAAACACTGTCCACTTCAAGTTTTATTTTATAAAATTACTCAATAAAAACAATTTTGTTCAACTTTATGTTTGCCCTACAAGGTCTATGATGGTAATCTAACTTTGGTGCCAAATTTCAGACTAAGACAATCATTAAGTCTTTAGATATTTTCAAAAAACCTTCCCAACTTTGAATGTGGCCAAGAAATTTGAATTCTACCATGTTTTTCTGATTGGTTTCCTTTTATAGTTGAGCCCCGGCCTTTAAGAGAACTTTTAAATTTTTCATTTTAATTTGTGTCATTGTATTGTTTATGTTAGTGATTGCCAAGACCATGTTTTTTAAACAAAACTATACACTTTTCAGATATCGCAAGATGCTTGCTATTTGATTACAACATGAATGGAGCAGGCATGGGGACATTAAATGTTAATACCTTCAACCTTAACGACAATACCAGTTCAACCATATGGACAAAATCAGGCCACCAAGGACAATTTTGGAAGACGACAGCAGTAGGAATTCCGACATTTACTAATAATTATAAGGTAACTTACTCACACAATCTGCTTAATGGGCCATGTTTATGCTTAAATCTGTGTTGTAATTTGGATGGGCATTTTTGTTTTTTTTAACATTTATTTAACATTATTGTTTTACACATTCAGACATCAGAGTAATCATCAAACACAAAAATACTGATATATGTTAACGCTTGCGTTACGAACAGGACATTAATGATTGTCAGATACATTGATCAATGGTTTGATCGCTTATATATGTATATTTAAACTTTTTCAAAACATATTTTTGACATGTAACCGACAAACTATACTCTATTTTAAAAGGTGATATTAAGTTACCTTTCAGGTGCACCCGCGCGTTTAACCAATTTTGCCATTTCTCAAATATTTTAATTTTCCCCTTTTTGACAATTTTGTTGTGTCTTAAACAATTTTGTTTTTCTTAATTAAACCCGCACAGTGTATCACATATTATACCAGTCGTAGTTTTACAGCACTAGGCGACCGTTTTAGAATACAATTCCTTATCAGTAGTGCTTTGACCAAAATTATGAAACCCAAACTTTTTTAAGATGTTGAAAAGCAATATATTATCAATATGAGAAATCCGGAATATTTTTATCTATTGTATATATCATATCTTCATTATATATGACTTTATTACAGGTTATCTTTGAGGGCGTATTAGGTGGAGGTTATCAAGGTGATATGGCTCTTGATAATATCACAATAAAGCCAAGAGTGTGTGGTATGTATCGAACCATATACAGTTTATAACTAACAGTCTCATATCAATGTATCCACTTCAAGCATTTCGACAAATTTTGCAAACTTTGAAGTAATAATTTTTGTAGCATATACGTACGTTTATTACATAACATTTATTCTCGGAACAAATTATCAACAAAAAGGTATAAAAACAAACTATACAACACAGGTCACTGACCAAGTAATTTGCTCATCAAAAAAGTCATATTCATTTTTTTTGTATTGTTCCTAATTTTGTTTATCAAGGTTTGTTTTTCTTAGATGTATCATTCTCAATGTGCTACAATTATTTCAGTTTTTGACATTTTGTTATCCTTTTCAGGATGTTTCTCCAATCCTTGTCTAAATGGCGGAGCTTGTACAGAGAACGCAGACCACACTTATACATGTCAATGCACATCAGGATATTCTGGAAATATATGTGAAATCATCGGTATTTAATTTAGCTCACCTGGCGAAAGCCAGCGTGAGTTTATGGTATGATGCGGCTTGTGTATGTGCGTGTGTCCGTAAGCTTCCCTTAAACAACTTCTGAAACACTCGGTAGATATTGATGAAACTTCTGTGGAATCATCACTCAGAAATGCCATTTTAAGTTTGCGAAAATCTTTGACCTTTATTAATGTTCAAGGTCACAATGGCTAAAAAAGTGACATAAGGTGTAAATTTGACTTTTTTGAACCGAAAGACCTTGGATCCCCAAACTGAATATACATAATCAGCATGTCAATTTCTAAAAAGTTCGCAAATAGTTTTGACTTTGACCTTCGCTCAAGGTCACAGTGAGCTTATATGTAAAAAAGTTCTACAAAGTCGGCGATGGGATTTGACCTTGATCTTTGTTTAAAGTCATAGTGACATTGTATTGACTTCTTCTCATTAACCAAAATGCCAATTGACATGGCACTTCAGAAAAAAATCAATATGTTGACTTCTTTTGAGTTTGCAGATAGATTTGACATTGACCTTAGGTCATGGCCACAGTCACATTGTATGAAAAAATGCTACAATGACATTTTCTGATGTACCAAAGGGTCTTTAAACAAAGAACTTCATATATAGAATTAAAATAATAGATTTGATTTGACCTTGACCTTAGTTCATGGTCACGTGGCCACATAAAACACTACAGATTAAATTTTCACTTGTTCCAAAAGGCCTATAGACATCAAATTCATATATGGATTGTGATTCAGAAATGGATAAGTATGTTTGTTTTTGATAGAATCTGTGTGTAGAGTTCTAAAAAGTTTGTGAATTTATTTGACCTTGTATTTATTCATGGCCACTTTGACCTTGATATTTATTCATGGTCACTTTGACCTTATATGGGAAATACTATAAAGTGGCTTCATAAAATTTAGTTTACAGAAAACACATTTTAAAAAATTCAAATAATTATGACCGCAATAAAAAAAAATGATTCGGAGAGGAAAACAATTGAACCAATTTTGTAAAAATTAAAATATTCATGATCCTGATAAAAATTAATTTATGATTGGCAGAGAAAAACAGTTTAACTAATTAAAAACAATCAAATATTTATTACATTTAACTAAACCAAACAATCAAACAATATTTCAAATAAGACATTGCAACTGAAATTTGAAACAATCAACTTAACAGGAAGTAACGCAACCTGCCCCACGATTACTTGCTAATGATATAAATAGCTTCAGAAGACAAATATTGGGATTGTTGATTAAACAACTGGAGTAAATTTTGAATGGTGTAATTGTAGAACTACTTGATGGAATTACACATACCACTTCTTTTATGAACAGTGGTCCATAAAAATGCATTTCAGAATTTAAAAAACGCACTTTTACCATGAAACACGAACAAATTATACATATAAATGTTAAAAAAAATTGTTATTTTTATGTTGGGAGTTCTCGTTGTTAATTTAATTTGTAAGTTGTCAAAGTTTTAACTTTGCTTTGAAATTTTGATTTGGACATACACTGGTGTGTTTGTTTTTGATAAAATAAGCAAATCTATACTCGTTTATGTAGGTAACAAGGAAGTATCAGCTACATTTGAAGATGGCACATTAGGATTCCTGCAGCAGGACGATAATGGACAAGCGGCATGGCTAGTTAATCAGGTAAGAATACTAGGACAAATGTTTGAATTGCTTTCGTGTTCAAATAATATAAGCTTTTTTGGAGAAGAATGAATCACAAACATCATGCAACATCTGTAAAATTATACTGATGGCTAAAACCTGTATAACACTTAGTTAGGCAAACTCTTTGCGGTCATTATTATGCATATATAGGGTTTATATAGGGTTTATAAACCAAGACTTATTGTAATCATTGAAATTATCGTGGAATCATATTAACTTTTTTCATATTTGACGTTTTGTTTGAAAGTATTTTATCTATGTCATAGGGTGGCACACCTTCAAATGGAACTGGACCCACAGCAGCAGTTGAAGGCGTTAAATACGCATACTTTGAAGCATCATATAACATTGGCACTGATAGTCTCATAAGTTCTGATGTTTTTACCAGTGAGTACAAAGTTGTTTGATATAAATTATCCAATGTTTTTCATTCAAACTCTATCACATATCCGAAATCAATAGGCAACCTACAAACAAATGTTGATTTTATGGTCCTACGATCCAGTCCAAAAGACTGGTTTGAATTGAAATTACAAATTGGTAAAATGGAAACAAATATGGACATGCTTTATAGAAATATAAAACTGGATTAAATATTAACCAACTTCTATGCTTTTAAAATATAGAAACGCATATGTTTGTCTTGAACTGCGTACTTTACATAAGGAAAACCTGTTCTATCCTTCATTTCATTATAAGAATGAAAAAAAAAATTATATTGCATAAAATAAAACATTTCAGGAAAATAGTTTTTTAAGTAATATTGTTGTATTTTGTATTTTCAGATATTTTAAGGTGCTTACAATTCTCATACAATATGTATGGGGTATATGTAGAAGCACTGAATGTTAAAACTCTTTATGTCAGCGACAATACAACGTCAACTATATGGACAAAGACAGGAGATCAAGGACAATCCTGGAAGACCGTAGCGTTAGAACTTTCATCTTTGTCAAGCAACTATAAGGTAACGAGACCTAATTATGAATGCGATGAGAAAAAGTGTTTTACGCCCCATTTAAACATCTTTCACTTATATCGAGACGGTCAGCTAATAATGAATGGTGGAGAAAACCACCGAGATCCGACAAGCGAAAAGACAAACTTTTTCACACTACAGTCTCTCCCGATCTGAGTTCGAACATACGCAGTAAGGTAAGTTGTTATCGTTGATCACTCACTTTAGACCACTCGGCCACAACCCCCCTAAAATATGTAGACATAGTGGTAAAATAATAATAAATATAATAAAAGATAAAAATAAATGCCTAAGCAAGTTTCTAAAGTGAAAGACTGGCATGTTGTCCCGGTTATACGAAACTTCTTCAACGAATAGTGTGCCTTCAATTCATTATCTTATGATTCCAAATTGTTTTTATTTTTCTATTACACTTTATGACAAACATGACGACTTCAATTTTTCTATTGTCAACTTTCCTTTTTTATGCAGCCATATACCTACTTCTCCTGCTTATGGTGTATTTGTTTCCCAATTTATACGCTATGGTAGAGCTTGTTCCCACTACGGGGACTTTGTTTAACGAAGTAGGCTGCTTGCAAATAAATTGTTGACTTAGGGATATTGCAAGCCTAGGCTTATCAAGGCCCCTTAAAACTGTTTTATGGTCGTCATCACAGTATTGATGATAAGTTTGATGTCTCTGTGTCCAGGATTGCCTTGGATATATTTGACGTCTCATAGTTCCATGTTCCTTTCACACAGTTTTGATTACACACCTGGCGGGTGTAGCTAGCTAAGCAGGAGGTGCTTACCCTTCCGAAGCACCCAGCCTCACTTCCCTGGTGGAAGTTCAAGTGTCTAACCTAACTTGTCAGTTCCAAAGTTTTTACTTTGCTTCTGGATTTTGATTTGGAAATGGATTAGTTTGTTTGTTTTTGATATATATATATATACAGGTCAATGTCAAGTTTACGTCACCCCTACTGTGTCAAAATAAACGTCACCCCTGAAGCCCTGCAATTCTGCAGCAAAAATGTTTAAACTGAAGTTTCATAATTTTTTTCTTAAGAATTTGCTCCCCTTAAATTTACCAATTGTCGTTGAATTCTCAATATCCAGCCTTTCTTTCAGTTGTTGAGGTAAATTTCAGTTCTGAAACATTATTTAAAACATTTTTTTACGAAAATCATAAATGGCCAGAGTTCCTAATGGAAACACCGAAAAATTCCCGGCAAATAAATTAAAAACCGTTTAAAATATGACTTAAATATTTACAAAATCAGAAAGGTTCGTCATCATTTCGCGGCAGCCAAACGGTACAGTTGAAAGATTGTGGTGTCTGATCAAAGAAGCTATTAAGGCAAGTTAACATCCTTCTTTATTGGTTTCATATATGTTGATTTTGTTGCTTTTTTGACATTTGTTTTTTAAAACAACACTGATTATCCTAAAAGGGAACGCCCCTGCCCATAATTCCAGATCTACCAGGCGTTTCCAAGAGTCTAAACAAATTCATATTTTAGATTGGCCATCAAACACGCCAGATATGAGTCCGATTGAAAATCTGTGGGATGCTTTGAAAAGGGACGTCGCAATAGACAATCCAAAAATCGTGTAATGATCTATGGGAAAGCGTAAAAAAGCATTGGTACAGGATAAATAAGAACTATCTTGAAAAGTTATACGACAGTCTTCCCAGACGTGTTCAGTCTGTTATAAGAGTTCGTGGTGCCTCAACTAAGTATTAATGGTGTTTGTTTGTACCAAGACGATATTAAATACTTAATGATTGGTTTATTTGTCTTGTTTTCTATTTTATAATGTCGTTCATTTACCATTCAGCTCCAAATTATTTGCTTTTTTCATCAAAGCTAATTAGATAATTGATTTTCAATAGGAGTGACGTTAATTTTGACACAGTAGGGGTGACATTAATTTTGACATTGACCTGTATATAAAATTTGAAATAATGTCTTACACGTGGTAAAAAATATTTAAAACAAAAAAACTAAGATAACATTTTTGCTAACATTTTCATCCTTCTTGTGACTATTTAGGCATACCATAACAACTATGATTGTTACGTCATCATATTTTTATGCCGTCATTCGATTGTCGTTCGTTAAGTTTTGCTTTGAAAATACTAGTAAAATTTGTTTCTTTTTCTATTTTTAAGTTTTGATTGTCATCTTAAAATTTGTAAAATGGCATAATTTTAAAATTCTTAATTCAAAACTTAAGAATAGAAAAAGATATATATTTTACTAGTATTTAAGTATGAATATTGTTATTCCTATGGTAACTTGTATTATTATTATGGGGTTATAATTATGGAAAAACTATTTAAATGCATTTGGCCTCCCTGATGAAAAGCACGAGTTAGCTAGTTTCAAAGCATTTACTATGCTTTGTGTTTGTGATTTCGGACATGGATTGGTTTGTTTATCTTTACTTTGGTTTTGTTTTGTGATTTGGACATGGATTGGTTTGTTTATATTTACTTTCGTTTTGTTTTGTGATTTGGACATGGATTGGTTTGTTTATATTTACTTTGGTTTTGTTTTGTGATTTGGACATGGATTGGTAAGTTTGTTATTACTTTGGTCTTGTTTTGCCATTTGGACATGGATTGGTTTGTTTATCTTTACTTTGGTTTTGTTCTGTGATTTAGACATGGATTGGTTTGTTTATATTTACTTTGGTTTTGTTTTGTGATTTGGACATGGATAGGTAAGTTTGTTTTTACTTTGGTTTTGTTTTGTGATTTGGACATGGATTGGTTTGTTTATCTTTACTTTGGTTTTGTTCTGTGATTTAGACATGGATTGGTTTGTTTATCTTTACTTTGGTTTGGGTTTGTGATTTTGACATGGATTGTTAATTTTACTTTGTTTTGTAATTTTGATTTAGACATGGATTGGTATGTTTGTTTTTATTTTGCTTTGAGTTTGTGATTTGGACATTGATTGGTTTGATTGTTCCTGACTAAAAAATGAAATATACTTGTATCTTGTCCATATTTCAATGCTAATAATACATGTATGTACATATTCGTTTTTGTTTGTGTTACAGGTTATCTTTGAAGGCGTGAAAGGATTGGATTTTCGAAGCGACATTGCTATTGATAATGTCACCATGAGTCCTAGGAGTTGTGGTATGTTATATACAAGTCAATCGTTCAGGACTCCCCTCTGAAATGAAATCGAATTTTTTTGTCTGTCATTGTTAAACTGAATATACAGAATTAATGGTCTAAAATGTATTGATAAAGCGACAGACGTAATTTTCAACATTTGTTCAAAGTTATAAGTTTAATTCATTTCAGTGAAACATTGCAAACATATTGGACACAAAATCAAAATAATATATTCATTTGCGGCTAGAAGGATAGATAATTGTTTTCTGATATGTACATGTATTGCTAACTAAAGGACATTGTCCTACTAATTTCATTTAGTAGACCCTTACAAATAAATAACATAAAACATGGTAAAATAGAATGGAGGTATTTGAAACGGTAAACGTATCAAAAATACAACAACTAGTATAAAATAAGGTAATTGTTTTTCATTGTAATGTATATTGGGATCATTATTTATACCACTACCTGCTTTAGATGGGTAAGTGAGTAAATGCCTAGTACTATTGGGTGTTCCAAACAATCTCAATCATTGTTCAAGCAAACTTATTTCGTAATATTTCGTTAATCTCGGAAATTAATTGAATAATTGTAGACGAAAAGATATATCTAAAAAGTATTTTCATTTTGTACAGAGTGTACGTATACATTATTTAATATTTTTATTAAAGTATACTTCATTACTAATCAAACACAAACATACTACTTAACTTATTGATTCCATATATAAAAATATAGTGCATTTAGTTATAACCTCTTTGCAAATTGGAAAAATAAAAAATTCTGCCACTTTACTTATAGCTAGTGACGTCTTGATAAAAGTGAAATATTCATGACTGGGACATAAAACCCCATTCAATCATTTGATCAATCCGGTTTTATTATAAACTGTACTTACCCAATTGTCTTTGTTTGTTTTAAGGTTGTGCTTCAAATCCTTGCTTGAATGGGGGAGCTTGTACACAGAACGCAGACTTCACTTTTTCCTGTCAGTGCACAATTGGATTTAGTGGGACTTTGTGCGATACAATTGGTAAATATTGTTTGTTGAATTCTAGATCATGCACTCTCATGATACATGAATTTAACTTAAAACTGATGTTATTTTATTTTAATATAAAAGTAAATGTTATTGACCAGTTGCCCTAAAACAAAGGAACTTTTTGAGGATATTGAATTATTACTTTAATCACGCCATTTAACAATGATTCTACTTTTCTTCTCTACTCGGGAATTTTACGATCATTTAACTTAAATTCGTGTGTTTTTTCCTATCACAACGTTTTAGTGTTTTATCATTACAGTGTATTGTTTTGTGTTTTATATATTTTTAGTTGCAATTTTCCATTGTCTAGTTTATATGTAATAACATTATCCCAAGTTTCAAAAACTCCAATATTCGTAATACGAGTGCAAAAAATATCAAAATCACTCAAACTACCCATGTGAATGATAAACTAATTATGACATTGAGTTAAAAATTGAACTACATAAACTAAACAAACATCAGCACAATAATGAAATAATATTAAAAAAGCCAAGGTTCTGTAACATAATGTAAGTAATTTTTGTAATTATTTGCCTCTGTCTCTGTATCTCAATTAGGGGATAACAGTCTTGCAATTTTCGATTTGCAGACGTATATGGTGGTTATACTGTCGCAAATTAGTTTTATTGGCGACGCGTCAGTGGAGACAATAAAACGTTATTTGCGACAGTATAACCACCGATATACGTCTGCAAATCAAAAATTACAAGACGGTTATCCCTATTCTAATTCAAAACATACTTTAAAGGATCTGGTAAGCATTTTCTGAAAACGATACTATAAATAACTCGGGGATTTTCCAAATCTTGAACTGGTTGAGACAAATCACACGAACCATTTCCCGCATTAATTGGATTTCTCTGACTTTTAAATCTGATTTTACGAAAAAGTAAATTGCCTTCCGGATGAGACACGATCACTTACAGAAACTACATTGATGACGTCATAATCATTTTACGCAAGAACGTCAACAAAATTTGCTGACGTCATTTTCCAAAGACACGGATGGTGGCATGATCTGATGCAAATATTTGTTTACAAATCCAGTTTTGGCGTCTGATTTAAAGAATCCTACACCAATAACAGTGTAATATTTTCAATGACAGGAAAAAATTCATTCTCGATTGATATATCTCTGTCATACCCTGTGTAAGTTTCCATTAATCCATCAAGATGGTTCGGTACCGCATGCGCACGTGCAAGTACCCGAAAAATTTGAAGCAGTATATTGTGGTTATACTGTCGGAAATTTTCGACGTCAGCCAATGTAAACGAGCGTTACATACAGAATGAATTGGAATTTTAAATTATTACTTGTTTTAATTCTGCAGCAAAAGTTGACCGTTTCGAAAGCAAATGCCTCATCAGAATTGTTCTAACCAAAGCTCTGGAAATTCAAATTTATTAAGATGTTGAAATGAGAAAATAGAAGGGGCCAAAATTTATTTTACCAATCGAGATAAGGCAATGCTTTGAACGATTCAGTATAGTTTAGATTTTAAGGAATTTAAATTCTAAGGAGCAGATAGTTTTGATAAAAAGTATTTACCTGGCATTTCAATGCATTTTATCTTGGATTAACGATACTTTCGAGGGTGCTTAGTCACACCAACAGCAATACCAGCCTAATGATGTATATATATTTATATTATTCAAATATTTTTGTAGACGATGCAGTACTAGAATGTACATATGAAAGTGGTGCCAATTGCTTTTTGTCACAGGCTAAGGATGACGACAAGGATTGGGTGATTAACCAGGTATATATGAATAAATATTACAAAACACACTAAAACAGATTGAGGTTTACGTCCTGGTCAAAAATATTTTACATATATCGAAACGAAATCAGTTATAATTTGCATAAATTTTGACTTTTTGGCGTTGGATACCTAAACAAAATCAAGTAAGCCACGCCAATTTCTGGAACTGTTCCACACGCAGAACTGAACTACGTTTATAATTCGTTGTTAAGATATTCAATTCACATCACAAACACCGTAAACGTTATCTTACAAACGCGATTTAATTCTGTTTTTTTCTGTTGTTATTTTATTTACAATCCTAGAAAAATATAAAAACTACATCAGACAAATGCATGGATGCCACTAAGGATAAATTTTATCGTATATAGATCTAACGACACTTTAGTTATTTATTGAAAATTAAATCAAATGACCGTTCAACTCCGTTTAACGGTAGTCATTCTCCCTATTAAAATATCACAATGTAATACAATACTTAGCCTGTGAACCAACCTCTGAATTTTTCCGGCATGGCACTTTGTAACATTTTGTTAATAAGTGCCCATCGAAAGTATCATCTGTTTGAAGCTACAACCCATACTGTTCTACTGTTTCCGAGTAACCCATCAACATTTTCTCGTTCAAACAGGCTGAATATGCTTCCACATGTTTGCCAATCAAATTCCACTTCCAGTGTTAGCGTTATGTCATCTGTATAAATCTCTGATATGCACTGTTTCCACATTGCACTTTAGACTTTTAGACTTTAGACACTTTAGACAACCAATTAAATAACGCAGACGCGATTTCTTACGGCTGTGACTGAATGACTGTGATCAACCACTGATTACGGGTCTCCTGCTTATCCATGACTGTGATCAGCCACTGATTGCGGGTCTCCTGCTCATCCATGACTGTGTTCAGCCACTGATTACGGGTCTCCTGCTTATCCATGACTGTGATCAGCCACTGATTACGGGTCTCCTGCTCATCCATGACTGTGATCAGCCACTGATTACGGGTCTCCTGCTCATCCATGACTGTGATCAGCCACTGATTACGGGTCTCCTGCTCATCCATGACTGTGATCAGCCACTGATTACGGGTCTCCTGCTCATCCATGACTGTTATCAGCCACTGATTACGGGTCTCCTGCTCATCCATGACTGTGATCAGCCACTGATTACGGGTTTCCTGCTCATCCATGACTGTGATTAGCCACTGATTACGGGTCTCCTGCTCATCCATGACTGTTATCAGCCACTGATTACGGGTCTCCTGCTCATCCATGACTGTGATCAGCCACTGATTACGGGTCTCCTGCTCATCCATGACTGTTATCAGCCACTGATTACGGGTCTCCTGCTCATCCATGACTGTGATCAGCCACTGATTACGGGTTTCCTGCTCATCCATGACTGTGATTAGCCACTGATTACGGGTCTCCTGCTCATCCATGACTGTGATCAGCCACTGATTACGGGTCTCCTGCTCATCCATGACTGTGATCAGCCACTGATTACGGGTCTCCTGCTCATCCATGACTGTGATCAGCCACTGATTACGGGTCTCCTGCTCATCCATGACTGTGATCAGCCACTGATTACGGGTCTCCTGCTCATCCATGACTGTGATCAGCCACTGATTACGCGTCTCCTGCTCATCCATGACTGTGATCAGCCACTGATTACGGGTCTCCTGCTCATCCATGACTGTGATCAGCCACTGATTACGCGTCTCCTGCTCATTCAATGACAGTTTAGTTATGTTTTTGTGTTTGAGATTCATTATCAAATACTCGTCGGCTTTATTAACTTGAATTGAAAGTTAAGCAGTTTCTTCGGTTTAATGTCGTTTTTTGTGTCTTATAATTTCTTTTTAATGGATAATTTTCATTTAATTAAAAGAAATAACTTGTATTATTTTTATTGGTGTATAAAAGAAAAAAACATTTGCGCACTTTTAAATAATGCGCTACGCGCAATTTTCACTATGCATATAGTTTGCATATAGATTTTCTTTTATACACCAATAAAAAATAATATCACAGATATTCCTTCAGTAACAAAGTTTATTTTTGTTAAAGGGAGGAACACCATCTTCAAATACAGGTCCTAGTGCAGCTTATGGTGGTTCCAAATACATATATATGGAAACATCATTTAGGAACCCGGATGAAATAGATCGCCTTATTACTACCAATCAATTTACAAGTATGAATAAATGATTGTTTCATCATAATAATAATAATCATCATCATTAACATCATCATCACCATCATTGCCATCACGAATATCATCATCGTTGTCATCATCATCATTGTCATGACGAATATCATCATCGTTTTCATCATCATCATCATCATCATCATCATCATCGTCGTCGATCAGAAACGATTTCTTAATCGTTCTATACATATTTTTGTAAAATATTCCATATATAAAAAACAATTCAAATGTAAAACTGAAACTAGGGTTACCGGAACTTCATTCTATGCCATACTGGCTTTCTAGATTTTCTCCAATCAAGCGGGTGTATTATATTTTTAACATTCTTAGGTCGGTCCTGGTTTATAAAACATTTTTTTCATAATTTTCTTTATAACTAGTTTCCTATATGTCTTTTTTGCAGAGAGACAACGTTGTTTGAGCTTTTATTATCATATGTATGGATCATATATGGGTACCTTACGAATTTTGGTGAACGGTACACAACAGGTGTTTACGAAATCGGGTGACCAAGGGAACATTTGGATCTCTGGTCAAGCCGATATACCAGCAGTAGATAACTTACAGGTACGAAGATATAAAAGATTACACATGTACACTCCAACACAAAAGAGCATACTATTTAAGCAACATTAAACACAAGTTTACAAAACGGCAACTGGCTTTGATCTCACTTGAACAAAACATTTTTCAACCACAAATACTAATAATATTTTTCTGTTTTAAGAAGCAACTCCACGAAGTTCAATTGTTTTGCGGTCGGGTTAGAAAGCTTAGTGCGCTTTGCATATAACCTGTATCAAACTTTGGTCTGTATTACGAAAATTATGATATTACTGTTGTTCTTGGCGTTAATATATATTTATGGATCATAGCCATATAAATATTTTGATTAAAGTCTGAAGACATTCATTGTTATTGTATAATATATTCATTTAATCTTACTTTACTGATACCCTATTACTAACTATACGAGTAGCCAAAACTACTTATATAGGAAAATCCCCTTTCCTCATGTTGCACATACACAAATAAACTGGATATTTGAAGTTTGAACATAAAAAAAGTCCAGATCAAAATTCAACATACTTATACATGTCCGAACCATGGCCCAGAAGCAAAGTAAAGAGTACAACTGACAAGTAAGGTTAACACACGAACTTCCACCAGGGAAGTGAGGTTGGGTGCTCAGGAAGATTAAGTACCACTTGTTTCGCTAGCTTCACGCGCCACTTGTGAAATCAAAATTGTGTGAAAGGAACATAATTAATTTGTAAGCAGCTTGTTTCCTAGTACAAAGTTCCCGTAGTGGGAACAAGTTCTACCATAGCGCATTAATTGGGAAACAAATACATCATAAGCATAAGAAGCAGGTATATTGCTGCATAAAAATTATATATAGAACACAAGAGATGAAAATACTATTGATACGGATTTTTATATACATAGTGGGTTGTTTGTCTATAATAAATCCAGTTGTCAAATTGAAGCGTATAAATTAAAATTCAAACAACTGAACATCGTCCTAAAGCATGAGAGAAATGAAAGAAGAAAACATTGCTTCTCTCTCGCGTTGCTCCTACTACGATAGCATTTCGGTCACAAAAATGCAAATAGTTCAATTATAATTAATCAAAAATAAATCTCCATCTCGGCAACATCATTTTCATTTACTGCTGTTTTTGTCAGTCTTCCTGCTTCCCATGAGTGAATTAGACCGGTTCACCCAGTTAATATGTTCACGTTTAGAATCTTGCAACTATAATATTTTCTAGAGCAAATATACATGGAACAACAATAAATGTGTCTTTTTAAACATCTAGTTTCTCATCTCGCCGTGTTGACAACTTCAGAGTGACGTATCAAAATGTATACATTTGTGCAACACTCGAGGGAGGCGCTGATTCGATAATATTTTACACTTCATGAAATATAAATTTGTTATTGCTATCATTGAAATGAACATTTACAGATATAATAATACTACGTTATCTTTTTACATAAAATTTACAGATATATTTCGACTTTTTGTGATATATTTGATCATGACTACAGCAGGTCTCCTGACAATTAAAAACAACTGATTGTGTATCTATACCTATTCATTAAAATGTATTGGAAAGCGGTTACAGAGGAAAACAGAAGCAAATATGCTAATCCATGTCCGAATCACAATCCAGAAGCAAAGTAAAAAACTTTGGAACTGACAAGTTAGGTTAGACACGTTAACTTCCACTGGGGAAGTGGGACCGATTGCTCCGGAAGGAATATGATAAATGCAAAACCACCTACATGTATATGTTTTTGATGATACTGATCGCACTTGTTTACTGTGGGATGGATACATTACATAACACTCGTGAGGACTCGACTAATGTATCCGTCCGCACTATAAACTCGTGCAATCAGCACCGTCATAAAAACACGGATATGTGGTTTTGCATATGTATTTATTTGATTTGTATGAAAACTAAAACTAAAATTTTCCTTATAGATTACAATAGAAGGTGTGAGAGGACCTAGTTGGTCAAGTGATATTGCTTTGGATAATATAAAGCTGGAACCCAATGCATGTGGTGAGTCTTTGACAAGTTTCGGAATAACCACAGTATCTATGACTTAATAAACCCATTGTAGAGGTGTTTCTACATAAGTATTTGAGAATATGATATTGCTATCTTTATATTTTCTATCATTTAGTAATGATTTCTAATAACAACGATATATCTATTCTCAAGAACAAGATTGTATTTTATTTTATTTTTTTTTATTTTTTTTATTTATTTTCTTTATTTCATATTCAATATATACATAACACAAAAAGACGATAATACAACATTACAAATATTTTGATAAACATATATATTGAATAGTTTTTAGAGAGAAGAGAGAGAGAGAGAGAGAGAGAGGGAGAGAGGGGGGAGAGAAAAGTTTAAATATATTTTAAAAGATGTATATTACATCGAAAAAGAAATAGCAATAGGCAAAAATAAGTTAGAAAATTTTCAAAGAGAATGGCAACACATTCACCGTATTGTTATATAGAACAAAAAGAACAATCTTGTATCATAATGTGATTGTATTTTATTTTCTATACCATAAATCATTTTATATATATTATGTGTATGTCACATACCATTTTTGTTTAAATTTAATCATAAAATACATTCATAAATGGTATATGACAATACATTTTTAATGTATTTTATGATTATATTAAAAAAATGGTATATGACATGTATGATAAAACATTACGGTAAAAATGTGTGAAGTAAGTTGAAGTCATGAAATACTTTCTCAAAATATAACTCCCTTTTGATTTTTGTCAAATGCCAACATTGAGTTACACTTTTTATGTTGATATCTCCCTTAGCATTATAGAAAAGAAAGTTGTTTAAAAACGCCACAAATCTTCTAAGGCGCTCTAAAATAAAATTAAATACAGAAGTTAAAGTAAAGTATTTGCTTCGTTTTAGAACGAAATAACTTCAATAGTACCAATGTTAATCACTAGATGTGCAAAACGTTATAATTGCAAATCATCGCCAATGATCTATATAAAGTGGGCGGATTGATTCATGAAAAAAACTGAACAATATTATAGAATTACTGTAACGGTAGTAACAATCGTAATTGACGTATCGCCAGCGACGCCCACAATGTTCCGACACTGACCGTCATTACGGTATCAAAGCAGCGTCACGGCAACTATGACGTTCTAGTGTCAGTGACGTCGTTAAACCGCACAATTCAGGCCGAGTTTTCATTCTTATCGCATGTAATTCAAGCATGTCGACCCTTTGTCGGAACATAGTGGGCATGGCCGGCGATCCGTCAATTTCATATTATACCAGTGACAATTTTACAGCAGTTTCGGAATATAATTCCAAATCAGTAGTACTTGAATCAAAATTTTGATACCAATGTTTTTTTCAAGATGTTGAAAATATCCCTAAAGGACAGAATATATTTTACCAAATTAAGCTAAGGAAATACTATGAATGAGGGAGAATACTTTTCTTTTAGAGGAATTTAAGAATTTAACTAGAATTAAATTTAGACCATAGCGTATTTCTGACAATTATACATAAATATTGCTTACTGAGTTTTTTATATCCTTGTGGAAACATCTAGCAGCAGAGATACCGGTTCAATGGTATCTATTACATATTATTTTAGTTTTAATTTTACAGCGGTAGACGGCCGTTTCGGAATACAATTCTCATCAGTAGTGCTGGATTGATATTGAATGATATACATGTATCTTATATTATTTCAGGAGGGTCAGCGAAAAAGAGAGAAATGTTCTTGGTCAAGAAGCTGTTAAAGGAATTAGAAACCATTGAAGAAAACTGATGATGCACAGCAATATCACTTTTACACAATGTGTGTTTTTTAATTAGTATCGCTTAACTACTACTAGTAGATATTAATATAACATATTTTTCAGTAAATCATAACATGTCTCTTACTAATTTTTCCCCGCAAAAATAACATATATAAATCTAATACTCCTATTTGTTAATTAAATGAAAAACAAACATATCAGTACAAAGTAAAATAAAAAAATTGAAATGATTGTGCGATTCATTTCGACATTTTTTGCATTATGATGTTTGCATTTTTGATTTACAAGAATTAAAATGATAAGTTCCAATACATACACCGTTAAATACATGGAAGAATAAACCAAGACCTAAAACGATAGATACGCAATTTGACTATATGTATTTACAGTTGTAAGATCTAATTTTGTTAAAGTTCGTGTTCACATTTTTCTCCATACATTTTGATCATATGTTTCTATATACATGAGAGATCTAGAGAGAAATCGCATGCAGAATGATTAATCATAGACATTTCGATCATTCTCAGCATATACAAATTTAAGATATTTATACTGAAAATATTCGATCACAGGTGAACATAATACAGTTGAATCTGTCGCTGTAGAATAAATGACCACATATTAAATTATATACAAGATGATGATATTCGTGTAATAAAACTTTAAAAGTTCAAGAGAACGAGTTCCGTGATAGACCTTGTATAGAACAAAAGGATCAGTAGGATTGTTTTTCATTCAATTATTTAATGGATGACTGAAATGACTGCTTATTTCGTTATTTTTAAAAATGTATTTTTTATTTGCATTATAGTAAACAATTTGCATTCATGTGGTTTTTGTTGTTGTTTTCTAATGTTAATTATATTTCGTCACTGTTTGTTTATTGACCATGGTTACTTGATGTTTTATTGTCATATACCACTTTTAAAAGTATTTTATGATAAAATTAAAAAATTGGTATACGACAGATTCATCAATGCCTTCGTTATAATAAAAACAAGTAAACTAAAAATTTGAAACTCAACTATGTAATACATTTTATTTCATCCCTTTAATTATGACCGACCAAATACATGTAGAGAAATATGGAGCTGAACAAAATATACTTGGACATTGGGCAACCATAAACAGCGAGGAGTGAGGCATAATGATATAGACACATATTTTAAAACTGATCATTAAAGTCGCTAGTTTGTCACAAAACATTCAGCAATGCACGAGAGGACAGCACATATTTCTTGTTTTGTCTAATTCGTAATCTGATGTATTTGTGTGTTTAATTTTTCTTGTCAATGTTATTTTAGCTGAATAAATCAATAAGTCACCATTCCGTTGTAAAATAACCAGTCTATTTTGTCATGTTAAAGTCAAACACAAACATACTAATCCATGTTCGAATCACAATCCAGAAGCAAAGTAAACACATTTGAACTGACAGGTTAGGTTAGACACGTGAACTTCCAGCAGGGAAGTGAGGCCGGGTGCTCCGGAAGGGTAAGCACCTCCTGTTCAGCTAGCTACACCCATCACGTGTGTATTCAAAATTATGTGAAAGGAACATGGAACTATGGGACGTCAAATAAATCCTGGACAATCCTGAACACAAACACAGAGAAGCCAAACTTATCAACAATACTGTGATGACGGCCATGAAACTTTTTGAGGGCCTTGATAAGCCTAGGCTTGCAATATCCTTGAGTCAACAATTTATTTGCAAGCAGCCTACTTCGTTGTACAAAGTCCTGTAGCGGGAACAGGCTCTTTCATAGCGTATTAATTGGAAAACAAATACACCATAAGCAGGAGAAGCAGGTATATAGCTGTGTTTCCACCAAATAGGTAGTAGTGAATAGAATATAGACAGGTATGGCAATATGGAAACTTCAAGGGATTTATATACAAAGAACAGAAATAAAAACCTACATATTAAACCCTAACCCTAACCCTAACCCTGACATATTAAACAACTAAAAGATAATATTTTATTTAAAGGTAAAAATAAAACAATTCCTATAACAACTTTAACTATCAAATTAATGACGATGGTTAAAAATAATGTATACTGTGAAAATAAATAATAAACTAAAACTTCTCGTGAGAGCCAAATACCCACCGCCACAACATCTTATATTTTCTCGCGCCCTTGACTTTCCGATATGATCTTGGTTGATAGCCATGTCACATCTTTGGACCATGAAGAATATCCATGTGAAGTTTAATGACGGTCTTCCAAAGCAATTATCAGACATGGCCCGGACACGATTGTACAAACAGATGACAAACAGATGAACAGACGGACAAGCAGACAGACATATATACGTCATTCAAACTAGTTTACGGCGGTTAAATAAAACCCTTATAAAAATAATATAAGTATCTCGATACAAATATTGATGTCGAGAAGGAAAGGAACGAGATATGCCATAACAATGATCAAATTGAGGATAAAAAAGTAAGATTTGTATCCGTAAAAATGAGTATAATTAACGAGAATTGGAAATCGTCAGATTTAAGTTAACACAAAAGTTGAAGGCAATCACAAAATGTTAATATATTTAGACAATTACCTATAACTCTAGACTTCTGAGGCACGTAGTTGTGCCAATTATATAAACACAATGTCAGGGTACATGCATTTAGTTATAATTACGGAGATGTTAGTGCCATTGTTAAAATAACGAAAACATGAAGGTTGTCATAGAATGAGTTGTAATATTTCTAGAACAAACCCAGGTTATCTATTTTTGTTCAAAGCAACAACTTTCTTTTTCACCAGCCGATTGTTCGTTGTACTCTATTGCTAAATTGACATTTACCATATTAATTTTTACCTGGCATATACAAACGTTGTACTTAAATTCACATACTAATATAACCGAATAGGTCACAAGAGGATTTGGAAGAATTTATTTTCTTTATATGCAATGGAATATCATAACGGGATATTTTAAAATGCTTTACATTCTTACATCTTTCGCATAAAAGTATTTTTTTTCATTTCTCTTTCGCGTTCCTAAAAATCTCCACCGCCATCACCACCTCCACCGCCATCACAACTACCACCTCCGCCTCCTCCACCGCCCCCATCAAAGTAACTACCCCCAAAGTAGCCGCCTCCACTACTGTGGTAACTGCTTCCCCCGCTCCCTCCTTTACATCCACCACCTTTACAGCAACAGTAACAGCACAAACAACACAGAATAGCTCCTACAATAGAACCGATCACAGCCAGTACAATTTCCCACACTGCTAGTCCAGAACTACTGCCAGAGTCTGTTGACCTAATTACTGCAGCACAGTCCTCTTGCCTATAATTGAAATTTTAAGATTAAGACATGGAACATATCAAAGCTAGAGTGAAAATTTAGTTTTTGCCCTAGTCAAGACTCTTTCACTTATATCACTTATATCGAGACAGCCAGTTTAAGGATGTTTGAGGAAACTGAAGCTCCCCGGACTGTGGCAAATGAACTGACAGACTTTCTCACAAGGATATACCAGAATGGGATTCAATCCTAAGCGGTCAAAGGCTACATTATCCGTAAGCGCCCGCATTGTACAATCACCCGATTGTCTTATGTAATGTACATTTATATAATAGCACTAAAGGCCTGATTCGAATCCAAAGTAAAAGAATATAATTATTATATTCCAATGTTAAATACAGGGATTACTTCAAGCTTCTGTTAATCTCGGTACTTATATGTCATTTGCCATGTTTATTGTTGATTGTGTTTTTGTTCTACCTGTTAAGATAGTTAAAGATCCATATGGTTTCTAAATGCTAAATACTCGTTTATTTACCCTGATCTGTTTATAACGAGATTCAATTGTATATTGTAATGTTAAACGCAGATATTACTACTGTCTAACCTGTCTCAAAGGCCACCTTTATATATAAGGACAACCTGCTTATAAATGTCAGTAGAATTGTACTCCAATTGTTCTTTATTCATACAATTTGAACCATCAAGGCCTTTTACTGGTTCTCTAGGGTGGACTTTATAGACAGGTTTGACTGCATCATGTGTATTGTTGATTATTTAGCTGACATAGATATACATGAGATCCATATGGTTTCTAAATGCTAATTATTTAACCATAGACTGTTTATAACGAGATTCAATTGTACATGTATATTGCAATGTTAAACAAAGTGATTACTGCTACCTTCTGTCAGTCTCAGTATGTCCTTTACCTTGTGTACTGTTGATTGCGTTATTAGCATAAATATGTGTTTAGATATTCAAAAGATGCATATGATTTCTATTTTGCTAAATACATTTAACCTTTGGCCTGACCTGTCTAAATCTAAACATTTATTACCTGTATTTGTCGATCATATCTAAGAAGGCGGTATAATAAAGTCCTTTTGACAGTAAAGGTCTAACAGACAAGTATACTTCCTCAGCACAGTCATAACTTATTATGTTCTCTATATTGTTACCAATACTTGTGAATATCTAAAAAAATAGAAAAAAGAACTCTTTCAGATGGTAACTATTGTCTTGCATTTTCTTAATATAGTTTTTTTTTTTACGAAATTGCAATGGCGTTTACATTTCTGTAGAAGACTTAAATCAAAATCAAACATATTAATCCATGTCTGAATCAAAATCAAGAAGCAATATAAAAAATTGTAACTGAAAAGTTACGCGAGATACGTGAACTTCAAACAGGGAAGTGAGGCCGGGTGCTCCGGAAGGGTAAGCACCGTCTGCTTAACTGGCTACACCCGCCACGTGTGTAATCAAATATGGGTAAAAGGAACATGGAACTATGGGAGGTCAAATATATCCAGGGCAATCCTGGACAGAGACATTAAACTTATCAACAATACTGTGATGACGGCTATAAAACTTTTTGAGAGCCTTGATAAGCCTAGACTTGCAATATCCCTGGGTCAACAATTGATTTGGAAGCACCCTGCTTCGTTGTAAAAGGTTCCCGTAGTGGGTATAAGCTCTGCCATAGCGAAAAATGATGGGTTTTTCCTAAAGCAAATCTTATCATTCTTAAAAAAAACATAATTGTATACTACGTGTAGTTCGGCGATTTATTCAATCCGAATTAGGAAGTATATGTACCTTTCTGTCATCACGTGACAAAAGTATCAGAAGGTCGTCGTTACATTTATTAACATCCCATTTATATCGGATTCTCTGTGCAAACGCCCTCGCTGTACTATCAGACGCTTTACCATCCCTGAACAAGAACAATTATAGCAATACATGTAGTATGTATTTCATTTCGAACTGATTATCATCCTATGTTTTTATATCTAGTCTCTCTCTCTCTCTCTCTCTCTCTCTCTCTCTCACACACACACTCTCTCCCTCCTCCTACCCATTTGTCCAACACAAGAGAGAAAGTTCTTTTCCTTTTTGGAGGTCTCTACTGGTTGACGGGTCATTACAGGCATCTAAACACTAATACAATGCAAAAAAAAATCTTTGTACAAAACCATATTAACCTTTGATTTGATCTTAACCATTCGATAAATAAAAAATAGTCTTGTCGTCATTTAAAGCTGAAAATTGCTGATGGGACGTAAAAAAATTTAACCATCTACGGTCGATCAGTTTGATTTGATCTAGATGACCTAAACATAAATTACACATTAAAACATAGTTGTAAACACACTAGCTTTGTTTTTTGCCATGACTAACCGTCCAAAGTAGATTGGAATAATTTTTGACGCCCAGGCAAGATTATTTTACTAATAATATCCAGGTGAACAGTTCTTAGAAGATGGGGTAAAATGAGTGCCCAGAGATTGTGAAGGTGCATTAATGGTATAAAACAAGGTAAATGCATATTAAGAGGACTAATTATAAAACTCCTTACGGAAATCGGTTATATAATTGTAAAAATGGCAAATTTGAATGTTCATATTAAAAAAAACCAATAATATCTAAATACTCATATCTATGGTACCCGACATTTGAAGGACGGTATAAGTAAAGGATATAAGCCGAAACACTGTCCAGTATGTAAAATATTGGACTTGTCGAGGCGCGAAGCGCCGAGGCCAGTCCAATATTTTACATACTGGACATTTTGAGGCTTATATCTTACTTAAAATATTGCAAAAACAAACATAAAAAAGGAAAATGAAAAATCAAGTAAATCAGGGAAAAATTTATGAATAAATTCAATCAATATTACAAATTAAGAAATAAGAAAATAAAAATATAAAAAATGTTTTCCTTTATGTAACCTCTTAATTAATTCGTGAACAGAGTTAAAGATAGTAGGTCACCCGTCGTTTACTTGACTATTAACACGATTTTCGTGAATATAATCAGTCCCCGTTAGTGATATTGTCATCACGCAAATGCACGAAGAGCGCCAAAAATATTTACATTCAACCTATACTGTCAATGTGTTTGGATTTAATCGTGAAATCATTCATCGGGTTTGGAAACTTAATTCTCTGAAACAGGTATGTTCAATACTACATTTTTATATAATATATGCAACAATTTTGTTTGATCTGCATTCAAATTACCCGTGATTTATCTTTCCAAAATGTGTTGGTATTATGCCAGAATTAAGTTATAATGTGTCAGACACGTAACTTTAACCCGATAAACCTGTTTCAAAGCTTGTAGATGTGTGTAGATCGTCCGGTCTTTATAATTGTTTATTAATGAAAAGTTGGTCAACCTGTGTAATCTTCGTATATAAGAGTGAATTGTGTGTGTGTGTGCGCGCGCGCGCGCGTGTGTGTGTGTGTGTGTGTGTGTGTTCCGTGTTGTAAAATATCTAAGTGTCTAATGTTTATATTTTGCAGATCAAATCAATTTAATAAAAGGGCAATAAACGGATCCGTGTTGTTGTAACGAACCCTGCATCATTTGAGATATTTGCTTTCGCGTATCTTTTATGGTTTGTCTGATTTTGATTGTAAATCATATTTAGTTTTGGTGTTAGTAAAATCAATATACTGATGTTTTGTTGTTTTTTTCTTTCTTTCCGATTCCAGTGTTCTTGAACTGGACTGGTGCCAACAATCCAATATATTGTGAAAACAGTCCAATAAGTTTGAAAATATTGGACTGTTGTCACAACATATTGGATTGTTGGCACCGGTCCAGTTCAAGTATGTTGGATATTAGACGCAAGAGAACAAAGGATGACGTCATAGCAATATTTTAATTCGTGAACAGAGTTAAAGATAGTAGGTCACCCGTCGTTTACGTGACTATTAACACGATTTTCGTGAATATAATCAGTCCCCGTTAGTGATATTGTCATCACGCAAATGCACGAAGAGCGCCAAAAATATTTACATTCAACCTATACTGTCAATGTGTTTGGATTTAATCGTGAAATCATTCCTCGGGTTTGGAAACTTAATTCTCTGAAACAGGTATGTTCAATACTACATTTTTATATAATATATGCAACAATTTTGTTTGATCTGCATTCAAATTACCCGTGATTTATCTTTCCAAAATGTGTTGGTATTATGCCAGAATTAAGTTATAATGTGTCAGACACGTAACTTTAACCCGATAAACCTGTTTCAAAGCTTGTAGATGTGTGTAGATCGTCCGGTCTTTATAATTGTTTATTAATGAAAAGTTGGTCAACCTGTGTAATCTTCGTATATAAGAGTGAATTGTGTGTGTGTGCGCGCGCGCGCGCGCGCGCGTGTGTGTGTGTGTGTGTGTGTTCCGTGTTGTAAAATATCTAAGTGTCTAATGTTTATATTTTGCAGATCAAATCAATTTAATAAAAGGGCAATAAACGGATCCGTGTTGTTGTAACGAACCCTGCATCATTTGAGATATTTGCTTTCGCGTATCTTTTATGGTTTGTCTGATTTTGATTGTAAATCATATTTAGTTTTGGTGTTAGTAAAATCAATATACTGATGTTTTGTTGTTTTTTCTTTCTTTCCGATTCCAGTGTTCTTGAACTGGACTGGTGCCAACAATCCAATATATTGTGAAAACAGTCCAATAAGTTTGAAAATATTGGACTGTTGTCACAACATATTGGATTGTTGGCACCGGTCCAGTTCAAGTATGTTGGATATTAGACGCAAGAGAACAAAGGATGACGTCATAGCAATATTTTAATTCGTGAACAGAGTTAAAGATAGTAGGTCACCCGTCGTTTACGTGACTATTAACACGATTTTCGTGAATATAATCAGTCCCCGTTAGTGATATTGTCATCACGCAAATGCACGAAGAGCGCCAAAAATATTTACATTCAACCTATACTGTCAATGTGTTTGGATTTAATCGTGAAATCATTCCTCGGGTTTGGAAACTTAATTCTCTGAAACAGGTATGTTCAATACTACATTTTTATATAATATGCAACAATTTTGTTTGATCTGCATTCAAATTACCCGTGATTTATCTTTCCAAAATGTGTTGGTATTATGCCAGAATTAAGTTATAATGTGTCAGACACGTAACTTTAACCCGATAAACCTGTTTCAAAGCTTGTAGATGTGTGTAGATCGTCCGGTCTTTATAATTGTTTATTAATGAAAAGTTGGTCAACCTGTGTAATCTTCGTATATAAGAGTGAATTGTGTGTGTGTGCGCGCGCGCGCGCGCGCGCGCGTGTGTGTGTGTGTGTGTGTTCCGTGTTGTAAAATATCTAAGTGTCTAATGTTTATATTTTGCAGATCAAATCAATTTAATAAAAGGGCAATAAACGGATCCGTGTTGTTGTAACGAACCCTGCATCATTTGAGATATTTGCTTTCGCGTATCTTTTATGGTTTGTCTGATTTTGATTGTAAATCATATTTAGTTTTGGTGTTAGTAAAATCAATATACTGATGTTTTGTTGTTTTTTCTTTCTTTCCGATTCCAGTGTTCTTGAACTGGACTGGTGCCAACAATCCAATATATTGTGAAAACAGTCCAATAAGTTTGAAAATATTGGACTGTTGTCACCGGTCTAGTTCAAGTATGTTGGATATTAGACGCAAGAGAACAAAGGATGACGTCATAGCAATATTTTAATGATATATTATACACCTGATACCGTAGGTAATGAATACATCATATATCAAAAACCGACATACCCATCAATGTCGGAATCACAGTCCCCAAAACAAACCAAAAACCGACATACCCATCCATGTCCGTATCACAGTCCCCAAAACAAACCAAAAACGTTGAAAACTTGCAAACTTAATTAAACACATCCTTCGTTTTAATTAACAATAACGACACTCTTAATCTTACGTTTCATATCTACATACACACACGCGCGCGTGTGCATATCTCTCTCTCCATCCCTCTCTCTCTCTCTCTCTGTGTGTGTGTGTGTGTGTGTGTGTGTGTGTATCGTACCCATTTATCTGTATTTTGGACAACAAGGCGATAGATATGGGAGATTCACAACTTCTACAGCTACAGTGACCAGATCTTCTAAGTGTGTCGAGTTTTTCATCTAAATAATCAGCTGTAATGATAAAGATTTAATATAACCTGGAGTATTATGATTGACGTAGATAAACAAATGTATAATAATTAACACATGCTTGAGAGAGTGGAAGGAATTTATGGTGAACTTAGTTGAAATGCATGAAATAGAGGTATACGTTCATGAATTAGGAGAGAGAGAGAGAGAGAGAGAGAGAGAGAGAGATGTTAAACTACTATGTACCTCTAGATGGACTGATGATTCTATTGGGGTCACATACCCACGATTTCTTACAATCTCGACCACACCTACCGATGTCCAGTTGAGGGTCAGGGTATGCCTCGTCCGTCCATTCATAAGGAGGATTACCCTCTGGTATACATGTGTTATTTACTTCAGCTAGTACATTCTTCACTATACAAGCGATGGCACAAATACACAATATACACACATGTAAATATCGATCTGAGATCAAAGCCATATTTAAATCGATCAGCCATAAATATTCTCGTTGACCTCTACTCTCCGAGGATCCTCTGGAAGATCGTTCACTTATATCTACATCGGTATGCCTGATCCGTTCTAAAATCGTACGAAGGTCACATAGTAATAACTGCAATATGTTCCAAACTGTTAACTTCTGAGGTCAGTATAATATCTCCAGGTCACTAATACAACCGTCATACAACCACTGTGGATTCCAGTGGGAGGAGTATAATTATAATAAGTGCGAAAAGGTCATCACGCTTAAAAATATCCTGTACTTTCACTAACAGCGCGTTTCATCAACTGTGTACAATGATATTAAGAATTTATTTATGTACTATATTCTGTGTGATACTGATAAATGAAAATGTCTTGGTAGTTTGAGAAAATAATAATGTGACATAATTAAATGTATATATTATATTATTAATAATGTGACTTAATTATATGTATATATATATATTATTAATAATGTGACTTAATTATATGTATATATTATATATTAATAATGTGACTTAATTATATGTATATATTATATATTATTAATAATGTGACTTAATTATATGTATATATTATTGGGGGGGGGGGGGGGGACTGGTGTTTGTCTTAGCTTCAGAGAATGCAATACAAAATATATTCTGTAGATCTACCATTAATATTATTCTTGTCAGACTCTAAGGTACATTAAGAATCTTTTATTATTTCTATTCAAAGTTGAAGACAACTACTAAATTTCAGTAGTTAGTGCCGGTCCCATAATGGTTGGTCGTGGGTTCAAACCCTTACCGGGTCTGACCCAAGAGTGGTTAGTGACTGTTCTTTCGCCGAACATTCGGCATTACGAAATCAAAGTGGCGGTTTTTTTCGGATTGGAACTTATAATCAACGAGGTCCCATGTCAGAGTAGGCGTGGCACGATAAATAATGAAATATAATATCATACAATGTAAGGTGTTTCGATTAATTCATGTTATAAATAATACAAATAGTCTCGCCGTTACTTATAGGTGAAAATTGATGATGGTACGTAATTTTACAATTTTCAACCACATACAAACGATCGCTGTGGTACTGTCTTCTATATGACCTTAATAAAACATTAAATATATCAAAACCAATATATACCAATCTATGTCCTAATCACGATTCCGGAGCAAAGCCAAAACCACGAAACTGGCAAATCAAGTCAAACATACAAATCTCCGTAGCACAGAAAATTTTCACAGTGTTTTTTGGCATGACTGACCATCCAAATAAATAGTGGAAGTAAATGATTAAGGTATTACGCCGAATCAAGATTACTTATGTCGGACGCTCAGTTCTTGGGTAATGGAGAAACCCGGAGTGCCTAGAAAAATCGCTGACCTTTACCAAGTGTACTATAAACTTTCTCAAACTAAAATCTACTGAATCTGAGTCATTAAACCTAGGCGGTGACAGGCGCTGTGATCCGTAAGGCGGTGACAGGCGCTGTGATCCGTAAGGCGATGACAGGCGCTGTGGTTCGTAAGGCGGTGACAGGCTCTGTGATCCGTAAGGCGGTGACAGGCACTGTGATCCGTAAGGCGGTGACAGGCGCTGTGATCCGTAGGCGATGACAGGCGCTGTGGTTCGTAAGGCGGTGACAGGCGCTGTGATCCGTAAGGCGGTGACAGGCGCTGTGATCCGTAAGACGGTGACAGGCACTGTGATCCGTAAGGCGATGGACAGGCGCTGTGATCCGTAAGGCGATGACAGGCGCTGTGATCCGTAAGGCGGTATCAGGCTCTGTGATCCGTAAGGCGGTGGACAGGCGCTGTGATCCGTAAGGCGGTGACAGGCGCTGTGATCCATAAGGCAGTGACAGGCGCTGTGATCCGTAAGACGGTGACAGGCGCTGTGATCCGTAAAGCGGTGACAGGCGCTGTGATCCGTAAGGCGATGACAGGCGCTGTGATCCGTAAGGCGGTGACAGGCGCTGTGATCCGTAAGGCGATTACAGGCGCTGTGATCCGTAGGGCGGTGACAGGCGCTGTGATCCGTAAGGCGGTGACAGGCGCTGTGATCCGTAAGGCAGTGACAGGTGCTGTGATCCGTAAGGCAGTGACAGGCGCTGTGATCCGTAAGACAGTGACAGGCGCTGTGATCCGTAAGGCGGTGGTTTTAAGCATAAAAACTAATGTTTCTTTACCATAAATATCGATCTAAAAGCAAATTACATTCATTAGGTTAACCAATCAAATGTTTCCATTTACTCCAGTACCCGTTCAAAGTAAGAAGCTTTAAGTGTTTTCGACAAACATTTCTCTTCTCTTGTCTTGTATAGCTGTTGATTTCATAATTTGAATTGTATTGTTCCGAATTATTTGTTGCGCTAATTGTTGCAATGTATATGCTTGTTAGTTACAATTTTCTTTCTTTTAATTTACCAATATAATGAATTTTTTTTTTTATTGATTTTTAAATATAAGTTCCTACATATGTTTATTTCTAAATACAACCAAATTTGTATATAAGAATATAATTTTCAAAGTTTTATTTTGTTTTGTCATTGTGAATTCATCATGAACCGATATGTTTGTGTTTCATATAAGTATTAAAATAAATCCTGAAAGTTTGAATAGAAAATGCTAATCTGCTAATCTATATTAAAATAATTGCTCATTATCATTGTCAACAAGACATTTATTTTAAATTGAAAAGTTGTGTATGCCTATAACTTTAATCATACAATTTGTTTTGAAGTTACAAGTGGTTTTTTTAATATTAATTTAATCAGGCATTTGTTTTGAACTTAGAAGTTGTTAATGTAAATTAATGTAAATGAGACAACTAGTTTTAAAAATTTAAATGGCTAAAGTTACAAATACATTGTTGACCAGGGATATTGCAAGCCTAGGGTTATAAGGGCCCTTAAAAAGTTTTATGGCCGTCATCGCAGTGTTGTTGATAAGTTTGGTGTTACATGTTCCTTTCACATTACACGCGTGGCGGGTGAAGCTAGCTAAGCAAGAGGTGGTTACCCTTCTGGAATATCCAGCTTCACTTCCTTGGTGGAAGTTCATGTGTTGTATCTATTTTGTCAGCTCATGGATTGGGGTGTTTATTTGTGATTATACATATGCATTGTACTTTCTCGTATTATTGTTAACAAGGAATTTTTAATTAAGAAATAACATTCTATTTGAGTGTATTCATTCGGTATTATGAATGAGAGTCAGGAATAGCATATTCAATGAACTGCGAAGCAGTTCATGTTAAATATGCTATTCCTGACTCTCATTCATAATACCGAATGAATGCACTCAAATAGAATGTTATTTCTTATATTTACAATCATAAAACATATTGATAGCATGTCCGAAATATAAAATCATAGCTACAATAATTTATTTCATTCAAAATTCCGACAAACATACGGGATTGACGGAACAGCCTTGTTCCAAATAAGGAAAGTTACGTCGGGGTAGACTTGGATGCTGACCAATCAAAAATGCATGACGTAATAGATGTCATTCTGTGACGTAATCGAATAGTTAAACGTTACGTAATCGGAGGTCATGACCCCACACTGTATACAAGAGCAATTGAATGCCAGTAAAAAAATAGGTTCATCTAAAGAAGGTCAATTCTAATTGTAAATATGTATTAATTTGTTTATACATATTATCGTTCATTATTACTTGATACATTGTAATTAGTTTATTAACTGTGTGCTCAAAGACCACGAAGCTGGATCGACTTAATACACTACCCATCATTAATAAGTATACACACTTAATATTCGTAATACCCACTCATATGGTGATGGCCTGATGGTGCGATGTGTTTATCTGTCCTTTTAATAACAAATAAACGATGTTTGTGAACTGCAAATTGTTAATTTATCACAAAGCTTTGATAAACTTCTATTTAATTTGCTGAACCAGATAAAAATATCTTAAATTAAAAATCATTGCATTTTTGTTTTAAATGTCATGTTTTGGCAGTTTTTAGATTTTTTAAAATTTGATTTGCAACTTCGAAATAAATGCAAATGTTCATGAAAGGGAATTACTTTGGCCCCACCAGAAGTAAAAAATATATCAATATATCAAAAATATCTATTTTCTCTCAATTTTAACCCCTTTAAAAAGTTTGAAAATTTTCTGGAAATTTACAATTACTGCTGTTGGAAAGTAATGGATGCACAATAGTTTTTTCATAGAAATCTAGAAAAAATAGTTTTAAAATTTGATATTAACAGTTCAAAAAAGTTTTTTGCTAAATGTATTGTTAAATAGTTTCACATAAAACAACGAAAGGTATAACATACAAGAAAGTAGAAAAGTTAATGTCTATACATATTTATAAAGTATAAAATAGAGGCAGTCACGTGTTAACTTCAAAGAAACTGCCACTGCTAATTGTTTGATTACAGAAGAAACACCATCTATTTTATACCGGGTAATTTATGATTTAATAACTACATCCAATTAAACTTTGAAATTTGAAGCTTGTTAAGTGATAGTGTAAAAGCTAACCATAAAGAACAAGAACGTTTTGTCATCAAAAGATTGCATAAATTGTTAATGAAAAGTTTGCTAGTTTTATTTTTATTACTTATTTTCTTTGAAATTCATTTGCATTGTATTATAATAAACTATTTAGATTCATTTGATGTTTCTGTATTATAATTTTTTTCAAGTTTGTATTTTTATATAATAATGCTTACACTTCTCCTTTGGTTGTTCATCAAACATGAATACTAGTATTCGTAACGCGTTCAAAATGTCCTAATAATAATACAAATATCAGGCTTATGAGAATAAACATTTAAACCTCAATAATGTATGAAAGACATTTCTTTAAAAACATGAAATTTTAAAAATCAGGTAAACTATGACAGACTGATTATAAAAATCTGTACCTGAAAACAAGATACATTTGGTATACGTATTGGGCAACAAGTAAAGCCACACAAGAACAAAAACAGATCCAAGATGATGTATTAATGTAAATATACCATGTATTGGGAACACTAGTTAGAGGGTGTCTTCACATTTATCCAACATTTGATATTTTGATAAGGGGAAAGGTAAATTTTATGTTGGATAAATGACATCAAAGGAAAATGGAAACAATAGGTTGGCTTGGGTACTGTGAACATGGAAATTCATACCTTTACCTTTTTGAAGATTAAATGTACCTGGCTCTAGTTTCACAAAAATTCTTTGATTAAGATATTCCTTAATTTAAATCTGGCAAAATTGATACATTAATGATTTTGGTAAATTTTTAAATACCCTGGAGTTTAATTTGTGATTTTGAAGATCATATAAAGCTTTGTCAAAAATGTTTATTCTAAGTTCTAACAATTGCCAAAATTTGCTAAATATAAGTTTAGGAAAATCTTAGTAATGGAATGATTGTGAAACCGGGTCCCTGGTAAATGAAAACTGAAGTTTTATTTTTATTTTTTAATTTATTTATTGATTTATTTTTTATTGTTTTGAGATTTTTTTTTAAATAATCCAACTTACTTATTTTGGAAAAAAATCAAAAATATAATAGGAAAATAATTCAAATTAGCTTTTATTTGAAAAAAATATTCAAATTATGCTCCATTTCAGAACAAAAAAATCTAATTGGAAAATATATAAAATATTCTCCATTTTGGAAAAAAACATTGCAAGAATGGAACCTTATTGTAAAAAATTCCAAATATGCTCCATTTTGGAAAAAAAGATATTCCAAGAACATAACCTTTATTAAGTATATATTTTATTTTTCCATTCCAGCATCAAACTGGTGTCGCATTTTTAGCAGTAACATCATTTTAAAACCACTATTACTTTGTAATATTTTTTTTAATATACGCATGAAATTCAAATGATTAAGCTATATAATCAATTTCTCAATTAATCCAACCTCTAATCACTCCATGATGGAAAATATATGAAAGAGTAAATTAATGGATACATTTGAGAGAAATTCATATTTATTTGTCAAAATATTACGGTATCAAAATTTAGTTGGGTAGGGAAAAAAAGTGACATATTTATTTCTTATTTATAGTTATTTTTAATTCTCAATTAAGAATAAATATTATTATTCTTTAAATATGACTTCATTGAAATTTATTAAGGTAGGAAATAAAACTAGGGAATTTCTCAAATTTAACATATCTATTCAATATTAGTTAGAATTTTGGCTATTTTAAACTTTCAGTGAAAATATGACATGTTATTACATACTTTTTGATTAAAGGAACTTTTATTCAGGTAGGGGAAACTAACCGATCACACTACAGGTAAATAATATCTTAAATCAATGGTGCGTAAACCCAATGTTGGATAAGTGTGAATAGTGATTTTTCAAATGTTGGATAAACGTGAATGAACCGTTATGAGAGTCCTTAATTTGTCCAGAAAGTATATATAGTGCAAACATGTTACTGAACAGACACGAAATGTCAACCGTTGCCCAAAAGATATAAGTTATAAACATATAAAGCAAAAACAAACACAACAATCCATGTCCAAACCACAATCCAAAAAGCAAAATGACACAAACACACCAATCTATGTCCAAACCACAATCCAAAGAGCAAAGTAAATACAAACCAATTCATGTTCAAACCACAATCCAAAAAAGCAAAGTACCACAAACACACCAATCTATGTTCAAACCAAAATCCAAAAAGCAAAGTATTAACAAACATACCAATCTATGTCCAAACCACAATCCAAAGAGCAAAGTTAAACAAACACACCAATTCATGTCCAAACCACAATCCAAAAAGCAAAATGAAACCTTTCAGTCAATCATAGGGAAGCCAACCCGGCTGCCCAGAATGGCAATATAACTTGAAGACAATGACAAAGGCTACATAGCCTTAACATAAAAATCAACAAGGTGAATAACTAGAGAACTGATATATCACTATATACTCATTGTTTTTATATGTTTACATTGGATTTGGGATTAGGAATTGATCATGGACCGATGTGTTTCTCATTATAGGATGTTGAAAGGATGGTCGTCAGTTTGCAGTTGTAAGTTTGTTTGAATTAAATAAACCTATCGTCCTCAATATGTTGGATAATAGTCAAAATAGAGAGAATAGCAGTATAAAGTAGGAGAAACAATGGTATATGTTAAAATACATATACACATGTACAAAGTACAGAAATTGAAATTAAAATGTAACATGTCAAATAAATTCTAGGTTAAATTTTTATTACATGGTAAAAATAAAACAGTTGCTATAACAATTTTATATTAACAAATATCTGACTACAGTGAAGAAAATAAAATATATCAAATACAGGTTGTAAATAAATAAATAAAATGCTTATAAAATTAAAGATTACTTTTCTTATACAAACCTGAATGTTAAAAATAAAAGTACAAAAAATGTCATACTTGTGCTTATATATAAATAATAAAAGACAAAATTTGTACCCATGAAATTGAGCATACAGAACGAGTGACAGCATCAGTGTTAAATAAACGATGAAGTTTAAAGGCGATCACAAAATATAGGAATTCTAGACTTAATTTAAACAAAACACCAAGTTTCTCTTCAAAATCATAATTGTTACCCTGCAGCCAGTCATCACATTGCACGTTACCTTAACACAAAACACATACATAGTCATGCGTCATAAACTCTACATTTAAAGGGATATTATGTGAACATATCGATAAAAAAACAATAGAAGCACCATAAGACTATCACATATTTATACAACAACAACAACAAATATTTTATTAAAGTGTCACATGTCATAAAACAATATAGTACATTTAAGATATTTACATATACATAAGATTATGACATCCAATCTATAAAAGACTTATGAGACACTATTTATGTTTAAAAATAAATATTATGCACTAAAACACAATAAAAGATTAATCATATAAAAATGAATTACGTCTACTTAAAATACTAAAACAGGTCTTGGCAACTAAAACTGACACGTCATTATTGCTAAATAAAAATAAAAACTTTTCATCATCAGACATATTATTAAAATCCACATTAAAACTAGCACATTCATTATATAAAATACGGCGTAGATCTGCATATAAAGGGCAAGTTAAAATCACATGTTTCTCATCCTCTACATCATCTAAACAAATAAAACATTTCCTATCATTCACAGCCATATTCTCATACCGACCCGTTTCTATTTTCAGGGGTGCAACACCAAATCTAAATTTAGCGAATGCACTCTTATACCTTCGCTGGATATTGCTTAATACATACTTTTCTGTACCATAATGAGACTTAAATAACTTATATGTTCTCAGCTTTTTACCAGTGCTATAAGAACTAACTCTTTTATGCCACTCCTCTTTATAATCGTTAAAAAGTACATTTTCAATATATAAAATAGAATTTTTGTTAAAATACCTATCTAATTTGCAAAATTGCTCACAGTTTACACTTCTAAATTTTTCCATTACTTTAAAACACCAGTTCTTCTTATTATTAACAGCATTTCTAAAAGACCAAAAAAACTTTATAATTCAGCCTATCATTCGACATATCTTTACATCTTGACCAATGTCGAAAAATACTGGTCCACTGTTTAACAATCATAGGCTTCCACCCCATATCACCATTTAAAGAATCATTAGGTGTATATTTTCCAACATTCATAAAAAATCTAATAGCTTTATGTTGAACACTATCAATACAAGAAAAACTTCTGGTGCCCCAAATACTTGCACCATAACTAATAACTGGCCAAACCAGTGTATCAAAAAGCTTAGTAAATGTACTATATTGGAAACCACCATTTGCTTTGCTTTTAACAATAAGCAAGCTTAAAGCACGACTAGCTGATTTACTTACAGCTTTAGCCATTTCATTATAGTCTAAAAACTCTGTCAATAGAAGACCAAGATATTGGTAATGTGATGCAATTTGAACAATATTATTACCTATTTAAAAGTATTCGTAGTTCTTGGAGTAGACATATTTCTAAAATGAACAACATTTGATTTTTCAAAATTTATAGATAAAAAATTGTTGCTACACCATGAACTGAGAACATCTAATAATACCTGTAGATCACTTTCATTCTCTGCCATGAGAACCACATCATCTGCATATAAAAGCACACATATTAAATCCTCATCTATTTTAATACCAACATTAAGTCTTTTCAGTTCATCAACCAAGTCATTGATAAAAATATTAAAAAGTATGGGTGACAATACACAGCCATGTTTTAAACCTGATGTTACTGAGAACCAGTCAGTCATATGACCATTAAGTTTTACACAACATTCAACCTGTGCATATAATGACTTTAAAACATTAAGAAAATGTGAACTTATACCTAAATTACCAAGTTTATTAAACAATAACTTTCTATTTACTGTATCATATGCCTTCTTAAAATCAATAAAGGCTGTAAATGTAGGCAACTTGTTAAGTTTTCTATTTTCAATAATAGATATGAGGGTACCAATGTGATCAATTGTACTTCTTTCTTTACGAAAACCATTTGTTCATCATTAATGATATTATTACAGTCTAACCAATATGTTAACCTATCATTTAGTATACTACAATATAATTTGTATACACATGATGCTAAAGTTATACCCCTATATGACAATGGATCACGTGGATCAGACGTTGAGCACTTCGGAATTGGAGTTATTATACCCTTACCCCACATTTTTGGGATTTTACCACTATTAAAACAAACATTAAAAATATTACATAACACTCTTACTGACAGATCATTTTTCAATACATCAACTGGAATTTGGTCTATACCTGATGATTTACCACTCTTAGCTTTTGTAATTGCATAATAAACCTCATCAAGTGTAATGATACTATCTAAGAAGTTGTCAAGAATATTATAGTTTGTGTTAGAACTAACCACATTTTCTATTATTTTATTATTAAGAAGATTATCAAAACAACATTTCCATGTGTTTAAAACTACATTATTGTCTTTACAAATTGTCCCATCTTCTGTCTTTACTTCCATAGGAATGACTTTTTGTCGACTGTTTCCAATCCCGATTTTGCCAATTTTTTTCCAAAATTCACTTTGGTTTTCAGACTGAACGTTCAATAGTTCATCCTGGCATTTACTACTATTTATATGTAGTGTTTATATTATACATAATTGTGGTTCCTATAATAACGAGTCTTCAAACAGCGGTGATGTAAATCAAATACAATTATAATCTCCTTGTATCAAATATACCGGCGTATCTAATTAGAATGCAAGAAACTGATAAGACATTTCATTTTATCTCTCTCTCTCTCAATCACTATCACCACCCTCTACTGTCCCATAAACAAAACTATCCCCAAAAAAACCCCTTCCTCGCCTCCCGTCTCCGATCCCTGTTATAGTCCTATACAACTATTAATGCAAAAATACAAAATAATTCTCAAATGTGCCTAATATTTAAAAAGAATCAAATTTAGTGTGAGATTGTAATCAATATAATTGGTCATATTTAACGAAAATTTGAAATTCGAAATAATGCAGGTGGCCACAAAGATGTTTCAATGTAAAGAAAAGACCTGAAGTATTTTCTTAGAGACACAGACCTCTCTTAACAAATGTAATTGTTTCCCTAGATTCAGTTTTCATATTGTACTTAATTTTTCAAATAAGTTACATACGCACGCAGTATTTAAAATCGCATAATATCGTAAACTTATTGGTCAACAGAAGGTTCTAAACTATAATATCATTTGTATGTAATGTTCTGTCGTAATGATATAATCCGATGTTTTATATTAATTAGAGCAAGAAATTAAAGGCACTTTATTCATAAAGCTTATTAAATTCTTTTTCTCATTTATCGTGCAAATTTAAAAATCACCACCACCATCACCACCTCCCCCTCCGCCCCCATCAAAGAAACCACCATCAAAAAACCCCCCTCCACTACTGCTGCTTCCCCCGCCCCCTCCTTTACATCCACCACCTTTACAGCAACAACAGTAACAGCACAAACAACACAGAATAGCTCCTACTACAGAACCGATCACAGCCAGTACAATTTCCCAGACCTCTAGTCCAGAACTAATTACCGCCTCACAGTCCTCCGTCTCAAATACCTGTCTGAAACAACATTTAACAAAAATCAAAATTAAGTAGAATTCAACAAGCTATTAACAACATCTAATTCCATTACATCATAAAGAGTGGAGTTAAGTATTGCAGTTTTATGCCCCATCAAAATTCTAACATTTCTATTAAAGCAGTCAGCTTAGGGATGGTGGAAGAAACAGGGGTGGGGAGAGACCATTGAACCTAAGTAAGCGAGTTGATACAGATCCAGAAAACAACTCGCGCTATGACTTCGACAGTTGATTCCGTTTTCAAAACAATAATTGATTGCGTGGATCGCTGGTATTTAGTTTTGCTCAAATGAAGGCGATCGCCAATGAAAGCAAGGATAAAATGCCAATGTATCTAAAAGACATCTCATGCATACATTGACATGCCTCTGTTACATAGTTCCATGTTTTTTTCACTCAATTTTGATAACACACGCACGGAGCAACCGGTCTCACTTCTTTAGTGGAAGTTCACATGTTTAAACTAACTTATCAGTTTCAAAGTATTTATTTTGCTTCTGGGTTGTGATTTGAACATGGATTTGTATGTTTGTTTTTGATATTCTAAGGACGAATAGTGAATATAACAAAGGATGTATCAGCGAGACAGGAGGTGCCTACTCTTCCGAATCACCCAACCTCACTTCCATGGTGGACGTTCGCGTGTGTTTCTGTGATATACCAGTATTCAGGGTGTTTTATGCTTTGAGTGTTATATGTTTTAGACAAGTATAACATACATACCTGCATTGTGCATCACCTCCAGTATTTTGATGCTTGATATTTTAAGCATGTGTAGAAACTCGAGATTTCATGCACATAAAGTGATATACAAATACGGGTGTGACCAGCTAGACAGGAGGTGTTTATTATTTCGGAGCACCAGGGACCAACATCTCTGGTAAAAGTTCACGTCTTTGGCGAGATATGCCTTCGGGGTCTTACTTTTGGTTTTTATTTGTTGGCTGAACGGGAATTGCTTTTTTTTATGATAACATAATAAGAAGTAAAAAGTACACATGTTTTGTGTTTAGATTGATACACATATCTTCTTCAGTATGCTATTCCAGGTACA
>CM037865.1:3699326-3940795 GCA_021292105.1 Anadara kagoshimensis
TCTTTTACCTTCTTTTCTGGAATAAACTATACCCCAAGCTTAACTTAAGTACTATTGTTCCCTATATTTGTCGAATTCATGATTGTCCCTCTTTTTTTAACCAAATTCTTACCTGGATTTTCAGAGGGCGCGGTGGCCTAATGGATAAGACGTCAGTCTTCAAATCCAAGGTCTCTCACCGCTGTGAGTTCGAGTCCCGCTCGGACCACATGTGGGAAAGTGAATTTTCCTTGCCGTTGGCCTTTACTGATTCACCTGGTATCAGTATAATGGACTGGGGGAGTGGTACGTTTGTCTGCGGCGTACTGACTCTGTGAGCTAGCACGGTAAAGTCGCCCTGAGTGCGCGCTAATACAAGGCAGACCATACAACACACTCGCACTTCACATGCATACACAAAATTGTTATAGATTAATCCATATAGATTAATTAAATAGTTCTCGTCGCGAATAGCTGAAAAATTGCTGATGCGACGTTAAGCAACATTCAACCAACCAACTTACCTGGATTTTCAAAAAAGGGACAATCATGAATAAACCGCCCCGTGTCACGGAAAGCGTGACACGATTAAAAAATGTTAACCCTGCTGTATAATGTCATTAGCCCAGACAAAATTGTTGCACCTACGCCTTTAGCTGGCAAAGTCTCGATATAAGTGAAATATTCTTGACTGGGACGTTAAACACTATTACTCAATTCAAATCTTCGGAGTATGAAGAAATAATAAAGTCACATTTTAGGGGGTTAAACCCCTTTTCAGAGAGGTTTTTATAAAACGGCAAAATTGAATAAATTCCCGATAGACCTTCCGTATGGCTTTACAAATCGTAGAAAATGAAGAATCTGACGTTATACGATGTTTCTTGAGTATTCTTTGAATTACAAACAGTTCAATGAAAAAGTATGACTCTACAATAAATCTTACAAACTGCAGAGGTGTTTAAAAAATGTTGCACTGAAAATACTGGACACAAAAAATAAAAATATTTATTATAAAAAGGAAATGAGTCATTGATATTTGAAAACATCTATGTGCTGAAAAATACCGACTCTTGTAGTTGTGCATATATGGCAACTTTTGGCACCAAACCAACGTTGTGAAGTTATAAAACAAAATAAAAGAGAGACTGGCGCAAAATAAACTACAGACAAACCTGTCTATAAAGGCAACCCAAGGGAACCAGTAAAAGTGGCCTTTATGGGCAGGTGGCTTTTACATACAGGTTCAAATAATATGAATAAAGAACAATTGGGATACAATTTTACTGACCTTTATAAACAGGTGGCCCTTATTTAGATGTGGTCTTTAATGCAGGTTTGACTGTACTAGAATTATTGATCATAAAACTCTGTATTTTAAAGGTACCGAAAGTTAAAGCAAACTGTTAAAATAACTACGAGTTTCCCCCATAACCTCTGTATATGACGTAATTAACAATCACGTCACGCCAACTCATAGATATATTATATAATTATAATCGGTAAGAATTCCACGCGGCAACATGGCTGTTACAGTGCAGGGTTGTCCAAAGTTTAACACTGAGCTAATGAAAAGGAGCTGAAGAATCGGCTGTCTGGGGTCCAAAATACTAGTAAACACACACTAGTAAATGTTCAAAATGGCTTGAATCTGCCATCTTTAGACCGGCTTTTTTGGCCAAAATAAAAATTTTAGTGGAGGACACAAATGGAAGTCTTTCCCAATTGCACTAGTCCTGCATGTTAATGTACACAAACCAGAAAATACATAATACTTATACCGAAAAAAACCAGTTACATTTGAAGCTACAATTACAGCAAACGCGATTAGGTCATGTTTCGGGTGCCTACTCCCCATTATGTGAAGGAAAATACATGTAGCTGCTTATGGTATATTTGTTTCATAGTGAGTGCGTTATGGTCTTACTTGTTCCCACTTCAGAACTTTAAAAGGCTGCTTACAAATAAATGTTTAACTCAAGGAGATTGGGGAACAGAATACAACAGATTCTTTATTTTAATAAAGTATACAAAACTAATAGGAAAGACAAATAATTTGGTTAAAAAAACTAACAACATGGCTATATATTGTTACACAAATTAGATATATTTGACGTCCAATAGTCTCCTATTCTTTCTTTCTCAGTTTTACTCCACACGTAACAGATGAAGCTATCTAGACAGGAAATGTTTACCTTTACTGGAGCACCCGGCCTCACTTCCCTGGTGAAACTTCATAATCGCGTGTTTAACTTGATTGGCCAGTTTTCAAGGTTTTTGGGTTTTGGTATTATGATTCGGGTATATTTTTGTTTCATTAGAATCTAAAAAGGACAAATTGCCTTTCGAATGAAAGTCGACCAAAGTCAAATATAAACTCCATGACCACCACGTCCTTGCAATGAGTGTGAATCAATGGCACAGTCAAATATATTGTATCGGATTGAAAACAGGCTACAAATAATAACAGCTTTAGGATTTTTACATGTATAATGTTCAATGATCGTGTGTAGGTTATTTGAAGGTGGGGACCTAACAGAAATGTCCACGAGATGGGATTTGGTTTGCCACGTCTTGTTTACAGACTGATTCTCTGTGTATTTTTCTGATTAAATGACCACTAGTTCCGATATGTGTCTAGTCTGTCTTGCTTTCTGACCAACCGGTGACCGCTATTTATGTCCATCTTGTACTGTCTTGTTATTCCCCGCCTGTCAGAAAAAGAAAGGGATACTAAATTCCAATTTCCGTCCTTGCATCTGTCCGAAATTCTAGTCTGCGCCCATTCCCTAAAACTTTGATGAAGCACTATTTCACGAAACTTGGTGCAAAGTATCAATAGATACGAGATGCGAATATCGCTAACCCTAGTTAGTTTGCTGATTTGCCTCGGATTTATGTCTTTTTAAGAACAAATCACAAAAAATAGAACCATCTGGCAGGGAATCCTTATTCGCTTAATTTACTTGATTTCTTACTGGCCAATGAGAGCAATATGTGTTTATCTAGTCTTGTCTTTCCTGTCATTTTGACTCCTTTGTCCTTATTCCGTACTCTTGCTTGTGTTTGCTATTGTTAAATACGTGTTAATTAGATATATATGCATTATAATACACATATACCAAATCATTACTAACCAGTTTTAATTTTACTGCACTAGACGAATCGTTTAAATATCAACGACAACACATTGCATCATTTATTTATTATTTTCTGTATATTACTTTTCACAATTATGTAAAATAGATTGCGTAAAGAAATAACCTGGTAAATATTACTTTTGCACTGCTAAAAGGTAGCGTCTCCGAGAGTGAATCGTCATGGTGTATTCACATGTTGAGAGTGACAATTTATAAATACTCTTGTATCAATACATAGTTTATAAAAATATTATTTTAACCATGACTTGTTGATTGGACAATAACATCTAATTTTATCAACTTCAATTTCTTCACTTCATATACAGACATCATAGACTGTCTAGATCTTGTTGTGTTATCACCTAATGGTTACACCAAAGTGTATGCCATTACGTTATGGAATATGATACTCGACCCCATTTCAACAAGACACTTTAAACCTGATGTTTCTTCAGTTTTATCTAGAAGCTTCCACCTCCACCTGAATTTTTACCGCAACTCCCTCCTCCCCCAAAACTCCCTCCTCCCCCGCAACTCCCTCCTCCAAAACTTCCTTTCCTTCCAAAACTCCCTCTACTACAACTTGATCCTATACTGCTAAATGAGGAGGAGCGTCTTTTTATACCGCCGCCATGATACTTCCCTACCTTCCCCATCCCTCCTGTAGAAGTCACACCACCTCCTCGACAACACTGACACAGTTTACAGAGCAGTACTAAGAAGATGAATCCCCCCATTACAGATAATATAATAGTCCACTTTGTTTTATCTTCTTCTTCTTCGTCTTCTCTATGTGAGTGTACGGAGGCCTCACGCTGATAAATATCGCAGTTCCCGGTGTCCAAAACATACCTGGTTTAAAAACAATATTTATAGATGAAGCAATACAACGACCACGGTTAACCCACTTGCTACCGAAAGCTACAGATAACTTGCGTGTCAAAAGGACATATATGTCCTCTACAGATCGCCTGCTACATGGACACATATGTCTTTTACTTGCGACCTGTCAAGCGGACATGTATGTCCTTTCATTGGAAATGAAATTCCTCTTTGCTACACAAATACTTATAACCATTTTGCAAAGTAAAATGTGAACGTTGATTATTGAGATTTCAAAATACAATTTACTAATGGTGTCATATAATACAAAACTCGTGTGTCTTCATGGTCTATCGTTGCAATTCAATTCGACACTGTCAACGCCGTTTTGAATTTTACATTGGCAGCAAGAGGGGGATTCTGAAAGATTTCAAAATGAGCCTTACTTTTGCAAAACAGACTCTTAAGAACTAAAATTCTTCACTACTTAAAATATTAATAAATATATATTAAATTTATATTTCTGAATAATATAACTGTTATTAGATTACATTACATTATTTCAAAACAAGTTAAATATGAATGATACGCACAATAATAGAAGTTTCTCTTTGTCTCCAAATTAACTCAAGTTTGAAAAGTAGAACAAGTGGCAAAGACATAAACTGCAAGCTAGGTTCCAAAACTAAAGAATTAAATTTCAATTTTTGTTCTGGTAATAGAGGTGTGAACAAAATTTTAGAACTCGGCAAGTCTAATGAACTGCAAAGCCCCAAAATTTAAAAAATAGCTTCAAATCTTAAAAATTTTCTATAGTCTAAACATTTAAGTTAAGTTATTATGAAAATAATCACAAATTGCATTTGAAATAAGATTTTTGGACATGCTGGTTTAGATATGTTGAGTGAAACTTCCAGATTGGGGCGTCATGATACAAACAGCTTGGGTGTACAAAATATGCATTGTGATACATAGTCTGACGATAATATATCGTTGCAGCTCTATTTTGCGGTGATACTAAAGACAGGAGTGAAAGCGTTTTTCATATGACACATTTAAAATTAATGACGTCGTGACTTGTATAATGAATGTAAGATTTCACTTTTACAATATTTTTCTTTCTTTCTTTTTAAAGAAATTTACGGAAAATAGATAAATAATTGTGAATGAACTTTAAATACCTGTATTTTTGAATCACGTCATCAAGGCCTTCTGCAAATCTTCCAGTACTTAGTTTTGATTTTTCAGAGAGATATATTGCTTGGATACAGTCATAAGTTAAAACTTGCTCTACTGTACTGCCTATATCAGTAAATACCTGAAATAAAAATGTTTACAAGTCAAAAAGTAATAGAAAAATGAGTACATGCAATATAAAGACGTCATGTCCTGACAATTGTTGGCGTTGAGTAATGGTGTTTAACGTCACAGTCAAGAATATTTCACTGTAATATCGAGACGTCGCCAGCTATAGGCGAAGGTGCAGAAATTGTCCCTGTGTGTTGCGCTGATGGCATTATACAGCAGGGTTCTTTGTCGTGCAAAGCCTACCGTGAAATGGAATCACGTTTATATTAACTTCCCATCCGAAAGAACCGTGATTTTCACTTCGTAATGCTGAGTGTTTGACGAAAGAACAGTCACTTCCCACACACATACAATTCTGGGGCCAGACCCCGTATGGGTTCGAACTCACGACCCCCACTTGCGGAACAATTGTTATATGTTCAGTGAAGTCGATGTGCCATTGCCTTTTGATATTTTGACCATTTACGTGGATGGGGAAATCCCAGTTGGGGTTCGTTTAAGGGGACAACTTGTTTAATTTGTTATGTTTCTGTAGTAGAAATGTACTGCAGTAAAATATGACATACAAATATGAATGTTTCAAAACACTTGGAATAGAGATAATGTAGGACATATCACAGACTAAATATTTTTCGCTTTATGAAATTTTGCTCTCTCTCTCTCTCTCTCTCTCTCTCTCTCTCTTAGTTTTATAGAACATTTCCTTATACCCATAACGCATATTTATCATTAAAGGTAAAGACAGCATACCTTTCTATCATCACGTGACACTAATATAATGATGTCATCATCACATTTTTGAAAGTTCCATTTTTGTCGTAGTTCCTGTGCCATTGTCTTTGCCGTTTCTTTACTTGCTTCACCTCCGCTAATTAAACAAAATACAGGATAAGAACTATGAATGTACTCCATATATACGTAGTATTCTTCAAAATTATTGAGAATTAAAAAAAATTACATGTATTTAATTTATCAGAACAATTGAATGTCCATAAACAAGATATTTATTTATTTAATTAATTATCCATCTACTGGTGTATATACAACTTAAACTATATAACATACCCGTAAACTTTAATTTTGGCAAGTAAAGCTATAGATATTGTAAATCCAGGGGCTACATCAATGTAACAACTAGAACAACTACAGCGGCCTATTTGTCGTAACATCTCTATCTTCTTGTCCAAATAATCAGCTGGAAAGTTAACATAAATTACTAGTTAAACAAAGAAAAAACAGATGTTAATATTTTAAAGAAAAAACTAAAAAAAAAACGCAAAAGCCTTAAAACACTTCCAATAGTGTGATTTATTTTTTAAATTACTGCATGTGCTATTAATGTGTAAATATTTAGATTGAGTTTACGAGTTAGACACATAATGCATGTAATATTCATTATAGAGACACTAAGTAGGTAACTCAATGGTCAAGGTTATTGATGTATTTGGCAGCGGATAGCTCATCAGTAGTACAGTATACCGTCTCTGATCATGATAGACATAACTCACAATGACCTGACACTGACCTAGCCCGTTTCACAATCATTCCTTATCTTGCAAAATTTCAAATCTTTATAATTTTGTTAATTTTCAAGATATCAAGATATTGGGGAAATTAAGGTGTAATTTTTAAGATCACTTCTAGATTAAAATATCTGAATTTAGTTTTGACAAAAATATTCACCAGTACTTCCAAAAATAGATTACAAAAATATGCTAAATTTAAGTTAAGGAAAATCTTAGCTAAGGAATGGTTGTGAAACTGGGACCTGGTACCAAATTCACAATCATTCCATCATTATTTAAATCGGACAAAAAGTCTGAATAATTTTGTTAGTTTTCTTGATATTCCTGAATTCAATGTGTCATTGTGTCATTTTCAAGATCACTCTAAGCTTATTGTTTTTGTGTAAATTTGTTATTTGAAATTCGTGTACTATAAAACAATGCTAAAAGTTGTGAGATTTAAGATAAGAAAAACCTTAGTAAAGGGATGATTGTTAAACAGGGGTCAAGTCACAGTTGTTAAAAGGGTCAAGTCACAGTTGTTAAAAGGGTCAAGTCACAGTTGTTAAAAGGGTCAAGTCACAGTTGTTAAAAGGGTCAAGTCACAGTTGTTCAAAGGGTCAAGTCACAGTTGTTAAAAGGGTCAAGTCACAGTTGTTAAAAGGGTCACAGTCACAGTTGTTAAAAGGGTCAAGTCACAGTTGTTAAAAGGGTCAAGTCACAGTTGTTAAAAGGGTCAAGTCACAGTTGTTCAAAGGGTCAAGTCACAGTTGTTAAAAGGGTCAAGTCACAGTTGTTAAAAGGGTCACAGTTGTTAAAAGGGTCAAGTCACAGTTGTTCAAAGGGTCAAGTCACAGTTGTTCAAAGGGTCAAGTCACAGTTGTTAAAAGGGTCAAGTCACAGTTGTTAAAAGGGTCACAGTCACAGTTGTTAAAAGGGTCACAGTCACAGTTGTTAAAAGGGTCAAGTCACAGTTGATAAAAGGGTCAAGTCACAGTTGTTAAAAGGGTCAAGTCACAGTTGTTCAAAGGGTCAAGTCACAGTTGTTCAAAGGGTCAAGTCACAGTTGTTAAAAGGGTCAAGTCACAGTTGTTAAAAGAGGGTCAAGTCACAGTTGTTAAAAGGGTCAAGTCACAGTTGTTAAAAGGGTCACAGTCACAGTTGTTAAAAGGGTCACAGTCACAGTTGTTAAAAGGGTCAAGTCACAGTTGTTAAAAGGGTCAAGTCACAGTTGTTAAAAGGGTCAAGTCACAGTTGTTAAAAGGGTCAAGTCACAGTTGTTAAAAGAGGGTCAAGTCACAGTTGTTAAAAGGGTCAAGTCACAGTTGTTAAAAGGGTCAAGTCACAGTTGTTAAAAGGGTCACAGTCACAGTTGTTAAAAGGGTCACAGTCACAGTTGTTAAAAGGGTCAAGTCACAGTTGTTAAAAGGGTCACAGTCACAGTTGTTAAAAGGGTCACAGTCACAGTTGTTAAAAGGGTCAAGTCACAGTTGTTAAAAGGGTCACAGTCACAGTTGTTAAAAGGGTCACAGTCACAGTTGTTAAAAGGGTCACAGTCACAGTTGTTAAAAGGGTCAAGTCACAGTTGTTAAAAGGGTCACAGTCACAGTTGTTAAAAGGGTCACAGTCACAGTTGTTAAAAGGGTCACAGTCACAGTTGTTAAAAGGGTCACAGTCACAGTTGTTAAAAGGGTCAAGTCACAGTTGTTAAAAGGGTCAAGTCACAGTTGTTAAAAGGGTCACAGTCACAGTTGTTAAAAGGGTCAAGTCACAGTTGTTAAAAGGGTCACAGTCACAGTTGTTAAAAGGGTCAAGTCACAGTTGTTAAAAGGGTCACAGTCACAGTTGTTAAAAGGGTCACAGTCACAGTTGTTAAAAGGGTCACAGTCACAGTTGTTAAAAGGGTCACAGTCACAGTTGTTAAAAGGGTCACAGTCACAGTTGTTAAAAGGGTCACAGTCACAGTTGTTAAAAGGGTCACAGTCACAGTTGTTAAAAGGGTCAAGTCACAGTTGTTAAAAGGGTCACAGTCACAGTTGTTAAAAGGGTCACAGTCACAGTTGTTAAAAGGGTCAAGTCACAGTTGTTAAAAGGGTCACAGTCACAGTTGTTAAAAGAGGGTCAAGTCACAGTTGTTAAAAGGGTCACAGTCACAGTTGTTAAAAGAGGGTCACAGTCACAGTTGTTAAAAGGGTCAAGTCACAGTTGTTAAAAGGGTCAAGTCACAGTTGTTAAAAGCCTCATTAGCTTAACAAAACGGTTAGCGAAGATTCAAATTGTTTGGAAAATTGAAATGTATTTAATATGAAAAAAGCTTCTACATGGAATTTAAAAATACCTAGTGTGTCCATTAGCTTTTGAACAAGAATTTCAGAAATACTGCCTTAAACATTAAATACAAATTATGGCTAACCAACTGGTTAAGTTCATGGAACTTTGAACAATCTGAAGCTGATATAACATGGTCGTTACACAGCAGAGTACGATGTTTGATATATACCTCAGACTGGGATATCGATGAAAGGTACAAAACTCTGGTTAATTTTGATATTGCAATACTTTCTTTAATTCTAGTGTACTCTTTCGTAATTAATGAAAATGCATCAATTAATTAAGCAAGATTTGCTCTCGTGAAATTAACTTTTCACTAACGACACTGCGACAATCGTTTAATGTTGATATACATTTGTTCCAAGTTTGATAAAAACCAATCCATAGATTTGGGACTTATGAAGCGGACACTACATCGTGTTGATAGACAAACTGACGGACGGCCATAGTGATTCTGATACACTCCCCTAAACCCCTAAACTTAGTTTAATCGGGACTTAACTAAACAAAATGGTGGTGAGGAACCTTCTTCAATACAAATGTTCGTCTCAATTTAAAAAATATTTAAAATTGAAAGCATCTTAATATGCATTGTCTTGTGGATTGTTTGTTGTTGCTTCATGTTTATCAGATGTAAGACTGACATTATAAAATAGCAGAGAGAGAGAGAGAGAGAGAGAGAGAGATAGAGAGAGAGAGAGAGAGAGAGAGAGAGTGTGTGTGTGTGTGTGTGTGTGTGTTACCTTGACGTGGATTTATTACATGGTTCGGGTCACATATCCATGATTTAGTACAGTTACGCCCACATTTGTCAATATCCACACGAGGATTTGGGAATGTATCCGCCGTCCATTCATATATTTGCTGAGTATCAGTTATGCACGGTTTATTTTCACTTGCTAAAGTTTTCACATAAACACATATTATAACACCAATATGTAAACTGTTAAGATATAAATTGTAGTAAGACATATTGTACAGAGATATAAGATATCACATCACCAAACAGACAAACTAGTTTGTGTAAAGAAGTTTGTAAGGTAGAGGGAACACATCGTCAAAAGTTCAATGTTAGTATCAGTTGGATTACAGCCAAGTATAACGGATGGCAATAACATTAATAATTGTCATGGAAATAGCTAATATAACACTTATTTAAAATTATCGTTGGTTGGGGTCGAGGGTTCGATCTAATAAGCACAGATTGACTCCATTGTGTATATATAACTTGAATACTTAATAACTTTCACTCTATTTATATGATAAAGGATAAAAATGTTTGTAAAACAAACGTTTTCAAATTTTATACATAGATAAAATTCTGTTGCTGGTGTTTTCTTTGATAAAATGCAGAGCTCATCAATGGCATGGCAGTCTAAACGATGGCGCATACGGACATCATAGTCTCTAACCGCCTAGAATCGAATTCTTTGCTTACAAGAATACGACACTGCTTAACGTAGGACACTGACTGGGAAATGTCTAGAAGCTTACTAGGGACTATCATTCAATCAGACATTGTTTATTTCGAATTAAAATCATAAATGGTGATGGGGTCAGGTGCTGAGGAATGAAAATTAAATTCAAATTAACAATCAAATTACAATTCGAGATAAAATGTATGGAAAAGTATAAATTGTTATATTATTGATATCCTAACTATCTGCCATAACAGTGGTATGGTTCTTTTAGATTTGAAATCGTTAAGACAGATAGGTTAGCCGACATAAGATGGATAAATGATTCCAGGTGGCAGGGTAATCATAGGATAAGTCGGTACAATATTGTGGATTCTAGTCACACTATGCTATGCGTTTTTTTCACTTGTTTCTGATGGGAGTACTTAACTGGTACACATATTACTTACTGTGGTATAGGTACAGGTAGACCTGAAGCATGTTTATTTTATCAGAAATAAAACGTAGAGCCTGTAGAGTTTAACATCGATCAGTATTACAATGTTGGGCTAATTTCTTAATAAATATTATGAGTCTTAACGGAATGTTTGGTGTAATGCCTTCATATCTTTACCTATGATGTTTATGTCAGGTGCATGGTAACTCTGGCATATACATATACTCGTAGGAGTTTTTTTTAATGAAGTCTTATGTCCAAGTCAGTTTTCTGTCAGTCATATCGAGACGCTAAGTATTGAGTTATTTACTTTAGTATGTGACACGGCTCACATATCGCGATCGGTAGAACATTGTGTGATTTTGGTAATATAATCACTTCTACATATGTTTTATTCAAGATGTTTAGTCTTGGTGACATGTGTTTTGCTTTCATATTTCGCAATGCTTTTTATGAAGTAGATTGTCGAATTATAGACGAACAACTCCAATACTAAACGGGATACAGAGAAATGCACGCAGCAAAACAATTAACAATTCTAGTTGGAAACTGAAATGTGGTTAATATATCTGTCTTTTCTTGTGTTGGTTGCTTCGTACTTTTGTCTGTTATTTTGTTATATTTTATTCATTGGCTATTGCCGTGTACCTGTTTTTAGCTGCAAAATGCTTTCTCTTTATTCAAAAAGGAGTCGCTTTTGTTACTGATATATCGTCGTTAACTACCACTACTAATGGAATGATGTTGATAGGTTAATATGTAAATTTAAAAGGAGACTTATCCTTCCGGAGCACCCGAACTCACTTTCCTGTTAAAGTGTACGTGTTTAACTTAATTTGCCAGTTTTAAAGTCTTTGCTTTGTTTTTATTTTATTGTGAGCTTGACATGAATTGATATATTTGTTTTTTATTTGTTACCAATGTATCGTAATCTCCAATGACAGACTGATGTGGGTAGGGCAATATATGTTTACACAAGTTGCACCTGCACTTGGGCACGGTCCTCGCTGAAAACAGCTTTATCAACGATACACCGCACGTGTGTCTAATTGGCATGCGATGTTCATGTATTTACTGATTTATTTAATTTTGGCGAGAGTTTATCTCATCCCAGATTGATTTATCTGAAAAGTAATAATCAACATGATATATTTTAGTTTCATGCAAAATAAAATTCAATTTTCTGGTAACCTTAACGTAGAATCTTCAGGTGTAACAAAAACGTTAATTATGCCGTGATGAGTGATGGATTACCTCCCCTTTTTATTGCTCATGCATTAATGACGGTTGTTTATGGCCGTGCAAGCATCTTCGTTGATAAACAGACAACGGTGTATTACTTTCTGTCAATCAAACAGATAATTACTTATAGCAAAATGAACTGCATTATCAGGGTCACAATTTTAATTTGCATTTTTACGCACGCATCGAGATCTTTAAAAGTGAATTTACTAAACGTATATTTAATTGGAAAACGATTTTGACAAAACATGATATTTTCTGATTTAACAAAGTGATATATAGAGTTTCGGGGAACAACCTATATACCGTCAACTCTGAATATATGTACAACTATTCAGAGCTGGATTTCTTGTTATCTAAAATACATTTTGCTTCTAAATTTTTATGATTTTAAAATGTCATTTAGAAAGTTTAACGCCTGTTACTATAATCGTAAATGTGGTGCTTAATACCTATGCAGCACAGACCTGTCGAAAGTTTAACACTATCCTAAAAAATAAATGCCGCATTGGCAGCTCATCTCGGCTCCTTGTTAGATTTATCTTAACAGCTTTTAGACAGGTGCTATTTATCTCCCTGCAATTGTTCTACCACATACATGTATCTCGGTCACTCGGCATTCGAGCTCATTAATAGCTCAGCCAGTGTTAAACTTTCAAAACGTCTTTACTGTATGCCCACCTTTATTCATCACTCTGTTTAATTACTATTAAAAACAAAGTAGTATTTTATTCAATATAGCCTGTTATAATTAATTCATTAGTAAAATGCACGGATTTCCTCTAGAATTAAACGTCGGTAAACGCTTATCAAATAGCGCAATTCGATGATCCAATTCATAGTTTAATGATATACTTTGTACGTCCTAGTTGTTTGATTCATCATGACTGACTAGATAAATATCTCTAATCAAACTCGAGATGATAAAAGCCTTAATCGATATATTTATAACACGTTTTGCTAATCTTAGGCTCATCGTTTCAGAACATTTTCCATCTAGTCATGTTACTTGTCAATACACGTTGTGTAAAATTCTGCTATCTATCATTCCGCTCGTTGTTATCCGACAATCTGATTTATACGTTTTATAAAATCTATGCCTTTAATTACAACATTGTTACAAATTAATTGAAATATGTGCGTGCAAAATCGGTATCAGAGATTACTGTCGCATTTGGTGTTATTTTCTAATGTTACACGCATTCGATGTTTTCTGACTTTTCTATTACGCTGAGTTTGTTACTCAGAATCATTATGGTGTCTTTATTGCTCATAAACACCAGTGGTCGGTGTTACAAAAACACTGTTAATATGAAACAAAGTCAGAGGCCATTACATGATTACAATCCCGAACAACCCAATGTCGATATTCAGTAATTCAACAGTTTTTCGAGTTGAATATTCGCGTGTTCCTTTGGTTGAGTTCCAGAATCATTCTCTGGCGCAATTACGAGAATATATTGGTATTCAACCATTCGTTTCTCTGGTATAATGACATGTTGGTATTCATTAGTTCAAGAATCTGCTTATCTGTTACAATTACACTTGGACATTGAATGATTCTCGGATAAAACAGTCTTTTTCTCGAGTTGGATCTTTATGTGTTCCCTTGGTTTTGCTGTTGTTCCAAAATCTGTTACGCTGGTGCAATGATACAATCTGTTGTCTGGAACAACCTTTAATTGGTATTCACTATTTGTTTCTTTGGTACAATGATATCTGGGTGGTTTTTCAAAAACCTTTTTATCTGGTATAATTTTATGTGGTTATTCAGGAGTTCAACAATCTGTTTCTCTGGTTGAGTCTTTGTGTGTTCCTTTGGTTGAGTTTTGCTGTTGTGCTTGAATCTGAAATAAATAAAACCCCGATTAAGATATTAGTGATACATTTTACGTGCAGTGTCTGGGTTGAACTACATATATATATCATTTCATAAAAATTCAAAAGTAGTACATGACAGTACAGTAGCAATATAAAAAAGCAGCATTGTCAAGGCAGATAGGTCGGTCTAGTACAAGGTCACATCATTCTTTAAATTAAAACCATTATAACGGATAATCAGTAGACAAAACCAATAAATAAGGAACAAATATGTTCTCGTTATAAAGAAAGAGTAACACCAACGAAACGCCTTGTAACAAACTGAATGGTTGTGTTTGATTAATTGGAAATTTTTTTGTGGGTTATTCCGGTTGTTCTACACTCTTGATCAGGTACCATATTGCCACTATATCCTGTGTACCTGTGTAAATATGTTCGTAAATATTGTTGATCCTATCACTAATATACGCATCTTGCGTCTTAGTTTTCTTATTCCTAAGGTTGTTTCCTGTCTTGTGTACTTATATCTAAAATATGTACTTGCTGTACCATGAACTTAGTTGCTGTTTTTGTACTTTGTTGTTGGCTGTTGGCAAGATATTACAATGTTTATAGAAACAACCACAATAAGACACGTCAGGAAATAACAAACACATGCTGAGACCAATAATAATAATAACAATAATAATTGTATGTATGAAAAAAGACAAACAACATTGACCTGTCGCAGTTTATACAATGCACATTGCCTATATAGACGAATTATACAGTCATATCTAACACTTAAATCACTGGTCCATAATGGATATTTAAATCAAAGGTCAAGCGGACAAATCAATGTTGTTTGCCTAGAACAGAAAATTTGATTTGATAGCCTTGTATGTAAGTATAAACACTGGAATCATAGAAGAAAAAATAAACATAAACGAACTACAATACATGATGGATTCTACGGGATTCATCACTAAGATTTTCACTAAATGTTTTACAGGGTCGACAATGTATCTATCTAGATTGTAAACATTACCCGACTATATGTCTGTTGTATACCTATGTAAGCATTCTCTATCGTTGTAAAGGATAACAGTACAATCACTAAAATTAAGCAACATAACAAGTCAAACGTAATTCAGTATTTTTATCTCCCGCGTTTTGAAGAAAGAAGGGATATTAAATCCGATCTGTCGTTCTTCCGTTTATACAGTTACTTTTTGTTCAGAGTAATTTACCAAAGTTACGAAGCTCTATTTTATTCAGTTTGCTCAATTTCAAGACCACAACTAACCAGTTTCCACAAGCATGAAATATAAAAAACTAAATTACATGTATACCAGTTTTAATTTTATAGCACTAGACGGTCGTTTCGGAATACAATTCCTCATCAGTAGTGCTTGCACCAAAATTATGAAACCCAAACTTTTTTCAAGATGTTTAAAAGAATCCCAAAGGACCAAAATATATTTTACCAACGTTAAGTAAGGAAATACTTTGCATGAAGGAATTTACCTTAATTTTTGAGAAATTTCAAATTTTAACTAGCAGCAAATTCAGACAATAGTTTATTTCTGACAATAATACACAATTATTGGCTACTAAGTTGGTGATATCCTCGGGGCCACACCCACCAGCAGAGATACCGACTCAGTGGCTTAAATTACATATTGTACCAGTTTTAATTTTATAGCACTTGACGGTCGTTTCGGAATACAATTCCTCATAAATAGTGCTTGGACCAAAATTATGAAACCCAAACTTTTTTCAAGATGTTTAAAAGAATCCCAAAGGACCAAAATATATTTTACCAAAGTTAGCTAAGGAAATACTTTACATGAAGGAATATACCTTAGTTTCTGAGGAATTTCAAATTTTAACTAGCAGCAAAATTAGACAATAGTATATTTCTGACAATAATACACAATTATTGGCTACTGAGTTGGTGATATCCTCGGGGCCACACCCACCAGCAGAGATACCGACTCAGTGGCTTAAATTACATATTGTACCAGTTTTAATTTTATAGCACTTGACGGTCGTTTCGGAATACAATTCCTCATAAATAGTGCTTGGACCAAAATTATGAAACCCAAACTTTTTTCAAGATGTTTAAAAGAATCCCAAAGGACCAAAATATATTTTACCAAAGTTAGCTAAGGAAATACTTTACATGAAGGAATATACCTTAGTTTCTGAGGAATTTCAAATTTTAACTAGCAGCAAAATTAGACAATAGTATATTTCTGACAATAATACACAATTATTGGCTACTGAGTTGGTGATATCCTCGGGGCCACACCCACCAGCAGAGATACCTACTCAGTGGTTTAAATTACCTATTACACCAGTTTTAATTTTACAGCACTAGACGACCGTTTCGGAATGCAATTCCTCATTAGTAGTGCTTGGACCAAAATTATGAAAGTTATTTAATTTTGTAAATTAAACCCGAGACATATAAATCTATTTTAAATGTGTTACCCGCCAGGCTCCTACAGGAGTTATACTAGTGTGAATAACTAATCCGTTAATTTTTTAATGGATTAAACAAATATTACACACCGACACTTCGTTTATATCGAAGCTTTTATCTGATTACATTTTAGTTTTTATGACATTGTGTTACGACATTATCGTCATACGAGATAGATTGTTTTACGACATTGTCCTTATATGGAGATACATTTTTACGACATTGTCCTGAAGGGAAAATATTGCCTACGACAACAACACTTCCTTTATTAATTTTTCCTCACATAGATATCGTCGGGTTAATAATATTTTCCAGAGATCAAAGATAATAAATATCCATGTAGTAAATCAGTGCCTTCACCAAATCAAAAACAAACATACTAATCCATGTCCGAATCACAGTTCAGACTTTGAAATCAAAAACAAACATACTTATCCATTTCCGAATCACAATCCAGAAACAAAGTAAAAACTTTGGAACTGACAAGTTAGGTTAGACACGTGAACTTCCACCAGGGAAGTGAGGCCGGGTGCTCCGGAAGGGTAAGCACCTCCTGTTTAGCTAGCTACACCCGTCACGTGTGTAATCAAAATTGTGTGAAAGGAACATGGAACTATGAGACGTCAAATATATCCAAGGCAATCCTGGACACAGAGACATCAAACTTATCAACGATACTGTGATGACGGCCATAAACTTTTTGAGGGCCTTGACAAGCCTAGGCTTGCAATATCCCTGAGTCAACAATTTATTTGCAAGCAGCCTACTTCGTTGTACAAAGCCCCCGTAGTGGGAACAAGCTCTACCATAGCGTATTAATTGGGAAACTAATACACCATAAGCAGGAGAAGCAGGTATATTGCTGCATAAAAAAGGAAAGTTGACAATAGAAAAATTGAAGTCATCACGTTTGAAATGTAGTTTCAAGTTTCAAATGTAGCCTTTCTTGTGCGTCATAATTCAGGTATAAGTCTAAATATGAAGCAGAACTTGAGGAATCAGTCGTGTCTTTTATTTCAAGCTCACTAGGATAAGTGACAAGTAATTAGGTTAGAGACGCGCTTGAAGTTTCACCAGATAAGTGAGACCGGGTGATCTTGAAAGGAGGTTAAGAACCTCCTGCTTCGCTAGCTACACCCGCTACGTGTGTAATCAAAATTGTGTGAAAGGAACATGGAACAATAGGACGTCAAAATATATCCAGGGGAATTCTGGACACAGAGGCATCAAACTTATTAATCATGATTACTCTATATTCTGCATACTCTGAAATTATTTATTTTCGTGGTATCCAATTTTTGTGGTTCTTAGAAAAATAACATCTTTTCAGTCCGTAAATTCGTGTTTTGTAGTGTCAATTGAAGGTGAGTTTGTAAAATATACTATAATATGACATGTAAATTTCTGGTTCAAAGTTCCCACTCATTGGAAACGAAGACAAAATTAGCAACATGAAAATGAATATTTTCACAGTATATAATTTTCAACTACTTTTTATCATAAAAGTATTCTGTATTTTCGAATGGTTATTAGTTTGCTTTGTATTTTGATTTTTCACAATTATTTAAAGAAATTAAACAAGAAAGTTATCTCCCCCATTTCTTTTCTTTGACTTGTTCTGTCAGCGTTACTGATGACAACAGATGGTAACTTATTATTAAGAAATCTAGTCACAAACAAGGCAACACCGAGTCAAGTGTTGATAATGGTTTAGCATATCTATTTATCTACAAAGCTTTAACAATAGGATTTAACTTGTTCTACCATTGCAGGGTAACATGCTTGGTAGCGTGTATAAGATATATAAAATGTTACCTGATAACGCGGTCAGACGCTTTCAGTTTTAGGAGTACATTTCAAAGGTGATTTCTGGAATCTGGTAGGAAAAAGATCTAATCATATGTATTGTACGTGATGTAACACCGCCTTATATCACGGATCTAATTTAAGAATAAAGTAACTCTTAATACACTTATAATTAGAATTATACAGGAATTTATTATTTGGGAGTTTTGGTTCCTAGTGGCCTAAATTTCAATAAACTCTAAATTTTATATGATATAATACTACATGTTGGTTTTGGATAAATCCTCAAGCTAGGATTCCTATGAATAAAGTGAAGTGAAGTTGGAATAAAGGAGTTTAGTGTTTGTAGTCAAGGTCGCTTATGTAAAAGCAGTTAGTTCATATGATGGGGAAAACCACCAATCTTCGACAAGCGACTAACAAGCTACTTGAGTGACCAAAATACTGTTTATTGTCATTTTTGGTATGCTTAAACTTACGGTATCAGCTCTAACAACGTAATAAAGACATAATAGTCGTTACGAAAATCAAATTAAAATTCTCTTTGATTCTGAAAACTACAAATGAAAATAATCTTCAATGAAGTCGGTACCATTTTATTCCAGATCAAATAATTTCAATATAAACGTATAGACATTTACGAGTTAGTAAACGTTTTTGATTGAAAATCAAAGAATTTCCTTTTACAAACTTATAAAAATTATTTAGTGATTTCTTTTAATTTGCCGTTTTTATGCGTATTTCAAAATGGAACCTCTTATTCCCTTACACTACATAGCATTGCCAAATAACGATAGTTGTCTCCTATCTTTGATAACTATATCTAGGTACCACGTGCTACTTCTGATTTTTTTTAAAAATGCATTAGAAAGAAGCATATGACATGTGTATATGATAAAATACTATAAACCTGCTAATGGTTAAATAACATATACAACCTTTAGTCTTACAATCGTCTGTTTTTGTACACTGATTGCTTATAATGGTGTAGGTAATCAATGATGGCCCAGCCTTAAAGTAGATGTATTTCTTTGTGTAGATGCAGGCCTTAATGAAACAATGTCCTTTAATTGGCTCACATAAGTGATAGTATATTTTTTATGTATAACACATAATATGTTTCATTGTTTCTTAAAATATGTTGTGGACCACAGGTTGTGACAAAATGTGGAATAGTTATGGCACTCCAATGGTACTTTAACCAAGCGTGTAATAAAATCCCAGTACCGTTTCGTCTAAATCTTTAGTTTTTTCTATGTTCATGTGGTTCTTATTAACCATTATTCTTTGGTGTTTTGGTAACGTTACTTCTGTCATCAATATGTTTTTCAATACAATTTGCTTTCTTTTACTGTAATATAATTAAGCTTGAGAAAGGATGCTTGTTTCAGTTTGCAATGTAGCGGACCAGGTAGCACAGTTGGTAGAATCCTAGCGTGTTTTAGTATTCGGATTCGGTATTTTAATTTCCGTGTTGTAGCCAATGTAAAATACAAAAAACATCTCGAATTTTATCATCACAGAGCTTTGTATTCACTCCTCCGGACCCATTTTAACCACTTTTCTTAACTTAAACTTTAATCATGCAACAATTATTAAGTTTTGGAAATGTGAATGTACATTATTAACAAACTTAAAGTAAACGTTATAAATTTGAAGTGATATATCAATTACAAACACTCTGTGTCTATGTCACATGATTCAAAATAACAATACCAAAAACAAAGAAAACTTTGATAACTGGTACATTAAGTTTAACGCGTGAGGATGCTCCTGATAACATTACTGGCATATTTGCGAATATCTGAAACATTAATAAAAGTAAGTTTTCAAAATTGTCATATCCAAGTCTTAAAAAATTTAATGACTGTAAAATCGAGGTATGGGCAACCAACATTTACAAGTTCATAGAAACAATTTACTACAGCGGTAAAAGGTATTCATTTGTGGCTATTATTGCCAAGTGTGTTTATAGTTTGTACACTAGTAGCAAAGGTGAGATCAAATGAAGCTGTGGAAGTTTTGGCAAATAAAACGAAATAAAAAAAATATCACATCGAGAAAACATATAATAATAATAATAATAATAATAATAATAATAATAATAATAATAATAATAATAATAATAAGTAATTATAATAATAATAATAAGAAGAAGAAGAAGAAGAAAGAGATGAAGAAAAAGTTCCCTTACCTGGTCGCCTGTTTTACTACAAGATCTACATACAAGTTTCTTAAATTCAGTGGCGAACTTTTTGTCGGCGTACATATAGATAAACGGGTTTATAACATTATTAATAAGAAAACTCCATATAAATGTATTGAACACAAAACCACCAGCAAAGTCCAGGCTACAATAGAACTCCGACTGAATATTCTCTACCGCTCGTAGAACTGTATGTGGGGCGAACGTCAGGCAATAAGCCACACTGACGATAAATAACGTCACTGTGGTTCTATTTGTCGACTGTTTCCGGGTTTCTTCGGAAATTGAAGAGTGTACCTTCTTCCGGTTTCTAATTTCTTTGATTACAAAGAAGTAGAGAACAACCAGTATTAATGTTGTTGTTATTATTAGAATGTTCATAAGTATGTAGTAAGGTCCCTGTAGATTTAGATGTTTTGCTTCATTGTCCACAGAGCAATAGGTCCTTGTGTAGTTTGATATACCTATCTCTACGGTATTACCGCCATATAGGATACCTGCTGGCCAGGAAAAAAAGATGGACACACACTGGGCTATGATACAGTTTATAATGGATTGGCGTTCAGTTATCTGCCACTTTGTTGCCTTACAGATCTGACGATATCGATGAATTCCTATTACAATCAAGGTGAATCCTGAAGAAAAGCTGGTGAATTGAGTAACTACCGCGCCAAATTTACAGAAAAACTCAGATATCAAAAACACCGGTGAACTAATCCCAGAGAGTAAATACGGCATAGAAAAAGAACTGCTTAGTAAGTCAACTACAGCTAGCCATAAAACATACGTTCTGTAATTAGATGGTTTGTACTTAGTGGCGTAAATATACAAAATCAAAGAATTTCCTAAAATTCCAATTGGTATAATTATACTGATTAGACTTATCCCTCCAAGATTCCATAATAAAATGTAAGAGTTTATATCATCTAAAGTCAAATTCTGTTTGCTGTGTATTTCGCCTAGCCATCGGTAACACCCCATCATGAAATGATCGAAATTCATGTAGTGTCCTCACTCCAACCGCCTATAAAGGAATAAGACCTCCTGATAGATCAATATGTATTTAAACTGGTTTATATTTCATAGAATTAACAGCTGATTTATCTTCGTGACGATGTAACAGATCGCTTCAAGGTGTACAAAACTAACGATAATGTTCCTCTTAAGTTCCAATATCAATTATCTGACATGAAACGCATGTAAAATATAGAACGTCCATTAAAGTTAAAAAATTAATCTTATAAATTAACCATCCTTATGTAAAATCTAATATTAAAGCTTCAAACCATTTCTGCAAAACTGAAATGATACAAGACTCTATGTGTTGTGTTTTTAAATCCTAAATTCTATTGGTTGCTGCCTACAATTTGCTCAGTAATGGATTGGTTAAAATCTACTGCATATATACATGTGTACATATATATATATATATATATATATATATATATATATATATATATATATATATATATATATATATATATATATATAATGCATTATCTTCGTATTACAGGTGTGTGATTTATATAAGGTATTTAATTCCCTGAAGTCTAAACAAATGATTGCAGCAATAGATTAAATTTTTTATAAAATTCTATTTAAATATTTATGTAATATTTTTATACATAATTCATATTGTACAATGAAAGTGAACTGAAATGTTTTAAAAGACTGATTTTTTTATTCAATGCTCGCCCAAAGCTAGGAATTGTCTATATGTTTTATTTTGTTTTGATTTTTTTATTTCTTTTGTTAAATTTGTTATTTTTTTTAATTCATTTTGTTGCATTCGCTTTTTGCCAATTTGTCAATTATGTACTTTTCTTGATTTTCCTATTTCGTTTTTCGTTTGTGTAATTTGTTTCTTGTTGTTTGTTTGGTTACATTGGCTTTTTTCATATGTATGCTTTTCTGCTTAAAAGTATTTTATTTCATTTCAGATATGATCTTCATTTTCCCCCATTGCATCTAGTAAATTAATTATACATTCCATTTATTTATCCATAAACCTTAATCAATTAACCAAAACTAGAACACTTAATATTGCATGGTTTGTTGTCAGACAATTTTACTAAAACTGAATAATTGTACTCTTTGGTATACACTACGTACATATGATGGATGGTCGCAAACATTTATTTCACAAAATATTATATAATGTAATAAAATATGTGTATTTATGACACCCAATGAAATTTTTAATTTCCCTAATTAAGCACCTACCTAAACGCATATGAAATTAACACTAGCTGTAAGGGATCTCAGATACCACTTATACTGGTATTTATATTTAACTTGTTGACAATAACATTGTTTGGATGGTGGAAATAGAATTGCATATTATACCAGTTTTAATTTTACAGTACTAGACGGCCATTTTGGAATACAATTCCACATCAGTAGTGTTTTGACCAAAATTGAGAAACCAAGTTGTGAACATCTAAAACAAACATACTAATCCATGTCCGAATTACAACCCAGAAGCAAAGTAAACACTTTGGAAGTGACAAGTTAGGTTAGACACGTGAACTTCATCCAGGGAAGTGAGGCCGGGTGCTCCGGAAGGGTAAGCACCCCAAAGGATAAAAAATCTATTTTACCAAATGTAGTTAAGGAAATACTTTGCATGAGGGAGTATACCTTAGTTTTTGAGGAATATTAAAATTTAACTAGTAGCAATTAGACCATAGTACACAAGAAATCCATTCACTCATATCGAGTCTAATATCTCTTGGATGTGGGGAAGAGGAAATATGAATGTCCGCAATAACACTGTAGATAAGCAAACTAATAAACAGCCTTTTACTGGGATCCGTCCGAAAATGATTCGAACCTAGTTGGCGAAAGGCACCGCGATCCTTAAAGGGAGTTTTGGAAGTCTCGACTACATAGGCACCGCAACAATAGAGCAAGAAAACAAGAAGAGTAAAACACGTTTATCGAAACATCTGATTTTGAGACCTATATAGAATTTGTTCAGGGCACGGCTGTTGAGGATATTTTATTTCGAAACTGTCGTGTCTAGCACTGCAAAATTAAAACAAGTTTAGAAATAATTACAATCACTGTATCTCTGCTGGTCGAGGATATCGTTAACCCAGGTGGCAATACAGTGTATAGTTGGATGAACATAGTCCATCAAAATTATCTGCCTCTTATTTTATAAATTTCCTCTAAAACTAAGCTATGCTTTGTCCTTCAACGTATCACCTTAGACAGATACGGTAAATACATTTGGTGTTTTTACTATTCACATTTCAACATCTTTTAAATCTTTAAAATACTTCCATAAGTTCGTTTCGAGCACTACTGATGGGGAATGCTATTCCTTAACTATCGTATAGTGCTACAAAATTGAAACAGTTATAGTAATAATAATATAGTATATGTGCTTTCTAAAGATAGAACTGCGAGTTTCACCATACAAATGCAACGCGCGATCTGATTGGTCAATGCAGATTAGTAATGTCTTCACGATGCGAAAGTGACAGAAAGCTAAAGAGACATAAGAAAACCTTGTATTTCTACCGATATCGATGGATTTTAATTAAACGTTAAGCATGGATCGGTAGAATAATGTTTTAGGAAGTGTTCCATGTTGTCAGCAAGAGCGAGGTAAGGAAATACTGGAAGTTTTCGATGCGTATTTTCGTTTCTGCCGTTTTCGCCAGAAATTTCAAGAATTCAATAATGGAAGCTGTCAGACCACAAACCTCCAACAGGTCAAAAATTTAAATGGGAGTTTAGTGGTCTGATAAGTCGGACTAGGGGGTTGGGGTTCGATCGATGCAGAGTCTGGCGGATGGTCAGTTTTTTTAAAAAGAAACCAAACCATGTATTGCTAAGTAAAAAAAAACGGCAGAAAATAATAATTCCATAAATATGTGAAAAAGACGATCAGTAATTAAAATTAAATAAAGTTTTATTAATTGTACCTGATCGTTGTTTGTCATTTCGGATAGAGAGAAAGTAGTAGAGTTTTTGCAGACCCTGCCGCCGCTATGAGAGGGTTCACTATAGTGTTTGTATGTAACTGGATAATTTGCTATTAAGTCTGCGTTAAAATAAACTGTTGATTATCACTCACATATTAAGCGTTATTTAAGTATTTAAAATCATGTGCTCAGTTTGCACACGACACTGTACGATTTATCTCTCTTTCACGAAAGTGAAATCTAATCGATAAATCAGTTTTGAAATGTGACAGAATACCTCAACACCAAAATACGATAATATACCCTTAAAAATAAATTCAAATTACTGCCGATTTTATACAGAATTATTGAAATTCGACTGCCATTGTTGTCTATTCCATAAAAAGTTATGATTTTACATCGTAGGACGCAAACTTCATGGACTACTTTTTATTGTATTCTACGAGACGAGTTCGCCAGACTGAACAAATTTTTGGATGCATCCCACTGCAATATTTTACTAGATTCCGAAATATATATTCCGAAAATTTATTCTAAATGTGCATATGTGACCAAATGCATATTATACATATCTCACGATAAAACAGATATTTTCTTTTTGCGTTCATTTACCAGACGCACTATTTTGATGCGTACTATTTCATAGTAAAGAAGCCTGATGTTAGAGAAAGCGCTAGCAATGTACGCTTTAACTGTCGTGAACGCCGAACAAAAAATAAAACACATTATATTTCAATTATAAAGCTCGCAATAATTTGAAGAACATCTCTGCTGCTTCATGTTTCCCGGAGAAGCACTTGTTGTCCTTGAGAAATACTACAAATATCTCTTCAAGATAACCTATCATATATATTACTTACACTCCGTGATTTATCATCATCATATAACTTTACTTTATAATTACCAAGGTTACACCTTCATTTTACAAAAAAGATTATAATAAATTGTGTACCATTAATATGGTCTCTCTCTTCTGACAGTTTCTATAGATCTTGCTATTGTAGTATCATCTCATCTCACACAAACCAATTATACCGAAGCCGATAGAGTTCAAATATGACGTCATATGGTGAACATCTAATAGTACAGGCATTTTAAATGAAGATAAGGTTAGTCAACTATCATGTCGGAATAAGCATAGTTCTCCAAAGCGAAGTGTTGATTCATGGCCATGGCGTAATACATGCAAAAACAGTTAACGGGACATTGCACAATCAAGGACGGATCTGGAATTTTGGTAATAGGGCGTAAAAGGTTGAATTCGAAGGTTTGTGTTATGTATGGGTTCCAGGTATGCTTCCGAAGAAAATGACGCAAAATCGTATAATATGGCACAATCTTAGATGCCTTTATCTACCCAATCTTTCATTTAGATTACTAAACCAAATCATAAATAAATAAACAAAATTAAAGGAGTGAGTTACACCCCCTACACCACTCTAATTTCGACACTGCTAATATATGGATAGTTTTAGAATATAGATTCTAAAAATATCAAAATTGCATGAATTCAATAAGAACAAATTGCATTATGTAACAGATGAATTTGATCTATGTAATTATTTAATGTAGCCTTCGTCCATTTCCTAATTTGTACATTATCTAGGCATTTCCTGGTCTTTGTTAATTTATACTTATTGGTATTAGTTGAAGTTATCGTGGATGTTTAACAAATGAATTGTTATTGTTCAGAGTTTAGGATTACTTCCTTATTAGCTGGTATTACGTCACCAAAGTGCTGTAAATCATTGGAATACAAAACCCAATTAATAACTACAAATAATGGAAACCTGAATCCAATATGGTCTGCAATTCTCCTGGGAAGACATTCAATACTAAAGCAATAATATTAAAACGTAAAGTCGTTACAGAATCAGTTATAATTTATTATTTGCATTGGTTTTAAATCTGTAATAACAAATCTAGATTCGTGATTAGGCTTTTAAATGAGAGAAACATAATTCCGTTATAAACCTGTTATATTTAGCTCATAAAGCCTAAAGTCGGTTTCCGTCCAGTTATGTGAACTAATTTCATATTATGATTCATTCTTCCATGTTTCAAACATTTTAATTGATCAGACCTTTTTCTGTTATGTTTGCATGAATGGATTGGCTCCTAGTGACATCAACTTATGATGGACAACACAGATATTTAAATTCCTACGCCATAGCAGTTCTACTTGCTATCGCTATATTTTTTTTAAATTGTTTTTGTTATTGGAATATTTTTTATGAATTGAATTAAAATCGCGAATTATTAAGTTTGCAAAAGCAGCGGTCCAAATAATTTATACGTCCATAACAAAATGAAAAGCATTATGATTGAACTCGTCATTAGCAAATTAAAGCTCGCTTTTCGCTTAATCCTATCCATAACTGTTAAAAATGCGAATGTAATGTCGTATCGCACACAGTTAGGTGTTGAAAAATAATAATATTAATTTAATAATCGAGAAAGTGCAGCTTCTAGTCAGTGATAAAAGTGTTTTTATACCCCCGCTTAAAAAATGGGGGGGGGGGTGGGTATATAGTGATAGGGGTGTCCGTCCGTGTGTCCGTCCGTCCTTTCGTTACACCTTAGGGTACCTATCTCTTATCCGCAACTTCTCCTAAACCCTTCAACGGATTTTCATGAAACTTTCACACAATCTTTGTGATATAATGTAGATGTGCACCTCCTATTTAAACATTTCATCCGATGATTTTTTTTATGTGGGGGAGCGGGGGGTATTTTTGTGAGCTTGTGGCTCACAGTTTTTCTAGTTTTATTATTATTATCATTATTATACATAAAGTCCTTATACAATATACAAATCAGTGACTTACATGAATTTTGTAACGTATTTTATTGACAATATTTTTGTCTACTTTGACGACACAATCTACAGACTAATTACTTCATCCCTATGGGCACATATCGCTGATCTGTTTCTTTATTGCAATGAAAAACGATAAAAGAAATAGCTTCTTCATATATTGGAACGTGTAAGCAGAAACTACCTTTCTTTGATGATATGGAAAAAATGAATTAGATTGTGATTTGAATATGGACGGGTACGTTTGTTATTTTATTGATTTGTAACTAAAGTCAGGTACTTGACAACAACAAACGGAACCAAGGGCACGTCAAAACGATAAAAAAATTCTAAAGCTCACGATGTCTTTATTTCTCAATGATTTGGTCGTGCTTGTTCCAGTGTAGACAAGTTTGTTTAATGTAGACACCTATTTATCAATAATACCATAATCAAAAACTGAACATTATTTTGGTTAAATCCTCAGAAAAAACAATGAACTTTTGCTAAAATTACCTTTTGTTTCCCTTTACCACTATGCCAAGCATGAAATCTCAAATCTATAGTTTATATTTATCTTGTGCTCAAACTCCTTAAAGCTTTCATAAAAAATCGATTTTAAGGAATTTATCAAAAAGACTATTGTATAGAAAATGTACCGGTATGATAAAGAATGTAAGACAGATATTTCCTTTCACATTGCCTGACAGTCCTTAACGAAATCAGTGACGGGTCCATCCTCCAGGTCTACGGATCTGGATAGTCCCGATACCCCTTCTGTATCCTACAACAAATCAATGACGGACCCGTCCTCCACCTCTATGGATCTTGATAGCTCTGATTGCTACGAGTTCTGTGTACTAAAAGACGTCAATGACAGACCCGTCCTCCAGCTCTGCGGATCTGGATAGCTCTGATTGCTACGAGTTTCTGTGTACTAAAAGAAGTCAATGACGGACCTGTCCTCCAGCTCTACGGATCTGGATAGTTCTGATTGCTACGAGTTCTGTGTACTAAAAGACGTCAATGACGGACCCGTCCTCCAGATCTATGGATCTGGATAGTTCTGATTGCTACGAGTTCTGTGTACTAAAAGACGTCAATGACGGACCCGTCCTCCAGCTCTATGGATCTGGATAGTTCTGATTGCTACGAGTTCTGTGTACTAACAGAAGTCAATGACGGACCCGTCATGTCCTTCATCTCTATGGATCTGGATAGTTCTGATTGCTACGAGTTCTGTGTACTAACAGAAGTCAATGACGGACCCGTCATGTCCTCCAGCTCTATGGATCTGGATAGTTCTGTTTGCTACGAGTTGTGTGTGCACTAAAAGAAGTCAATGACGGACCCGTCATGTCCTCCACCTCTATGGATCTGAATAGTTCTGATTGCTACAAGTTCTGTGTACTAAAAGAAGTCAATGACGGACCCGTCCTCCAGCTCTATGGATCTGGATAGTTCTGATTGCTATGAGTTCTGTGTACTAAAAGAAGTCAATGACGGACCCGTCATGTCCTCCACCTCTATGAATCTGGATAGCTCTGATTGCTACGAGTTCTGTGTACTAAAAGAAGTCAATGACGGACCCGTCCTCCAGCTCTATGTATCTGGATAGTCTTGATTGTTATCCCTTCTGTATCCTACAACAAATCAATGACGGACCCGTCATTTCCTCCAGCTCTATGTATCTGGATAGTCTTGATTGTTATCCCTTCTGTATCCTACAACAAATCAATGACGGACCCGTCATTTCCTCCAGCTCTATGTATCTGGATAGTCTTGATTGTTATCCCTTCTGTATCCTACAACAAATCAATGACGGACCCGTCATTTCCTCCAGCTCTATGTATCTGGATAGTCTTGATTGTTATCCCTTCTGTATCCTACAACAAATCAATGACGGACCCGTCATTTCCTCCAGCTCTATGGATCTGGATAGTCTTGATTGTTATCCCTTATGTGTATCAGTCAAACTAATCTTACCCTGTCATTTACTTCCTTAATGCGTTTTACATCTTTGCTTATTATATTATTTTAATTTGGTTGATATTATTTTTGAGATATTCAGTCACAATAAAATAATATTTTCGACAAAGAAAAAAAGAAGTTGTTTTAACTGGTTAAAGTAAGGTTGCAAATAAATACATGTTTTGGAGTTGCAATGAGCAAATTTATGCTCCTATATTTTCGAATTAGACTACAAAGTCTACAGGCAAACAATCTGGATCTCTATGGAAACTAGCTGTATGTTTGATCAATCTCTTTATTTCATGGATACATTAGTAATCATCAAAAATAAAAATACAAGGAAACTAACAAAGAAGAGTTTAAAACTAACCTAATTTAGTGTCCAGCTTTATTTCCGCTATGAAGTGTGGATAAAGCACGAATAAACCTTCTAAATAATATCATTGTAAGTTCCAAGTATGGTGTTCCGAAAAGATTTGAGCCTGGTAGATTTAAAAAATTGTATTTCTAGGCGGCGTCTAGTTAAATGTAAAGCTCTTGTGCCATATTGAAGATATTATAGTAGCTGACTAGATCTCCCATCAAGCACGTAAATATTTGATTATTGAAAAGTTATGATCGTTACTTTTGTAGCACTTTCTTCAAAGCTTATTGTTTGGAACCTTGAAATTTTCTTACAGTTTGTAAATTAATTATAAACCTGTTGCCTCTTCAAAGTCTTTGGTTCTCTACTTATCGTAGATAAATAAATACATAAATATCCAAAATATAGTTATCATGCATTGTATACTCAGCAAACATTTCAGAATTAAAATAAAACCATTTCATGAGAACTATAATGGTCATTTATTCTATTCATTCTTTTGTCTTGTAACATGTAACGTTTTTCCAGAATATGTCTAACTCACTGTTACACACTTAGTATCCTGTTCAGTGCCATTGGTTGATCGCTTCTTGCTTGTGTTAACCCCGGTTACAACTCCTACTGAAGCACGTCTGAATCCACAAAGGCCTAGAGTGAGACGTGTTACTTCTGAACGGAACTTTAAATCGGAATAAAAATAAATGAATGGATAAGCAACACTATTGATAAGGAATGTCCAAAGTATCATGTTGACCACAATACCTCCGCCATAGGTCAGGTGACAATCTAAAGAACCGGAATTATGTTCTATAGCACGTATCACGGTATGTGGAATGAAAGAAAAACAATACGTCACTGTGATTGTAAATAGTGTTAACGTTGTTCTGTAGGTGGTTCTACTCCGACGTGCTTCGTTATAGGAAGAAGAATGAACTTTCTGACGCATGCGTATTTGCTTGACAACAAAGAAGTACAATATTGCTAGAACTATTGTATTAGAAATAACTATAACATTAACAAAGATATAATAAGGTCCTTGTAGGTTGTAATTAACTAGATCATCATCAGAGGAACAGGCCTTCCCAGTGATGTTTCTGATTATAACAGTGGTCTCGCCGTATAAAAATCCAGCTGGAAATGAAACTAAAATTGATAACACCTGAGCGATGATACAGTTTATAGTGGCTTGACTGCCACTGATTTGCCACTCGGTCGGTCTACATATCTGACGATACCTGTGTATTCCTATTACAATAAGGATAAAGCCGGAGAAGGAACTGGCGACTTGTGTTATAAATGCACCGACTTTGCATAAAACTTCGGATGGGAATGCCAATGGGAAACAAATGTGCGTCAATAGATACGGTATACATAGACAACTGTTTGTTAAGTCTGTGATGGCTAACCATACAATATATAGTCTATAACTAGATCTGGGATATTTCCGTAAGTGTATAGATATCACTAGTATATTACCAATTAATCCTAAAGGCATGATAATACTGATTAGAATAATTCCTCCAATATTCCATTTTCTGAATTCGCCGTTTAAATTGGACAACGTCAAATTGCGCCTTTACCAAGCCATGAATAACACTCCATCCTTACCGAGCGAGAACCTGCTGTCTTATCTAAAACGACAGTGTGAAATCAGTGTATTGTATGTTCATAAAAAGGTACTTAGACATTGATCATAAAAAGCTTAATTATAATACATGAATACATGTTCTAATTCTGACCGAACACGTGGCTATAACATTTCACCCGGTGTTGTTATATAGCAGTGCGGCATTATACGGAAATTAAGACTTGACAAGTGTTTGCTTAATGCGATGCCAATATGCAAAGTAATGTGTTTTAAGGTCGAAATTTATATTTATATCCAGGAAAACAATTTAAATTATACTTTGAGGAGGGTAAATTTAATTTAAATATTTTATATTAAAATGTGTTTAACTTCTATTGCAATGTTGTAGTGTTAGTTTTCCTCTTGAATCATATTGATAAACTTAATAATTAAACCTTATCCATAATGAAATCATTAACTGGTATTATTATAACGTTTATATTAAATTACCAGGTATTGCATCAACAAAACATCAGCAGTCACGTGATAACGATATGATTGCTTCCTTCTATGTTCTGGTAGTCAAATGGTTCACGAAATGAGAACATGGTCAAGTTAAACTGAAAAAGTCCGGATATTATAAGTTATAAACGGTTTTGGTAGGTCACACCATGTACCCCGTAAAAGATGATGTATCTTTGCACCCGGCAAGTCAACCAATCGCTTTTAAGAAATTTTTTTGAAATTAAATATAAAACTGGTATAATATGTAATTTGAAGAGTAACAAAATACCAATATTAATTGCCAGAAACAAACTGTTCCCAGTGTAAGAAATACATCACATCAATGATACAGAATTTTGACATGGGTTTCATAAATCACAAGAAAATTACAAATTAAGACAGAAATCTGTACCTGAAAAGCGTAAACATGAGACTAGTCAATAAAGAAATGACAAAAGACAAAGTGAAACACATAGTGGGGGAGATTTATTAAAAAATGTGACTAGACGTATAAATATTAAACGTGTATTTATGTTCTCAAGTTTGTGATTTTTAAAAAAAAATGTTTATAATGATCCATTAAGATTGGCTTTGATTGACGTTTCATACATAAAAAAATCGATCGGGTCTGTCTTGAAAATATATGATTACCCTACTTAGTTATAGTAATTAAAACCACGAGATTTTAGGATTGGTAAAATAAATTCTTTTCATCTTCAATTTCCTTTTTGGTCTCCGAATTCCTTTCTCAAAGTGACATCGTCTTATAATTATTTTTTTTCAATTATCCATTAGCTCTCTTCAATAGTAGTTGATCTACCTCAAAATATAACTTGTTCATAACGAATTATAAATACAGTTTCTTGAGAGATATTTTGCCTTGATCCTACTCTTGACATTCTCCACTGTTGTTTTAAAGATAATAATCCACCTTAATGAATACCTCTATCATCACAAAGTGAGTATGGCAAATGTGTCCATTAAATAAAAAAAATACCACAAGTCCATGGTAACATTTTTAATTTTATTGAAAGAACTTGTATCTTAAAATTAAAGAAGTCTTGGTGATCAAGATCACATACCCAGCACGCCTACATATTGGACATAAACTTTGTAATAATATCAGTGAAATCCAAGTTATCTGTAAACATTGTATTAGACTCACCAGTCCACATGCAAATCACAAAATAAAATTATACAAAACTGTCAATTTTATTTTATTTCAACTCGTGAATCAAGAAACCAAGCCAATGTGCTCCAGAAAGATATTTGTAAACAGAATCTTAATAATTGTTTAACCTCAAAGTCAGTCCGTATACGCCTAATCTTTTACTATGCAGTAAAGTTACAGGTCACATTCAGTGAACTCCCATCAGGGTAGTAAGACCGGGTGCTCTGGAAAGACAAGCACCTACCGTCAAACTAGCAACACCCACAACGTGAAAAATATATATATTTAATAAATATCACTATATATGTACCTTTACTTTTTGTACCATTTTGATCAAAAGAAATAAGTAATAAAAATCACGTTTATATAAAAACGAAAAACATTACATTCACAATTCTGGATATATCGTGATATTAAACGATGTATTTCCTTATGATAATACTGCAACTGTAACACAAATCATCGTGATTGCCTAGATTTTGATGCAGTGCGAGGTTTTAATTCCACTTAGGAATAATGATAAAACTGCTTCATTTCCAGTTGTTTCCTCTTTGCTTTATTATATTACTTTATGTTTTCACACAGTATGTGATCATCAGTATCCAGCAGGGATATATATTCATATACATGTATCAGAGAAGTATGATTTAATTCATCAAACTTTGAAGCAGGTTATAATTATCGTGATGAAGATTGCATGTTGAATATTGTCTTTGGGGACTTTTTAAAAATGAAACTACTGATAATGCCTGATTGCTTTAGATGACCCAGTTATATAATAGAATATAAGAACAAAACTGATTAAAGTGTGATAATACTCAACTTTTGATGGATGAACTGATATGTAAGAAGATGAAGATGATAACCCTAACTTCATGATATAGTTACTAATGGTGAGCTGATGTTGTGAGCTTAGGGTTATCAATCCCCTTAAAAAGATGACTGTAATCACAATTTATATCCAGGACAACATTGGAGGCATCTTACTTATTATCAATGTTGTGATGAAACTGGCATAATTCCATGCTACTTTTATTCCCAATTTTGATATCAAACGTGCCCGGTGTAGTTAGCTAGAGAGGGGTGCTTAAACTTCCGGAGCACCCAGTCTTTCTTCACTTATCTGTTTCAAAATCGTTTTTGGGGGGTTTGCGATGGTACATAATTATTTCTGGTGGTTTTTTTGGTGATTTTGAACTTATTCTAGTATAACTTTGTAGTACCAATATAAGGAAAAGTACTCGTATTAAAGATACTGTTTTAAGGTTAAAAGCTGAAAACAAACACTTGGTATTAGTCAAAGAAAGCAAGAACATATATTAACCAACGTTTAAAACAAAGATTGAAACATTATTCGCTTGATGTTTTTTTTTTCGTTGCGAAGTATGAATATTCCAACATCATCTTTTACCTCTGCAGTAAGTTAACCTATACATTTGTATTATCATAAACATCATCGGTTCTGGTTAGGGTTCGGTCGGTATATGTAACTTTGATGGCCGTTATGACTTCCAGTTCTTCACCCGACCAGGTGAAAGTTCACGTGTCTAACCAAACTTGTATTTTCAAAGTTTTTGCTTTACTTCTGGATTGTGATTCGGACATGGATTAATATGTTTGGTTTTTTATTAGTAGCTAACACGTCACCATTTCTATTCATTGTTCTAGGAAAACGTTTTTGACGGTAATCGGCTCTTCTTCGGTTATATCAATGATCGGTTCGGGTTACTCTTGCTTCAGTGTATTTAATCATCATTATTGATTCTATGTAAGTTTATGTTACCAAACAACAATCTAAAGAATTAAAAAAACTAAACAAGTTAAGACAACAATATTGGGTTTAAAGATTATAAACATCCCATCTTGGACCGGAACTGGATTTGAATCGTATCTACCGTTATGAAATTAGCACTACTAGACAATCTAACCACTCCAAATATTAAAAGAACTTACCTTTTTCCGACAACAAATTCTGTCACAAACTGTGTTGAACTCTCGTTTGAACTTTCTGTCAGAATACAAATACACAAACGGATTGGTGACGTTATTGATTAAAAACGACCACACAAATGTGTTAAATGTGAACCCTCCAGAAAAACTCAAGTCACAATAGAATGATTTATATGTATGTTCAACTGCTCTGAGTACGGCATGCGGGAGGAAGGTGACACAATAAACTACAGTCACAAGGAACATAGTAGTGGTGGATTTATGTGCAGCTTTTCTCCTCTCTCTATCAATGTCACGGGTCACATTTAATTTTGGACAACGGATTTCTCTAATTACATGGAAATAAAGAACAGCTAGAATCGCTGTTGACACAAATATAATTGCGTTCATCATGATATAATACGGCCCATGTAGATCTAAATTCTTCATGCTGTCGTCTGCAGAACAGTATGTGCCGGATATATTATTTATTCCAGTATCAACAGTCTTATCCCCGTACAGGACTCCCGCTGGCCAAGAAAAAAATAATGATATCCCTTGTGAAGTTAGGCATATAAAAATCACCTTGTTATGTGGAAACTGTGACGCGTTCTTACAGATTTTACGATATCTGTGAGCTGCAATAATGATCAATGTGAAACCGGAAGCAAAACTCACATAAACTGTTACAACAGCGCCTGCTTTACAGAAGGCGCCGGATGGAAACATTACAGGAAAACATATATGAGTGAGTAAATATGGCATACTCAGACAACATCCGGTTATATCAATTATTGCCAAACATAATACGTAGGTTCTGTAGCTCGATCGGTTGAACTTGTTCAGGTAAATCCAAATAACAGCGATGTTTCCCACAATTCCCACCGGAATTAGTAAAGATATCAAAGTTATCCCACCTAAATGCCACGTGATAAACTTTTTGTTGATATCCGCGATGGTTGTCGCATTGGACCACTCCATCTGCTGTAGCCATGGGTAACACTCCGACATGGTTCTATTAACAACCGTGGTTCTAGTTTGACGTGAACAAAAGATCGTGATTGTCACAATAACGTGATGATGTTGATGATGATAGCCCAGCTTAGAACAATCTGCTTAACGGAAACCACATCAACATAAAAATAAGTCGTATATGATTCTATTCCAACTGTAATAACAATATTCTTGACTTTATCTTCAATCTTTTTTGTCTTTATGACATTTTAAATCCAAGTATAATATATATATTGTGTGTCTGACTCTCTCCAGAGTAATAATGATACAACTACAATAGTAGCACAATGTTCTGTCATTTCCTTTGTATTGTAATAATTGAAGAATGGCTTTAATATTTATACGTACATCATAATTAATCCCACTGAGATGTATAAATACCATTCAACACTGTCGTACAGCACGACAATACACAATATCAGATATAATGTCATCGTATAAGGCAATCACCTACTCAAAGTCAACTAACAACTAATTTATGCTCATTCTCTAACAATGTGCAGTCCTTTGGTTTTAAAAATTCACCTTGATAAATAACAAGAACATCCATTTTATTTCAATATGTAACAAAAACTTACAAGTTCATCCTACACAATGTGATTGAATTACTGCCTAGAGCCACATCAGCAGCTTTTCGAGTTGACTGTTACGTTTACACAATAAATTGCTTTAGAATGTCTATCCATATGCATTGCCATAGATTTTATGTGTAAAATGTCCTTCCATTGTCAGAGAATAATAAAATAATATAAACCTACAGCATTACGATTTAGAAACAGCGCGATAAGCCAAAACTGATGATTGACAAAAAGGAGGCCTATAGAAAACAGTGATAACACAACCTACAAGTATAATGCAGATAGTGTTTGTATGTGGATACACGGATAAAATACATCAACTCATAGAATTAATGTGTGGATTTTAAAAAATAACCCCGAGTTACTTGTTTGCCCGGTAACATGTTTAATTACAGACGACACCACCGTAATATTACAGACCACACCATAGTAACATTGCAGACGACATCATAGCAGCATCACAGCCGAAACCACCGTAATATTACAGACGACATTAGAGTAGCATTACAGCCGAAACCACCGTAGCATTGCAGACGAAATCTTATTTACACTAATTTACAGTTACAATTATTTTCAAATGCCAAACACATGTGGAGCTGCTGTAGACATTTGCATTCGTCACGAGGTCAAAACGCTATATACGCTATAAATACTCAACAACTATTGTATAATTTGATTCCTAAACTCCATAAAAATTCATACAAGGAAAGATATATAGCAGGCTCATCTAAATGTACTACTAAATCATTATCGGTAACTCTAACACAAATTTTGACAATCGTCAAAGATGGTCTTCAGTCTTATTCAGAAAAAGTATATTCTACATCTGGAATCAACCAAATGTGGATTCTCAAAACTTCTAAAGAATTACTTAAATTTTGCTTCTAATACTTTATCTCATGTAAAAAGTATAAAAACATTTGATTTTTCTACACTATACACCCAATCACTCATTCTAAATTAAAAAACGTCTTTAAGAAATTATTCACTTGTCTTTCTTCTACAAAAACGGTAAGCAAAGATACAAATATCTGGTGCTGAACTGGGATTCTGGTTATTTTGTCAAGCACGATACGGATTCCAGACAAAAATATACTGAAGATACCATCAACAAAATGTTGGAGTTTTTGATAGATAACATATTTGTTGTGTTTGGTAATATAATTTTTCAGCAAACAATCGGTATACCAATGGGTACAAACTGTGCACCATTGCTTGCTGATTTGTTTCTTTATTCTTACGAAGCAGAATTTATGCAGAACCTTGTTAAATTTGGAGAGAAAACTGTCGCCAAATCATTCAACTCAACATACAGATATATAGATGACGTTCTGTCTCTTAACAATCCTAAATTTGGAGACTATGTAAATGTCATCTATCCTAGTGAGCTTGAAATAAAAGACACGACTGATTCCTCAAGTTCTGCTTCATATTTAGACTTATACCTGAATTATGACGCACAGGAAAGGCTACATTTGAAACTTTATGGCAAACGTGATGACTTCAATTTTTCTATTGTCAACTTTCCTTTTTTATGCAGCAATATACCTGCTGCTTCTCCTGCTTATGGTGTATTTGTTTCCCAATTAATACGCTATGGTAGAGCTTGTTCCCACTACGGGGACTTTGTACAACGAAGTAGGCTGCTTGCAAATAAATTGTTGACTCGGGATATTGCAAGCCTAGGCTTATCACGGCCCTCAAAAAGTTTTATGGTCGTCATCACAGTATTGTTGATAAGTTTGATGTCTCTGTGTCCAGGATTGCCCTGGATATATTTGACGTCTCATAGTTCCATGTTCCTTTCACAGAATTTTGATTTCACACGTGGCGGGTGTAGCCAGCTAAACAGGAGGTGCTTACCCTTCCGGAGCACCCGGCCTCACTTCCCTGGTGGAAGTTCACGTGTCTAACCTAACTTGTCAGTTCCAAAGTTTTTACTTAAATGGCTTATAATTGGGGTTTCTTTTAATTCACTTTACTAAAATTTAAAAGTATAAAATGAATGAAAGTTTAAAGTATGAATGGATATAAACAAAATATCACCGAGGTACGTTTCTTTTTAGTGAAACATTCTTGTAAACCTAAAACACGTGTTGCATCATAACTGGACCAATCACGGAGCTCCCGTACTTCTGGATTGTGATTCGGAAATGGATTAGTATGTTTGTTTTTGATTGAAATGAAAATTCAAAAACTGAAAAATATAAAGTCCATGTGTATTTTGTTTTTATTCTTTTTTTTTGTTTCAAATGATGCTATGAAGTTATTTTTTGCGCATGAAATTAAATCTCTTTAGTGAAATTATAAGAAGTGTGAATATGTAATGGTATGATTTACGTTCTACAAAATTAAATATTTTTTTAATGCGGTCCTTAACATTTTTTGTTGAGTATTGATGTGAAGTTTTCTTTCAGGGTGAGTACAGGACACACATTCACTATTAAAATAATCATACATTGTCAAAATTACATTTAATTCAATATCTCATTTCCTTGATCAATGTGAAATCGAATTTTTAAAATAGTCAATAGATCACGCAAGACGATAAATTAAAATCAAACAAAAGCAACTCAAGGTTATCACCGAGAAAGTGAGGTCCGGTGGTCCGGAAAGGGTAAGCACCTCCCGTTTAGCTAACTATTTCCGCCACGTGTCAAATTAGAAAAGATAAGGAAGGAAAAGCAAAAATAACCGCAGGGTATTTTTTATTGGAATCCTTAAGCTAGTGTGATTTGATTTTATGTTGTTATCTTGAAAAATAAATAATAGACAGGCAGTAAGTTTTCTTCCTCGTCTATATGTCACCGTGACAGAATAATAGGAGTAATTTGTCTTATTATGTTCTCTGTGAAATACGCTGTTACGCTGAAATAAACAAGAAATTATTTCCTTGCAGATTTATGAGATAGGGTTATTGAACTGATGTTGTAAAATATTGTCCCGAGTTGACTCGACACTTGCACGAATGCGCGAGTGAAAATTTCGATTGAACGAGGGACAATATTTCACAATATAAGTTCAATAACCCTTTTATTATAATTATAGCAAAATAAATTTCGTTTATTTACGTTAAGTATTTCATCTAAAATACCATTTCGTCGTACAAAACATTAAATATACACTGGTTCTTGTAAATGGATAAAAGAACTAATGCAATATGACAAAAACACAGCGATGACGTCGACAACAATCATATGACGTCATAAACGACAGTGGCATGTGACAAATCGTGCAGTGTGAAAAACTTGATTCGGGAAACCTCGGACTAGAACAAAGTTAGCGTGCAAATAGCGATATTTATTGCACACTGACACCTCGGGATTTATCGTATCATTTTAATGCGAAGCATATATTGCTTTTTAATGATAATATAGGGTTATTGAACTGAAATTGTGAAATATTGTCCCTTGTTGAATCGACATTGCACAAGCTTGCGAGTGCAAATGTCGAGTCAACAAGGGGCAATATTTCACAATATCAGTTTAATAACCCTATAATATTATTAGATAGCAATATATGCTTTGCATAAAAATTAAACGATACATTTTTATTATATACCAAATAAATTTCGTTTACTTCCCACTTGTATTTCATCTAAAAAACATTTTGTTTTACAATACATAAATATTGCATTAGTTCTTGTATTCGGATATAAGAACTAGTGCAATACGGCAACAACTCAGCGATGACGTTTTCGGCCATGTAACAACAATCATATGACGTCATAATCACCAGCGTCATGTGACAAAGCGTGCAATATGAAAAATCGATTCGAGAAACCTCGGAATGGAACAAAGTTTGCGTGCAAATATAGAAATTTATTGCATGCTAACATCTCGGGATTTATCGTTTAATTTCTATGCAGTGCATATATTGCTATATAATAAATGTTTATATTCTATTGCATTTGACTTATGCTTGTTATGGTTTCATTTTGATAAAGAAACTCACATAATTAAACATTGGATTTTGTTGTGTTAAAACCAAACAATCATGTATACATGTATGTGTTTGTAAGTGTGAGCATATGCGTGTGTAAATGGTGTAATTTGTATCATAAAAAGTATATAAAATCATGTATTAGTATATTTGTTTATCGTTGTGGCGTTACCGGAATTGTTAATCCGGAATCCGGTTCGGGTTTTAGTTACGCTTGGTGAAAACTTCCTGTAGATTCGGCAGTTGGCCTCATGCATGTTTTGGTAGTTTGCATTATTGCAATACTATTGATGCACCAAAGGGTAAGTTTTTTGGCTTCATGTTATCTATATGCATACGGTTATAGTGATGTCAGCATGCATAATGCTCTATCTGTGTGTTTTCGATTTTGCCGCAACAACGTGTTTCGGTTGGGCTATATATAACACGTGGACTTACCTGTTGTGGGCTGTTGCATCATAACATATATGGTTTATTGGTATTATTTCACTTATATCTCCCAAATCCTTTGACAATTTTGGTATAATTAATCTCCATAATCAGCCTTGGTCTCATTTTTGTATTTTTTCCACATTTTGTCACTGTATACTTACCTTTTGTTTGTAATTTTCTGTAAATGGCATATTGTAAAATAATAACTTTTGTATAACATATAGTGTGAAATATTTGTATTTTGACTGGATATTGATGTTATAGCTCATATTGTCAATTTACATGTATTTTCAGTTTTTCACCCTCATGTAGAAGGAGGCAATAAACAACAACCAAGAGTTGAGAGTTGTTTGTCATTTGCAACAGTGAAAAACCTTTGACAATCTTAAGATGAGTGTCCATTCAGAACCAAGTACATTAAGGCGTTCAGAGAGATTAAGAACATTAACAAAGCCTGCTTTAGAACAGTATGAGTCAACCGTTGAAAAGCATTACCATAAAATTAATGATGTTAAGCGTGATGTAGAAACCTTTATGGCTGAAATTGAAACTTCAAGAACTCAAAGGAAGACATTAGAAGCTTTATATAAAGTGTTAGAAAGTTGTACCTCAACATATTTGAAAAATTCAGATAACCTAGCAGATTATTTAAAAGGTGTCAAGACAGAAGAAAGTGAAAATAAACTGAGACAAGTTGAATCATTAAGAGATAGAACATAAGCTAAAATAGACATTTCTAAAAGCAAAATCACTGAATTATTAGAACAGTTAGAAGTAGGGCGAGAAGAATTGAAAAGCCGTGCGTCTGGAAGTTCAAGAAGTACAACGTCTTCGGTTTTGAAGAGAAAAGAAGCTAAACTAGAGGCTCAGAAAGCTAGATTAAGACACTTAGATGAAGAAATAGCATTAGAGACAAAACTTAAACAAACAATTGCAAAACGTGAGTTAGATGTGATCACTAGTGAGGTTAATGCTCTTAAAGCTACAGACATAGGTAATGTAGGTGATTTAGCTCCTAGTGTAACAAGTGAACAGAGAACTAAAGACTATGTAGAAAGTTTGAATCCACCTGCACATGTTAGTTATTCTGTTTCTCAGGGTGCACCTGTTCATGAGACACACTTTAACATAGTTAAGGACAATTCATTATGTCATGATAAGATTGATAATTATTCAGTGTTAAATCCCTCAGCAGAACCATTTGCTCCCCAAAAGGTCTACACCCAGCCCTCTAGATCTGAGATCCAAGTTGTTAGATCTGATACCCAAATGGTTGATACATTTACAAAACATTTAGTCAAAAGAGACCTCATGATGTCTAGATTGTCAAAGTTTGATGACAATCCCATGATGTTTCTCACATGGAAGGCAAGTTTTTTAGGCATTATTGCAGAGGCAGGTGCCTCTCCTATAGAGGAGCTCGAACTTCTATGTCAAAGTCTTGGTCCAGAGTCTACAAAGCAAGCCAAGACAATAAAAGCATGTAATGCTGATAATCCTACTTTAGCGATTGCTAAAATATTTGATAGACTTGAAAAGAGGTTTGGTTCTCCTGAACTAATTGAAAAACATGTCCGCAAAAGAATTAAAAACTTTCCTGATGTTACTGTTGATAAATACCACTTATTGTATGATTTGCTTGATCTTACTTTGGAGATTTTATCACTTAAGTCTCAACCTAAATTTAGTGTATTGTTTTCATATTTTGATTCAAAAATAGGGGTAAATGAACTTGCCGAGAAGTTACCATGGAATCTTAAAGAAAAATGGGTTTCTGAGGCCTCCAGATACAAGCAAATACATGAGGTATTGTACCCACCCTTTGCAGTTTTTGCAAATTTTTGGAAATGTTGCAGATATGAAGAATGACCCAGCTTTCCAATTCGATAGGAAACCTAAGGGTTCCCAATTTGAAAGTATTAGACAAACCCAAAGGCAACCTCGCTTTCAATCTAAGCAACAAAACGTTAGTGAGCATACTTCACGTTTAGTTAATGCAAGGAAAACTGAGACAGTGGCATCATCTGACAATTCTAGTGTTATTATATGCCCCCTACATAAGAGTGGTAAACATGTATTGAATGATTGTGTTCCTTTCAGACAGAAACCTATGGAAGAGCGCAAGAAGATCATATTAGTTAATGGTATATGTTTTAAATGTTGTGGTGGTAAGAAACACAGAGCAAGGAACTGCAAAGCAGAAGTGCAGTGTAACATTTGCAAGTCCTCATCACACCCTACTGCTTTACACGAATTACAAAGTAGGAACACCAATACACAGGCTTGTACACAGTCTGATGGTCTGAAGTCTCACGAAGGGGAGACAACTCCTAAACCAGTTGTTACAACATGTACTCAAGTTTCTGGTTTGAGCAAGTCATGTGCTAAAATTGTGCCAGTTCGGGTTTTTCATTGATCCAATCCTGAAAAAGTGTTTCTTTCATATGCGACAATTGATGACCAGAGCAATCAGACTCTCGCAACTTCTGCATTATTTGACTATTTTGATGTAAACACCAAAGAAGTTCCATATACTCTCGTTTCTTGTTCAGGTTATACGGCTGCTACTGGAAGGATATGTGCTGATTTTATCATCCAGTCCCTTGATGGAAACTGTGAACTTTCAATACCGCAACTTATTGAGTGTAATGACTTGCCTAACAACAGAGATGAAATACCGTCTCCAGAAGCAGCAATGCAGTATCCGCACTTGCACCAAATTTCTACTTTTATTTCTCCAGTTATGGAAGATGTTGGTATGGACATATTGATCGGTCGAGATGTAATTCGTGCTCATATGGTCCAGGAACAACATTTAGGAGATGATGAACAACCGTTTGCCCAGCTACCCTTGGGATGGGTTATTGTTGGTCAGATTTGTCTTGGAGGTGCCCATGTTCCTAAAGTGAAGACTCTGAAGACTTTTGTACTTAGTAATGGAAGACCTTCCAACTTTCAGCCCTGTGATAGTCAGTTTTCGATTCGTACAGACTTGTTCCACAAAACGGAAGATGATGAGAAAATTGGATTGTCCATCGAGGATCAAGAGTTTCTACATATTATGGATACGTCATTTGAGAAAGATCAAACAGGTCATTGGGTTGCACCCTTACCCTTCAAGAAGAATAGAGATTTGTTACCAAACAACAGATCACAAGCTTTACGTCGAGCCCACTCATTGGATTCAAGCTTACGCCGAGATCCTCAGAAGCGGGAACATGTTAAAGACTTCATGCAGAAGCTATTCGTTAGACACCACGCTGAAAAGGCTCCTAGTTTACCTGATAATAAGGAAAGATGGTACCTACCTATGTTTGGTATCTATCACCCCAAGAAACCTGACTCCATTCGGGTAGTATTCGATTCTTCAGCACGTTGTGGTGGCACTTCACTTAATGACGTTCTTATTAAAGGCCCAGATTTAGTCAATAGCCTTCAAGGTATTTTGATGCGTTTCCGTTGTGAGAAATATGCAGTTTTGGCTGATGTTGAGCAGATGTTCCACAATTTCCTTGTGACCAAAGAACATCGTAATTATCTGCGCTTCTTGTGGCATACTGACAGCAATTTAGATTCTCCATTAGAGGATTTCCAAATGACCGTCCATGTGTTTGGGAACACAACCTCCCCAGCTGTTGCAAATTATGGGCTTCGTAAGTGTGTGTCACATGCAGATAATGATATCCAGGATTTTGTGTGCAATAATTTTTATGTGGATGATGGACTTGTAAGTTGTTCTAGTGTTGATGATACAGTAGATTTAGTCAAGAGAACACAACTTGCACTGTATGAAGGTGGTTGTTTACGACTACACAAGATTGCTTCGAATTCGCCAGAAGTACTGAAGCAGTTCCCGAAAGAAGATCTTGCTAAGGATCTTAAAGACCTCGATTTTGGACTTGATAGCTTGCCAGAACAGAGAAGTCTTGGTATAATCTGGAATATTATGTCAGACACATTTACCTTTAATGTAAACTTAAACCAGAAGCCATTCACTCGTAGAGGCGTGCTATCTGTGATAAACAGTTTGTTTGACCCAATAGGATTCACTGCCCCTATAACATTAAAAGGGAAGCTTTTACTTAGAGAAGCCATGTCCTCTGGCTGTGACTGGGATGAACCATTGCCAGAACCTTTCAAAGTACTTTGGGAGAATTGGGTTGAAACTCTTAATTCTCTACAAGACTTTAACATCCCTAGGATGTACTGTGCTCTATCAATTGAAAAGTCTTCTCGTGTCGAAGTTCATGTATTCTCAGATGCGTCCAAAGAAGCGGTAGCAAGTGTTGCATTCATCAAAGTGTTTTCCTCCGATTCAAGTGAAGTTAGCTTTTTGCTTGGTAAGGCGAAAGTAGCGCCTGTACACGGACATACAATCCCTAGGCTTGAATTGTGTGCCGCGGTTTTGGCCATTGAAATGGCAGAAATGATAAAAGAACAAATGCATGTAGATAAAGAATTTTTCAGATTTTATACAGACAGTCAAATAGTATTGGGATATTTGTCAAATGAATCAAAGAGGTTTCACGTGTATGTTTCAAATCGTGTTAGCAGGATAAGGGCATTTAATGGACCAGGATGTTGGGGCTATGTTACATCTGAGCAAAATCCAGCCGACGTGGCAACTCGTGGCTGCACTGTGAAGGGTCTATCTACTAGTTTGTGGATTGTGGGACCGTCGTTTCTATCAGAGAATGACATGCCTGAACAACCTTCGTTCTATGAACTTGTTGATCCAGAATCAGACGTCGAAATCAAGAAGCAGGTGACAAGTGTCAAAACGCGTGTTGAACTTCCGTGTCTAGAAGATAAACACTTCGAAAGAGTCTCAACTTGGTCAAGTATGGTTAGTGCGGTTTCATGTGTCAAGAAACTGTTGATTAGGAAATCCGGAAGAGTTGTTAGCGATGCTGACATACAGCGAGAAGTTGAGCTTTTTATAATACGTCAGGTACAACAGAAGAAATACTCACCTGAAATTGACACAATCACGAGAGGACAGAGTCCACCGAAGAACAGTTCTTTATTGTCACTTAATCCGATTTTAGACCAAGACGGTATACTCAGAGTTGGTGGTCGTGTTAAACATATGAAAACCAGTCTGGCTGAGAAACACCCGATTATAATTCCTAAGAATCATAAAATTGCTCTCATGTTGACACGTCATCTACACAACAGGACACATCATCAAGGTAGTGGTATAACACAAGGCGCTATTAGGACTGCAGGATACTGGATAATTGGAGGGAGGACGTTTAGTGAATTCAGTTATCCAACAATGTGTTACATGTAAAAAACTACGGAAAGCTGGGATGGAGTAGAATGGCAGAACTTCCCGCTGACAGAATTGATCCAGGACCTCCCTTTACCTTTGTGGGCGTTGACGTATTTGGTCCTTGGCCTGTTATTGTAAGGCGCACTACTAGAAATGTTGTGACCACTTCAAAGCGCTGGTGTGTTCTTTTTAGCTGTCTTACGTCACGAGCAGTACATGCAGAGCTCATTGAGGAGATGAGTACTTCATCTTTTATTAACGCACTTCGCAGGTTCCTTTCCATCCGTGGTCCGGTACGTCAGTTCAGATCAGATAGGGGGTCAAATTTTGTTGGCGCTGTCAAAGAGCTTGGTATCGATTCTTCGTTTATTGAAAGTAGACCTGTTAAGGAGTTCCTTAAGGAGAATGACTCGTCCTGGATCTTTAATCCACCATATGCCCATCATTTCGGCGGAGCATGGGAGCGCATGATAGGCTCTTGTAGGCGAATTCTGGATGCTATTCTGCTTGAAAATCGGTCGAAGGATTTGACTCACGAAACGTTATCAACGTTCATCGCCGAAGTGTGTGTAATTATGAATAATAGACCATTAGTACCTATATCAGTAGATCCTGACTCACCTTCGGTTCTTTCACCTTCTCAAGTTCTAACACAGAAGCAATCTGCGTTTATTGGAAATCCAGAACTTTCAGGATTTGGAAAGAAAGACGCAATGAAAGCCCAATGGAAACTAGTTCAGCATATGGCTGATATATTTTGGCGTCGTTGGCGATCTGAGTATATTCATCAGCTGCAAACTCGTACTAAATGGCAATTACCTGGAGTAAGCTTTAAAGAGAAAGATGTAGTATTGTTGAAAGATGATTCTTGCCATAGGAACTACTGGCCCTTAGCTATTATAGATGAGATCTTTCCAAGTGATGATTCAGTTGTTCGTAAGGTGAAGTTATCTTTGATTCGTGATAACGTTCGTGTATCCTATATACGCCCAATTTCAGAAATTGTTCGTCTAGTAGAATTTGAAGAAGTGTAGCTTGTTTAAGAATCCCAGCTAGGTTCTCTATTTTCAGTGTTAGAGACTTTATGGTACTAGTATGACTTTATCCTTAAAACTAAAGTTTTATTGAAGATTGTTTTCTTTGATAACATTTTTGTTTTTGAATTGATACTTTTTAATTCCTAGTATATGACACATATTGTTTGATGTCATTGATTCAGGTAGAATCCTGTATGAGTAAATGTTGATTAATTTTTGGTCATGTTTTGTTGAACATTATTACCAAATTTTCGATTTTTTGACATTTTTGCAATATTTTTAAAATTGAAATTTTTTGGCGATTTCTCTTTGAAATCGGAAGGGGAGTGTGGCGTTACCGGAATTGTTAATCCGGAATCCGGTTCGGGTTTTAGTTACGCTTGGTGAAAACTTCCTGTAGATTCGGCAGTTGGCCTCATGCATGTTTTGGTAGTTTGCATTATTGCAATACTATTGATGCACCAAAGGGTAAGTTTTTTGGCTTCATGTTATCTATATGCATACGGTTATAGTGATGTCAGCATGCATAATGCTCTATCTGTGTGTTTTCGATTTTGCCGCAACAACGTGTTTCGGTTGGGCTATATATAACACGTGGACTTACCTGTTGTGGGCTGTTGCATCATAACATATATGGTTTATTGGTATTATTTCACTTATATCTCCCAAATCCTTTGACAATTTTGGTATAATTAATCTCCATAATCAGCCTTGGTCTCATTTTTGTATTTTTTCCACATTTTGTCACTGTATACTTACCTTCTGTTTGTAATTTTCTGTAAATGGCATATTGTAAAATAATACTTTTGTATAACATATAGTGTGAAATATTTGTATTTTGACTGGATATTGATGTTATAGCTCATATTGTCAATTTACATGTATTTTCAGTTTTTCACCCTCATGTAGAAGGAGGCAATAAACAACAACCAAGAGTTGAGAGTTGTTTGTCATTTGCAACAATCGTAACTAGACTTCCGAAATGTACAAGGTACTTCCATTTTTTCGCTAATCGTCGCGCGAGTTTATGTACTCCGATAAATTTACGAACACAGTTCTGGGTACCCTGGTAAGTTAACCAATCGCTTTCGAAGAAATTTTTTGGATTTCTTTGAGGGTTGATACATATTTATATCTTCTTTAAATTAAGCATTAGGTATTGGTGGAGACGATTTACAAAGAATCTACGATAGAGAAAAATTAATTTAGTCATTAAATATATCGTATAGATGAATGTGTGACACATGTTCAAATAAGTTGTTCAAGTCCATACATTTAATGCAGGTTATTACCTAGTACTAGTTAATTGATAGTAAGGTTATGATTTTATGTATCATTGTTCTACTATGCCCAGATAATTATATCTAAAGTCCCACCGGTATTAGTAATGATGTCAATGTAATTCCACCTAATAGACAATTGCTAAACGTTTAGTCGCTATTCATAATTGTAAGAGCTAATCACCGAAAATAGACCACAACATAACCTTTTTCATATTAAGAGTTGATACACACACGTCTGACATAATAATGACATAATTATTGCTGATAAATAAATTATGGTATAATGTCACTCTATACAAAATTATCATGGATTTATTTGACGTGGCATAATTCCATGTTCCTTACCTTCAATCTTGAATTCACACGTGGCGGGTGTAGCTAGCTACAAACAGACTGTGGGTGCTAACCCTTCCGGACCACCCTGCAGTACTTCCCTGGTAGACGTTAGCGTGTTTTTAACTTTAAACTTAGTTTGCCATTTTTGCTTCCGAATACGGACCGGTATGTTTGTTTTTATTTATGTAAATATATGATATTCACACCTATATTGATCATTCGTCGTCTTTTCGGAATTCCCTTCAGAAAATTCACGTGTTTAACTTAATTTGTCAGTTTCAAAGTTTTAACTTTGGAATTGTAGTTTGGATTAGTTTGTTTGTTTTTGACCCCAAAGACTGTGGTGGGCCTAGATTGATTCGTTTGTTTTTTTACCCCACGGACTGTGGTGGATTGGGGATGTTTTAATAAAGAATTCGTAGTGTTTGTATTGCGTATGGTGTGTTTTCGAAGTCTTATGATTGTCGTTTCCAACTGCTGTAGCTACCTAAAAAGGAGGAGCATCTGGCCACACTCTGGTGAAAGGTCACATGTTTGACTGTATTTTAATTTGAAAGTTTCAAAGACATGGATTGGTACACTTTTTTATTTTTACTTTGCTTTGGGATTGTGATTTTGGAAATGGGTTAGTGTGTTTTTTTTTATTTTTGCTTTGCTTTGAAATTGTGGTTTCGAAATAGATCAGTGGATTTGGTTTTAGTAAAACTATGCTAGAAAAATATAAACTCTACATGCATATGCACGGATAATATACACGTATACGATGCAATATGTACTTAGTTTATGAATAGAGTATTTGTTTTGGTTGTTTGGCAGAGTAATTATTATATAACGGATATTTGAAGTGTCAACAGGATATTAGTGTTTAGTATGTTATTAGTCTATAATTACTCTTTATAGAAAAATCAGATAACATCTACATACTTAATATAACGATAATACACTTAGACGCGTGGTACAGTACAGATCTGTCCAAAGTTTAACACTGAACTAATGAATTAGTACCGCATCAGCAACCATCACGGCCCTTTAGCTACATCCCGACAGCTATTCAGCAGGTATTATCTATGTCTTGACAACTTTCTGGTTAGTAGTTATCTTATGTCAGACATTCGGCAGCCAAACTTCGACTCCTTTTTTGATAGCTCAGTATAAAACTTCTCGACAGATCTGTATTGTATCGGTCACTTGGGATTGGTACGGGGATTGATGATCAATTTTTATTTTCAATACATGCGTAATTAATGTTTGTATTTATGGTGATTATTATCCTACAAAAGTCTTCCTAGCTTATGATGCGAATTTGATTTGGGCAATAAATTTCTCTACACAAAATAATCCAGACAATGTTAGTATCAAGAACAAACATAACGGCTCATGTTCAAATCACAATCTCAGACTAAAAGCTTTGAAAACTGGCATATCAAAACACGTGTTTCCACCAGGAAAGTAAGGCTTGTTGCTCCGGAAGGGTACGAACCAAGTTTGTGTATTTAGGATGATTATGATCGTACAATAGTCTTCTTATTTAATGATGAAACTTTGATTTGGACAATAAATGAATGTTGTATAGCCGCTACAAAATCCGACTGCAGTACGCCATATAGCACTAGTATCTACATGTTTCAGCGTATGTAATTATGCTTATATAATATAGGTATATCGATTATTTTGGATTGGACCAGAATGACATGTGGAAAGTTTGATATTTCCAACTAGAAATCTTTTTTTCAAAGAACACAAAATTTATCGACGCACGTCTAAATCACAATCCCAAAACCTAATTTTAAGTCTACCAGGGAGGTGAGGTCGAGTGTTCAGGAAGTGGTATCATCCCCATCCCTATCTAGGTAGCTGGTACACTAAAGATTGTTTTATAATATTCATTTTGATACTTGTAATGATCCCATTAGTAATTCACTTTATATTTTATAGTTTGATATTTGTGACGTCCCATGGTTCTTTTATCCTTCATTTTAATTATTCACGTGGAGGGTGTAGCTAACTACCCTTCCTAGGCACCCGTCCTCACTTCTACGGCCTTCGACGTGGAATTACTTATATTTGCCAGTTTCCAGTTTGTTTTTAATCGACCAATGGATTTTTATTTTTGTTTTGATTATCAATTTTTGTAGGGCATTTCCTCGCACAATGACTGGTGTATCAATGTAGGATCCATTCTAAAGCTTTATAGATGTAGATATATGGGTCTTGATTACTAACCTTTTGTATATCGGTAGAACTTATTCAAACAATGTTTTAAGAAGTAATAGTATATGTTATGTCTTATTTTTATATACGTGTTAGAGTGTTGATTTATTGTTTTATGGAATAATACTTTTATATTTTATCAGTCACTGGATGATGGTACTTTGTTTTATAAACACAACATGAAACACAATTTTTCATTTGAGCAAGAACCTGTCAGAAGTCTTTATAATCAGTAATTCAAATAATTGTTTGTCCTTTTTTGTCTTTTTCTGTTTGATATCAAGCGTTTTTGTTGCACAGTGGCGTACCAAGTAAGTGATATATAATCTATGGTTACTCTAAAGTAGTAAAGCAACAACATAGGTACATCTATGAAGATAATTTTATCAGAGATTCGAATAACTGTTTGTCTTCTCTGGTTTTGGCTTTCTACCTAGCGTTCTTAGTGCAAAAGGGGTTTCGATGTATGTGGTTTATTCAGCTGTAATATTGCATTCTTCTATTACCATTATCATAAACTGATAAATAGCATAAAGAGCTGTGATTAACAGTAAGTGCAGTTTCTTTTAACTAATGACTCAAGCATGAAAGTTAAATGTGATGTTATTTCTAAGCATCATTAACATATAAATAGTGGCATGTTGTTTATGATTTTATGAATTACGAAAAGTAGGAAGTGTAATAAAAACGTTGGAAGACATACACTGCTGCTAATTGAATGATTAAGGGAAAATACAGCTCTATCTTTCTTGGGTTCTGACTGATAACACTGACTCTGATCATGGCGTGTGGAGGTGGCCTGTCTTGGATACGACCCTTTATGTGCGTTGATCTAAATAAAAACAAACATACCGAGGCACTTCCAAATCACAATCCAAGAAACAATGTAAAGACTTTGAAAGGTAACAAAAGTTAAACACATATATTTCCATCAGAAAAGTTGCGCCGGATGCTTTGTAAGTGAAAGTACCTTCTATCTAGCTAGCTACACCTGACACGTGTATTTAAAATTGAGGATGGGAGGAACATGATATGATTGAAACGTTTTCCTGAAAGTGCAGTGCACTTGAACAATGTACCTGTTTTCTTTTTGCATCACTAGACGACCGTTTTGGAATAAAATTTCTTATCAGTAGTGCTTAGACAAAATTGTGGGAATTGCCTCGACAGTAAAAAAAGATGTTCAAAATTGTAACAAAGTCGTCTACAGGCATAGTTTTTTCACTAAATAAATCACTAATAAAACAGTGTTATTTTCATCATATATTATCACAAAGAATTTGCTTACCCTTCTGGAGCACCCGAACTCAATTCGCCGTGGACGTTCACGCGTTTGAATTTTATTTTCTAGTTTTCAAAGTTTTTACTTTAATTTTTGGATTGTGATTTAGATACAGTCAGCGTGTTTGTTTTTGACTGACAATCTCGGAGATGAAATGACAATGTTCATACCAGAGATGTTTCTTCAGCAACGTCAACAGATACTATGTCACTGGCAATGCCTTATTAAAAAGTAGAAATTGGAAATTCCAGAAGATAATGTGATATTGCCAATACTAGAATTGTCAGAGAATAATATGCCATTGGTTATGTCTGAGTTATGACATTGTCCGCGTCACAGATGCCAAATAATATCTCATTGGACAACACCTTAGAAACTGACAAGGAAGAAGGAAGAGAGAACACATAGCGATATCTCTAGAATCACCACATTATAATGCTATGTGTTTTAATGCGTTGAATACCAAGAAATACTTGACTGTTAATGGGCATGATATAAATGTTCCGGAGAGTTATGAAACTGGTCCGCCTTACACGTACTTACAACTACTTATAACTTTACATAATACATAATGTAATTGCGTGGTATTTTATTTTGCCTGGTTCTATTGAGTATAAATTACTCCACAAAAATTTAAATAAAATTTATCATATCCTTTATCTTATGTAATAATTATAATCAATGATGACTTAGGAAAAGAAAAAAGTACATTGTTAACACGATTCTATTTTTACATTGTCAATTTCCAATTTTCTTAAGAAAGTAAGTCCGAATTTAGACGCGGGAGTATCTTTCTATTTACCAGCTATGTTACAGCTATAGCTAATAATAATAATGCTGCAAAGAGGACCCGGATTTAACTTCTAAAAATAAAGTGAACAAATTAAAGTGTCCAATAACATGTGATATTTTTTATTTTTATCTATTACGACACTATTGGTATTTACGCCGCCATTTATATAATATTTTTCATCATAACCAGTCCCTTTTTTAAAATATTTGATTTTGTCAATGTCTGTTCTTATGCTGTCTAATCGTTTTACGTTCATCTCCGTAACTGTAGCTTGGTTTGAATATTATTTCCTTCCATATTTTTTTTCATTGAAAGATTCTCAATTTTTATGTTACACGTGTCGGATGTAGCTACTGAGACATGAGATAACTACCCTTCTAGAGTACCTGGTCCCACTTTCCTGGAGAAAGTCCATGTGCCAGATTTGTTTGTCTGTTTTTCCTTCTTCATCATCATCATCATCATCATCATCATCATCATCATCATTACCTTCTTCTTCTTCGTCGTCGTCTTCTTCTTATTATTATTTTACCATTGTGATTTGGATATGGACTGTGCATGTTTTTGTTTTTATTTTTTTACTGATTAAACATGTTCTTGACTACAATTTATATATCATACCTAGTACTTACTTAACCGATGTCTCCGTGGAGAGTAGAGTAATGGAACTTTTACATCCTAGTCAGGAGTTTTTCCCCTTAGATCGAGACAATAGTAAGTTCAAAGATGGTAGGTGAAACTAGGATATCCGGAGCAAACTGCAATTTTTTGAGAAGCAAACTGACAAACTTTCTCTACTAGAATCTATCCTTGGTGAGTAGGATTCGATATTAGGCAGCGGGGGTTGTTATAGTGAGTAGCGCGTAATTCGACCTGGTCACCGATTTTCCGTTTGTGGCAGGGATAGGTTTGGTAGAAATAAAAGTAATTAGGTCGATTAAATTGTTTCTAACGATTTAGTTCTCTTTGTATTTGACCAGACAGGAAGAATTCATATTTTATGTTTGAGAAACAAGAAGTGATAATGTTAAGTAAATCAATAACAAACATACCAATAAAAAACATACCACTAAAAAAACATACTAATCCATGTCCAAATCACAATCCAGAAGCAAAGTAAAAACTTTGAAACTGACAAGTTAGGTTAGACACGTGAACTAGGGAAGTGAGGCCGCGAGCTTTGGGAGGGTTGTCCAAATTACAACACCAAACAAAGCAAAATAAAAAAACTTTCAAACTTGCAAAATTGGGTTAAAAACGTGACATTTTACCAGGGAAGGGAGGTGGGGCGCTCTGTTTTATTAACTACGGTGACCTTTATATATGTAGGATTGGTTTACTAGCATTTCAAAACGTCAGACCACATATAAATATATAAATGATATTGTATCATTTTTTTTATTTCTTGATTTACATGCGGTATTTAAAAATATTTAAAAAACGACAATAATTATAATCATCAATAATTTTGCATTCATGCATCTACAATAGATTTAAGAAAATTAAAATTTTCAATCAGGTTTGTTAATTGGCATTGATATAGTGTCAAAATAGGTTCTTATGTTCACTTTTAGTAGTAAAGGGTCTACTGTAATAGTCTACGATTTTGGGTAAAATGAATCAAGACACAGTTATAAATGGGTTTGTTATTGTTTACGTTTATGGACAACATCTTGTAAATTAAGGTTGATTCCTGGGGTCGTACAAATCACACCAATGTCACTGGCTACCTATTAATGTAGAAATGTTTAAACATCAAAATTGAACAGAACGCGCATAACATCTTTCTCACTTTCATCTTTCTTTAAATTCCATCGATGAATACATTCAATAAATGGTAAAATAGATAAATATTGTTCATAAAAAAGCAATAATGATGATGTTGCTAACTTAAATTGAGGATAAAAATTATTAAATAAAATATTTAAGCAAGTTGAAATTATTAGAATAATACATAATATACAATGTATTTTTGTGATAAATTAGCACAGAATAAAATACCACATAATTGGTGTCACTTTCTGAACCATCTATTAGTATTCCATCGCATTTGTAACAAAAATGTTCTAATTTGATGTATTTTGTAAAATGGATATTCTTTTTTCTTTGCAAGCACCACATATGTACTTCCTGCTGTGAACATGATGCAAAACAGAATAGTAACTAAGTCAATTTGTGCTTTTCCTTATACTGTTTGAACACTGCCTGGTCAGTTCAGACAGGTATTTATACTTGGTTGCCTGAGCTCTTGTTGTATTATTCGTTAACTTAACGTTTACTCGACTTAAGTTCTGGTTCAGCTTGAACTCTTGGAATATGTAGTAGTCTTCAATTCCATTTCCGCTTCCTGTAAATATATCAGTAAATAAAGTTTTAACACCTTGTAGTGAGGATTTGTTTTTTGATTATTTTTAATGGATCAACTAGAACAATTTGTTATAAACGAGTAATCTAGTGTATTTACATAAATTGAGTGCACAGGGTTTTTATTATTTATTCATTTTAATTAAAAATGTTTCCATTAAACTATCCATAAAATGCAATCAAAAATGCACTCACCAAATTATATTTTTAAATTAAAACATCATTGGTCAGTTCACTTGTACATAGAGAAATTTTACGAAAAGTTTGGAAATTTGATCAAGTGTATACACCAATTGGGCCTCATTCAAAGTTACATCAGGGTATTTAGGGTCAGGTAGGTCATTGTTGTTTGGTTTTTTTCCAGGTTTTATCATCATGAATATTCCAATTATGACATAACATTTATAGTTGTTCAAAGTAAGAAGGTAAAGAAGGGATAATTTTGACATAGTTATATTTCTTGTTTTGTTAAAAAATTTAAAAAAAAATTGCTCTATGAATTGCTCTATTGCTCTTGAATTAACTTTTGGATGAATGAAAAATATTTTCCCTATTAGGTCAATAGATTTTGTATCAAGTTGTGACAAATTTCTTGTGAGTTTATTGGAAAATTCTACTTTAATCAGGCATTTTCCATGTGCACTGAATTTGTGGAAATATAATACTTTAGTAGTTGCCAACATTGAAGGAAGAAGAAATCCCATACTGAGGTTTTTCTGAGAATTTCCACACATAACTCTGAGAAAATGCTTAGTTGGATAGAATAAAAACGTCTTGTGCAAATACTTGTTTTTATTGTTTTGTTTATTCCTTTAAAATTTACATAAACCAACTTAAAAGTACAAAGTTCAATTTTATTTCCACCAAGATGGTACATTTGATTATATAAGTGAAAAATGCCTTTGAAGTGACCGAAAACTTTTAATTTTACAATTACGTTTTCCTGAATGTATCTTAACCGTTTTCCGGTTTTGATACCCTATTGGCCTGTCCAAATGGCCTGCATTACTCTGTATTACTATAGTATCTGAACAAGGATGAATTGTGTTGTGTTTGAGTGGCAACAAAAGGAATGGATTAAAAATAATGAAATTTGATCAGTGTGACATTTGTAATCACTGTACGCATCTAATTTTTTGCTCTCCGGTTTGTGTCATATGGTTCCATAAGAATTCAGGTGTCCATACTGTCAACTGGATTTTATGGGAATTTTGAAATATTAAAATGTTAATGTTGTTCTTTTAATTTTTCATAATATAGTTTGATAATATCGGTATTTGTGCTCAAAATACTTTCCTGATTAAGAAAATTATAATTTGTGCTATTTATGGACATTCGCGTTGACTATGGGCCTCCATACATACATTTTCTGGAAATACCGCGATATCATAGTAACCTCCCTTTGATAGCATATAGTAATGGCGGATTATTTGATCGGCGATTGTGACACTATTTATGGGCATACCAAGACGATTTTTGGTAAACATTGATGTTTGATGATGCTAAATTAGAAAACAAAAGAGTTATTACCGAGTACTTATCTGTTTTGATTTATTTCTGTTAAATTCGTTACCTACCGCGATACCATAGAACCCCTGTATATGTATTACGACACAATTGATATTTACGCCGCCATTTATATAATATTTTCATCATAACCAGTCCCTTTTTAAAATATTTGATTTTTTCAATGTCTGTTCTTATGCTGTCTAATCTAAACTGTAGCTTGGTTTGAATATTATTTCCTACCATATTTTTTTCATTGAAAGATTCTCAAGCGTTGCGACTGTAGCTAGTGAGACATGAGGTAACTACCCTTCTGGAGTACCTGGTCCCACCTACTCGGTGAAAGTCCATGTGCCAGATTTGTTTGTCTTTTTTCCTTCATCACCATCATCATCATCATCTTCATCATCATCATCATCATTACCTTCTTTTCTTCTTCGTCGTCGTCTTCTTCTTCTTCTTCTTCTTCTGATTTTGGCATTGTGATTTGGATATGGACTGTGCATGTTTTTGTTTTGTATTCTTTCACTGATTAAACATGTTCTTGACTACAATTTATATATCATACCTAGTACTTACTTAACCGATGTCTCCGTGGAGAGTAGAGTAATGGAACTTTTACATCCTAGTCAGGAGTTTTTCACCTCAGATCGAGACAGTAGTAAGTTCAAAGATGGTGGATGAAACTAGGATATCCGGAACAAACTACAGTTACTTGCAAGCAAACTGACAAACTTTCTCTGCTAGAATCTATCTTTGGTGAGTGGGATTCGATATTAGGCAGCGAGGGTTGTTATAGTAAGTGAGAGCGTAATTAGACCACTTGGTCACCTATTTTCCGTTTGTGGCAGGGATAGTTTTGGTAGAAATAAAAGTAATTAGGTCGATTAAATTGTTTCTAACGATTTAGATCTCTTTGTGTCTGACCAGACAGGAAGAATTCATATTTTATGTTTGAGAAACAAGAAGTAATAATGTTAAGTACAGTAGAACTTCGATAACTCGAAGTGCACGGGACTTCGGTGATGACTTCGAGTTATCGGGGTGTTCGAGTTTTCGAAGTTGAAGGATGACGTCACAATATAGACTTTCATATTTCTGTGAAAAATCTTGACCGGCGCTAATGTGGTAACCGATACACTAGTGCAATACGTAAATAATTATAATAAATGAATTAAAAACAGAAACAAATAATTAGTTAAATGATGTTTATTTATGAACTGATGGATACGGCAAAACAATACGTTTTTACACAAAATGTTACTGGCAAGACACGATCATTATACATTCAATCAATCAATCAAATGAGAAAACATCCAAATAAATAAATAAATAATAATACATACGCAAAACAGGACAAGTATTAAAGATAAAGTATAATCTTACTAAGCACTAAATCGTAGCCACTATTCATGACATATCGGTCAAGGTCGAATAAACATCACATGGACGATTATATTTTACAGATTTTCGTTTTAGTAAAACGAATTAATAACATACGACACGCTCAAACAGAAAATGCATAAAATCACAATCTTGAAACATATGCAACATATAAAAAGCACTAAAACAAAATAATATCTAGCACTATATACAGAATACTAGAGCAATTTGCAACGCAAAAACATAGTAAAATGCATCGTAAATATATGTGTTTTAGCGAAACGAATACAAACATACAGTACAGGCCTGTCAAAAGTTTAACACTAAGCTAACAAAAAAAAGTCGAAGTTCGTTTACTGAGTTGCCGAAATATGGATAACTTGGGGTAGAAAAGTAGCCGAGATAGCAGATATCCAAAAGATGGCAGGATATGATTTATGAGGACTAAGATAAACTGGCAATTCGACACTTATCTGTTAGTTTAGAGTTAAACTTTCGACAGGCAAGTACTGTACTAATGTATGGATCTCAATACATAATATACAAAATAAACCACAAAGCACTACAATGAAAATACATTAAAAGTCACTAGGAAACGTTTGTGATGAATATTAAAAATACACTATACACATATCACTGTCATTGAAGTCACTTAAAAAAATTTGTAATTGTTGTTTGTTTGGCACACTTCTTATAAAACACATCCTTAGAAACTACATCTGAAACTTTACACATGGTGGACAAAAGTTCATCGGAATTTTCACGTTGTTGAAAATATAACATAACTGTCTCACACGCGGATAACACTTCATCAGCTGATGGCACAGGTTTGGGAACGTCACTTAATATATCTTCGTTGTCATCGTTCTCTGGTACATCTAAGGAATCTTTTGTCACTTTAATTTCATTAATAATGTCACTATCACTCATTTCTGCACACGTTGTTACTTCATTGTCTACATTTATGAATTCGTTGATAACACTGTTTGTAAGTCCATTTTGAGCAAGTTGGGATAACGGGATATCATCGTCTGGATCATCTAAATCAGCAGCAGCAGATGAAACTTCTGGATCAACGGTAAAACCGGCATGTCTGTAACAGTTGACAATTGTTGATTGCTTCACACATATCCAGGCTTGTTTTAAAAGAGTCAGCGCATCTAAAACTGTCAGAGAAAGTTCTGATTTCGAATCAATAGCTCTAATGTAGCGCATAAGAACACGTTTTCTGTAGTGGACTTTAAGGTTGTGTATAATGCCTTGGTCCATTGGCTGTGTTTTGGAGGTGGTGTTTGGTGGCAAGAATACCAATTCTGTTGACCTTAGACCTTTAATACTCGGGTGTGCTGGGCAATTGTCTATCACTAGAGCAATTTCTCTGTTGGCATGCGACATTTTTTTATCTAGATTCTTAACCCATTTAATAAATATATCTGAAGTCATCCATGCCTTTTTATTTGCCTCATAATGTGTTGGATAAGTCTTTAAATTTTTAAAGCATCTCGGTTTTGCTGATTTCCCTATCACGAGGAGTGGGAGTTTTTCTGTGCCCGACATGTTTGCACACACCATTGCTGTTAGCCTGTCTTTACTTTTCTTTCCCCCATGGCAATCAATATCTTTGAATTCAAGTGTTTTATCCGGTAATAGGCGATAGAAAATACCGGTCTCATCTGCATTGAATATATTTTCTGGCTGGTATTTCTCTAACAATACTTTTCGACGGTCATACCATTCGGCCATATCTGATGATCGGGTATCAACAGAATTCTCTTCACCACAAATCTTTTTAAAAGTTATACCATGACGCTCTTTGAATTTGTCTAACCAGCCTGTTGATGCTTTAAAATTTGAGCATTCTAATTCGTCGGCAAATTTTTCGGCTTTCATTAAAAGTATTGGGCCGGAAATTGGGATATTTTGATCTCTTGCAATTGTGAACCATTTTAATACTGCACTTTCTACATCTTCAAATGTACCAGATCTCATATTTTTTCTTTTTGGACCAAATTTTAAGTACCCTTCTTTTAAAGAATCTTTCTTTTTCAACCAGGTTGATAGAGTGCTTGCAGGAATTTGAAATTTCTTTGCAATTTCTGTCTTTGATTTATCGCCTTTTTCTACTTCTAGGATGGCTTCATACTTCGTTTCTATGCTTTTTGTATCAAGTTTTCTTTTTACCCCCTTTCCGCCCGTTGCTGATCCAGCTTTCCCCCCGGGACTACCGGGTCCTCCACTGGATTGCTCAGCAAGGATTGCGGAAGCAATACTTTTCATTGAAACCGATCCAGTTATCCTCCCGGAATGGCCGGGCCCTTCACTGGATTCCTCGGTTAATAAATCTGTCGCAAGTGTACTCTCTGCCATACTACAACTAAATGATAGATTTCTGAAATCCGTCGTCATTTTTATCCCAAAATTTGAGCGTTGACAGTTACCATAAGTTACTCATTTTAATTACGCTTGTAATAATCAGAGTGAACTGTTGTCGATGACGGCACAAACTCGGCATCAAAGTTACGCGTGGAGAACTCAGATTAAAAATTCTGCCATGCACTAACAGCACACATCTCGGCTTGTATTACCGATAGATCAGTACAGGTGTGAGTATCACGTGTCTGTCGTTAAATCACTGTTATCGCCGGCGGCACAAAATTCGGCTTGTACATCGTTATACTTCATCGCCCATCACAATATGGTCATATTATGGTGTACTAATCCTTTAATTGACACTAATTAATACAGTAGCTGAACACTTGATCGCTACACTAATCGGATTAAACAGTAGCCAAATTACTGATAATACAGGTGACCTATTGATCGTTCTATTTAATGGGTCAGTGATCACTCATTGTTGAAAAATATTTCGAGTTTTAGAAGGTTGTTTGTAATACAATTTTTAACTTCGGACCTAAATATTACTTCGAGTTATCGGGGGTATTCGAATTATAGAAGTTTGAGTTATCGAAGTTGTATTAATATAGTTTATATAGAAAACCGGTCGGGACAAAATAATGACTTCGAGTTATCCGTGGTATTCGAGATATCGAAGTTCGAGTTATCGAAGTTCTACTGTAAATCAATAACAAACATACCAATAAAAAACATACCACTAAAAAAACATACTAATCCATGTCCAAATCACAATCCAGAAGCAAAGTAAAAACTTTGAAACTGACAAGTTAGGTTAGACACGTGAACTAGGGAAGTGAGGCCGCAAGCTTTGGGAGGGTTGTCCAAATTACAACACCAAACAAAGCAAAATAAAAAAAAACTTTCAAACTTGCAAAATTGGGTTAAAAACGTGACATTTTACCAGGGAAGGGAGGTGGGGCGCTCTGTTTTATTAACTACGGTGACCTTTATATATGTAGGATTGGTTTACTAGCATTTCAAAACGTCAGACCACGTATAAATATATAAATGATATTGTATCATTTTTTTTATTTCTTGATTTACATGCGGTATTTAAAAAATATTTAAAAAACGACAATAATTATAATCATAAATAATTTTGCATTCATGCATCTACAATAGATTTAAGAAAATGAAAACTTTCAATCAGGTTTGTTATTTGGCATTGATATAGTGATAAAATAGGTTCTTATGTTCACTTTTAGTAGTAAAGGGTCTACTGTAATAGTCTACGATTTTGGGTAAAATGAATCAAGACACAGTTATAAATGGATTTGTTATTGTTTACGTTTATGGACAACATCTTGTAAATTAAGGTTGATTCATGGGGTCGTACAAATCACACCAATGTCACTGGCTACCTTTTAATGTAGAAATGTTTAAACATCAAAATTAAACAGAACGCGCATAACATATTTCTAACTTTCATCTTTCTTTAAATTCCATCGATGAATACATTCAATAAATGGTAAAATAGATAAACATTGTTCATAAAAAAGCAATAATGATGATGTTGCTAACTTAAATTAAGGATAAAAAATTATTAAATAAAATATTGAAGCAAGTTGAAATATTTAGAATAATACATAATATACAATGTATTTTTGTGATAAATAAGCAATGAATGAAATACCACATAATGGGTGTCACTTTCTGAACCATCTATTAGTATTCCATCGCATTTGTAACAAAAATGTTCTTATTTGATGTACTTTGTAAAATGGATATTCTTTTTTCTTTGCAAGCACCACATATGTACTTCCTGCTGTAAACATGATGCAAAACAGAATAGTAACTAAGTCAATTAGTGCTTTTCCTTATACTATTTGAACACTGCCTGATCAGTTCAGACAGGTATTTATACTTGATTGCCTGAGCTCTTGATGTATTATTCGTTAACTTAACGTTTACTCGACTTAAGTTCCGGTTCAGCTTGAACTCTTGGAATATGTAGAAGTCTTCAATTCCGTTTCCGCTTCCTGTAAATATATCAGTAAAAAAAGTTTGAACACCTTGTAGTTGACATTGAGGATTTATTTTTGATTGCTTTCAATGGATCAACTAGAACAATTTGTTATAAACGAGTAATCTTCTGTATTTACATAAATTGATGGCACATGGTTTTTATTATTTATTCATTTTAATTGAAAATGTTTCCATTAAACTATTCATAAAATGCATTTAAAATGCACTGACCTCGCCAAATTATATTTTTAAATTAAAACATCAATGGTCGGTTCACTTGTACATAATAAAATGTTAGGAAAATTTTGGAAATTTGATTAAGTGTATACACCAATTGGGCCTCATTCAAAGTTACATCAGGGTATTTAGGGTCAGGTAGGTCATTGTTGTTTGGGTTTTTTCCAGGTGTTATCATCATGAATATTCCAATTATGACATAACATTTATAGTTGTTCAAAGTAAGAAGGTAAAGAAGGGATCATTTTGACATAGTTATATTTCTTGTTTTGTTAAAAAATTAAACATTGCTCTATATACAGAATTAACTTTTGGATGAATGAAAAATATTTTCCCTCTTACGTCAATAGATTTTGTATCAAGTTGTGACAAATTTCTTGTGAGTTTGTTGGAAAATTCGACTTTATTCTGGCATTTTGCATGTGCACTGAATTTGTGGAAATACAATACTTTAGTAGTTGCCAACATTGAAGGAAAAAGAAATCCCACTCTGAGGCTTTTCTGAGAATTTCCACACATAACTCTAAGAAAATGCTTAGTTGGATAGAATAAAAACGTCTTATGAAAATAATTGTTTTTATTGTTTTGTTTATTCCTTTAAAATTTACATAAACCAACTTAAAAGTACAAAGTTCAATTTCATTTCCACCAAGATGGTACATTTGATTATTTATATAAGTGAAAAATGCCTTTGAAGTGACCGAAAACTTTTAATTTTACAATTACGTTTTCCTGAATGTATCTTAACCGTTTTCCGGTTTTGATACCCTATTGACCTGTCCAAATGGCCTGCATCTCACTTTAAATCTAATAATTTGAAATTTTACAAGTTTAGCGTGGTGTATTTATACACAGGTCACATGAATGGAAAGGGTACTGACTGTTTTCGTTTACTTTTGCACAAGTCAATTTAATTTGGTTTGTTTTCCAGCAGAGTTTTTTGGAAAAGTTTTAAACTCTTGAAATCTGTTAATCGTACGTATGAGACCCCAAGATCAGCCAACGGTTGTATCGATGCCAGATGCCTTTTTTCTTGCAATATTCCTTGGTCAACAATTTATTTGTAAGCAGCTTGCTTCGTTGTATAAAGTTTCCGTAGTGGGAACAAACACTACTATAGCGTATTAAGTGTGCAAAAATACACCACAAGCAGGAGAAGCAGGTATATTGCTTTATAGAAAAGGAAATTTGACAATAGTATAATTGAAATCATCACGTTCGTCAAACATCTTCAAATGTAGCTTTTCGTGGGCGTGGACGACATTTTGTGACTATTGGTATACCGATTGTTTGCTGGAAGAAATATATTACCACACACAAGAAATATGTCTATCAAAAAACGCCAAAATTTTGTTGATTGTATCTTCAGTATATTTGTTTGGAATCCGTTTGTTGCTCGACAGAATAATCAGACTCCCAGTTAAGCACCAGATATTTGTATCTAGGCTTACCGTTTTTGTAAAAGAATGACAATTGAATAATTTGTTTAAGACGTTCTTTCAATTAAGAATGAGGGAGATTAATGTAAAGAGTAAAAAATAAAATGGCTTTATACTTTTTACACGAGATAAAGTACTAGAAACAAGATGTTAGTGATTCTTTCGAAGTTTTAATAATCCACATTTTGTTGATGTTAGATTGCGTGTTCAATTTTCTCATCCTTATAACAATTTTACGCCCACATAAATGTTATATGTACGTGTGAACAGTCATTTCTAACTCTAGTAGTTGTTAAAACATATTATATAATACAATTACCGATTTTTAAAAACAAATTTTGGTTAAATCAAATATTATACCAGTTTTAATTTTACAGCACTAGACGGCCGTTTCGGAATACAGTTCCTCATCAGTAGTGCTTTAATTGTAAAACCAAACTTTTTCAAGGTTGAAAAAAATATCTAAAGAGCTTATATATATTTAATTAAATTTAGCTAAGGAAATTTTTGCATTAGGGATTATACCTCAGTTTTGGGTTTTTTTTCAGATTTTAGCTAGCAGCAAATTTAGACAATAGTACAAACGTGTTATGGTACTCAGTTAATAATATCCGCGAGGATACACAGTCCACCAGCTGAGATACAGGTTAAAATGATAAAAATCTCCTAATTACGTAAAAGAACTTGTTTAAACATGTAGTAACTATATATTGTACTCACCTTTCCTTTACAGCAAATTCGTAACAAAATCTTCTGGGTTTGTTTTCTGAACCTTCTGTCAGCATAGGCGTACACAAAGGGGTTTGTGACGTTATTTATAAAGAAAGTCCAGATGAACGTATTAAATGCGAATCCTTCAGAGAAGCTCAGTTTGTTATATTGTAACACTGTGGAGTGTTCTACAGCTCTGAGCAAACAGTGTGGCAAGTATGTGACACAGTATACACATGTCACCAGGAACAATGTCATGGTCGTTTTACTGACAACTTTTTGGTGGTGTTCCTCTGAATCGGATGTTCTGGCGATCGTCTTTGATCTAACCTCCTTAATGACGAAAAAATACAGGACAGCCAGGACAATGGTGGAGCATATTACTACGATATTCAACAGTATGTAATACGGTCCGTGTATGTTGTAACCTTTGACTCTGTCATCAGTTGAACAATAAGTTCCGTTGAGATTGTTGATTCCGATTTGGATAGTACTATCTCCGTATATGATCGGTGCCGGAAAGGCAAAGAAAAGTGACACGAGTTGGGCTATAACACAGTTTACTTTCGCTTGTTTGTCCGTGATTTGTTTGTGTTGACGTCTACAGACTTTACGATATCTGTGTATAGCTATAATGATCAGTGTAAAACCACAGGCAAAGTTAACATAAACTGTGATAAGTGCTCCAATCTTGCAGAACTCTCCAGAAGGGAAGATCGCCGGGTATCGAATGTGTATCAAAAGATACGGCATACAAATTACTGTACTGATCATGTCTATAGCGGCAAGACACAGAACATAGGTCCGGTAACTGGACGCTCGGAACTTCTTCGAATATATCCAAAATACTAAAGAGTTTCCAAAAAATCCAATAGGTATAAGAGTGGATATAAGAATAATCCCTCCAAGATTCCATAACACAAACGCGTCATTTATATCATATATAGTTGTTTTGTTATCCCAGTAGAAGTCGTTAAGCCATGGATAATGTCTCAATTCTGAGCTACCATTCATTTTGCACCGCTACCTGTCACACACTAGCTCTCTCGTTACGTTATTTAACTGTTATGAGTTTCGGAGTCTGGGCACGAGGCGACTTTATAGTCAGCGTGGCTTCCGAGTTGGCGTGTTTATATACGGCGATAGGAAATCCATCCCGGAAGATGAACTCCTAGATGTTACACTACTACTTAACGGATAATGTCAATACAAAGCATTATCATACAGTATTTTAAAGCGAGATTGGCGTATAGGCGATTTTGGAGGTGAATCACGTGGAAAAAGGAATGACCTATAGTAGTGTCCACTTGACAAGAGTCCGGAGACGACAATCCCCAAATGTCCGGAGAGGTGGTGGACTTGTATTTAATCGTTTACGTTGTACGTCAAAAATATATCGTGATTTGTTATATTGTCGTGCACGTGGTTGTTCGAAGAGAACCGCCACCAGAATGTTTAGATAAATCAATATACAATACAAGAAAACTGGTTGAAACGTGAATTTTGTAAACACGATTACCGGTAAATAGTTTTTTCTGTGATTCAAATTCGAATCTTGAACTTTGTACTTTGTAATGTGTTTTCAAGGACTTTACAACATGAAACCGTGACACACTTTAAAATATAACACATAATAGAACTGTAACATGCCATTTTTTAAATTTAATCATAAAATACATTAAAAAGTGTTATTTGACGGTACCAAAACATAGTTCGGTAATTGTTATCGAACAAAAACGAATATTTCAATCGGTAAGACAGATCTGAAATTTTTTGATTGACCAAGGTTCGTTATAACTAAAGACGTTAACATAAAACTTATCTCCGGTATTGACCCAGTAACCGAGTCCCAATTTGGACACATCCTTGGGTGATAAAGCAAGTTCGCTTATTTGAAGTTAGTGGTTATCTCTGGACACTCTGGTTTCCTCCACCACCTATGTACTGACCGCCTAGATCTTGACTGGACCGTAAATCACCATAGCTTAACTCCATTCCACTTCTTCTATTCAAACACATGTCATTCAAATGTTAGAAATTATCGATGCATTAAAGTATTTATAGGTTCAGTGAAGATCACTACCAATACCACGTTTTGTTCTGTAATTTGTCATATATTGTTTTCTGTTTTTCTTCATGTTGAGGTGTCGTCTAGTTAACAACGTTAACTAACTGTCCATAATATATACCTACAATTATGTGCATATTGTCATATATCATTTTCTCCAATGGATTTACATTTTAAAAACGGCATATGATAATATTTGATCCAATATTATCATACACAATATCATCAAGTGGTTTTGGAAGGAGGCTTTGATTTTAAACGCTATAAAACGCGTAATCAGATACCGGGGTAATATCTTGTTTTACAGACTTGAAACTCGAAGTGACCGAGCGTTTATGATGAGACTGAATACCAGAAAAGGTCACATGACTTTTGTAATATTGATTTTAGACGTGGTGACCGGTGCAGCTACTTAAAAAGGGGCACTCACTTTCCTTGTTGAAGTTCACGTGTTTAATTAAATGTGCCAGTTTTTTTCAAAGTTTTTAGTTATATTTGTGGATTGTGATTTATACATGGAGGGATATTTATTTATTTATTTATCTATTTATTTATTTATTTATTTATTTATTTATTGTTGTTGTTGATGATGTTATACTATTGTTTATGATGACGTGAGTGTTATTTATCGGAAGGATAGTACGACATACACATACACGGATGTCTAGATCTATACTGTCGGTGTATGAAACACCGTCGCCGGTAATCAACAATTTTATTTATAGGAAAGTGATCGGAAAATATCCTTACATAAAGTTGTTATACTAATATATATGTAAACAAAAGCCCATTCATCTCATTATACTGTAAAACGAACTTATGTAATTCATGCAGCAACTGTTAGGTTAACAGTAGGTCTAGGATACCGATCGTACACCCCCGATATGACCCGATAAGACGAACAAACAATGAGCAATGGTTTGTTATGGCGTGCGATTGGAAACGAAGACGAAGGAATAGATCGAGCGTTCTCGTACGTGTGTGTGCGCTATTGTATCATACTTACCATCAACATCGCACCAGACAAATTTGTAGTCACTGTCCACTAAAGCCAACAGGATGATACTTAAAACGCACTTGTAGTATAGCGAGCCAGACAACGGAGGCTTTCTGATGGCCACATGCTTGCCATCAATAGCTGCCACACAGTGAGGAAAATTCCACCGCGTATAGAATCCATCAGCAACTTGTCTCCATCCATCAGGGGTGCCAGATAGAAGATGACGGAGAGTAACTGCCAACTTGAGACCTTCTTCCAGCGACTCCCTGTACCAGGTAAACTGTCTCCTGATTCTTCCTCTGACCCTCTCAAGAATTTCATAGAGTTCGTGGGGCATGCAGAGAAATTTCTTGAAAGCCGAAAGGTCTTCTCTTCAAGGCTCAACCGACAGCTTGTCGTAGATTTGAAAAACCCTTCTTCTGGCAGGGTTCAGCCATGTCTTTCTCCAGATACGACGCCGTCTGAAGCCTCGTCTCCATCTGAAGCGGCCTTTGATGAACAGGTGTAGGTTCAGCTGCTGATGTATAACTTTATTCTGAGCCATTGCCAGTAAATACTGGATTCGGAGGCGGGCTGCATCTTCCATTTGACTGAAAAAAACTTTGAAACTTTGGGGTGAAATATTTATATATGAATAGCGTGGTGAGTGGCAGGTCAAAGTGAGCAGCTCAGCATTCGCCAAATTTTTCGTCTGGTCGTATAAATTTACAACCCATAGTTTGTCATAGTATCTCTTAGACTTGCCTCCGTGTATGCATCGCTATTCAAATTTAGTAAAGGTTAATCTTGGTTTCCCTTCGCATAGATGATGACAACCGGAAATACTTTTGTCATAGTATCTTCGTTTCTATGCGCACGTCATATTTAGTCATCGTGTTGCTTCGTTTAGAGTTCTTTCGAGATCGGCCCACTTTGGCAAAAGCGCGATGAGGGACTTACGCGTTACAATAACACACGAACGATAATAGTCGAGTTGACACTCCCATATACTCAATACTTGAACCTAGAAATGTTTTTTCCTATGAAGTTTTTTTGTTGTTTTGTATTCTATAGGGTCCCTAGAGTAAAATTAGGTTAGTTGCCCTAGAGGCAACATTGGGCAAATTGAATAATTTGCATATATCCAAGATGGCTGCCTGACGCCATATTGGAAATCTATCTTTTGTAAGAATTGTTCTACAATAGCTTGCAATATACCGTTTTATATGTTTTTAGGGATGAGGAACTCATTTCCGTTGTTGTTTTTAACATTTGGGACATTTTGAAAGTATATTTAACAATTTTGACCAGACAAGGGTTTATTATAATTAGATTAACTCAGCATACACATTCAATGTTGTGTAACTTAACCATGCATCTTGATACGTTTTGATTAAAAGGTCATAAATGAGGCTCGAACAATTCCTTTTAATAAGAAATTAAAAACATAATCTTTGGCAGCAGTGAATTGATTCGATTTTTACATATAAACATTGATACATAACGTCATGTAATGAAGTATTATGGTTTCGGGAATCTGCAGCAAAATCTGTCACTGATATTGCACAACCTTCCACAAATAGTTTCGTTGGAGTTGAACAGTAGAACCCATTTTTATGGTTTTATGATAGTTTTGATATTTTGATTAACTATTTCCACTCCAAATGGCCGCTATGAGACACATGCTATAAATACAGACTTCCATGTTCATCCATGTGGTATAAGTGAAAAGGTAGTGCACAGTGAAGATTTGGCTTACTTCTGGTGTCTCAACTTACCTAAGTTACCATTAAGCAACATCTTGACATCTAGACCCGAAACTGCTGTTTCACATATAAATTATACTGGACTGCAGAAAATATTACCCTTGCACTGTCTACCACCAAAACTATTTGTATCCTGATTAACAAACCCAACAAATAATTTCATTGAATTCTGGACAAGTACAATATGCTGGTAAACTTTCTCAGTGTCTAATATAAACACATGCGTGTCGTGTCGAGGATATTGCATGTTGACACCATAGTGATTATTAGGATGCTGTCTTGGTTAACCAGTTTGGAGTACAAACTGCTATCAAATTAGAAAAAAGCATGACTCTCTAGCCTGATCCTTTTAGTGGGTAGATTGGCGCTTCTCTGATCGATTGGAATGAATATATTCTGAGTGTGATACGGACCATAACTCAAAGAGTTCAATCCTTGATGTTTATTGGATATATATGACCAAAATGTTTTGCTTATTCAAACTCCCTCTAAATAAAAACAGGGCATAAGGCAATTGTTCACAAAATTGCTTTAAATGCGTCAATGTGGTGGATTCAGTTGCAATGGATGAGTAGATGGAATACGAGTACAATCAAGTCTACCTGATGAGTTTTATAATGCCATCATCGGCTCTATAATGATGATAAAGGCAATACGTTTCAAAGCAACGCTGTCAAGATGCACAAACAAAGCCAGTTATTGATCTTGGAAACATGTTTCTTTGGTTATCGTTGTTTGGACAGCAAGGGCAGTTTGAAATCGGTTCTGTTCCTTTTTGACATTGGTTGAAAATAGTTGTCATTGAAAAAGGAATGAAGTCAGCTCTAGTCAAATCGATTTGTGGAGTTCGTTCACCCAAAACTCACAATCACAATGATTCACAGTTTTTCTACCACATCTCTTGATCACATGGCGATAACCCATCAGATTTCATTGCATCAATCCAAAAAAGGTCATATTGGTACCCAGACACTTCAAAGAAAATTTTGTTTTTCGACAAATACCATCTCATATATTCTAAGAAACCAGGACAGAGGGAACACCACAGCAATATGTATATGATTGTGGATTCGGCCATGATGAATCCGGCATAGCTATGGTATCGTATGTTCTCCAGGCTGCACAGACAGGTCATGATATCATTTGTGTGCTGATTGACGGCACAGATGTTTTTGTTTCCCTAGTGTATTGGATGTATAAGCATGAGAACAATGTGATGTACAGATGAAGTAATAGGATAGAAGTTTTGAACATCAATGCAACTAACTATGGTCTTGATTTGAGATGTCTTTAACTGCCAGGCATGCATGCTGTTAGTGCCACGGTCTTGGTCTGAGATGTCTTGAACTGCCAGGCATGCATGCTGTAAGTGCCACGGTCTTGGTCTGAGATATCTTGAACTGCCAGGCATGCATGCTGTAAGTGCCACGGTCTTGGTTTGAGATGTCTTGAACTGCCAGGTATGCATGCTCTCAGTGTCATTGTCTTGGTTCGAGATATCTTGAACTGCCAAGCATGCACACTGTAAGTGTCATGGTCTTGGTTGGAGATGTCTTAAACTGCCAGGCATGCATGCTCTCATTGTCATGGTCTTGGTTCGAGATGTCATGAACTGCCAGGCATGCACACTGTAAGTGTGATGGTCTTGGATGGAGATGTCTTGAACTACCAGGCGTGCATGCTCTTAGGGACATGGACTTAGTTCGAGATATCTTAAGCTGTTATGTATGCATGTTCTTAGTGATTGTGATACAGCATCATAATTACAAACTCTTATTCTCCTCATTTAGCTGATGTTCTTGGTTAACAAAGATCACAAATAACTTTATGGGATCTGTACCATTCTTTGTTGTTCTGCATTGCCAGCCAGCAGGGAAAACTGTGACGTTTCCTCAGGCTCTTCATAAAGAACACCAAAGCCTTATAATTTTAACTTTGTACCAAACACCATTTTCTGTTGTGGCACCTTTAGTTAATGTTGTGAAAGGGTACCGACAGTCAAGATCCTCCTGAGCAGTATGAGATGATACTAGTAACCGATTTCGAATTGAAATTCAAAGATCAATTCTCATTACATGTTATAGCGAAAGGATAACCGGTGCCCCAAGAACTTCTTTGTCATGTTATGTCAATGTAAGGCACAAAATCATAAGTGCAACACACAAGGACATGCTTGCCTAAAAATAATCCTGTACATAATTTTGTAACTGTTCTGGAGAAAGGGGGTGTTTAAATTTTTAAACAAGGGTGAATGGTTATTTGACACATATGGTCGGTCATTATAGACATGATGGTATTTAATGTAAAACTAATGCCAGAATTGAGTTGCCCCTGCCTAAATACCCCTGCAAAGATGTATGACAATCTATTATAAATTTGTTTTTGTACAAAATCAATATTTCAAGATGGCGTCCGTCGGTCATCTTGTGTTTATAGCTTATTGTGTGAGTTAACTGTTCCGTATGTAAAAATTCACACCAGAAATGGGTTTCTCATGCCTGAAAACATCTAAAAAGATATATTACAACCTATTGGAAGATATTTTATATCGCAGTATGTATTTCAATTTGACGTTTGGTGGCCATTTTGGATTTATGTATATTGTGCAAGTTGCCCAAATTTGCCCAAAGGGCAACTAAGTTAGTTTTGTTCAAGGATCCATAAGGAAAACAAAACAGCAAAAAACTTCATAGGAATGAACATTTCTAGGTTCATAAAATGCCTACTCGACTATAAGAACGGTTACTGCAGACTTAATAAGAGATACGAATTCAAGCAGATGACAGACGATTTTTTAATTCGTCGGGAAATTTTAAACATGTTCAAAATTCCCCCGCGAAATTGAATAATCGCAACTGTTAGTTCAGAAGATGTGCGAACCCAAACACAAAGGGTAAATATGATTAACTGTCAATTACCATTGAAAACGATTTTTCAAAAAATGCCTTTCGGCAGCCATAGCAAGGCATGTTTCAGGTAATTCGCTCAGGTTTGAGGGGGCCTTTAGCATGGACAAGAATATAACTTGTTGTCTAGATTGTTTTTGTTGTTTTTTAATGAAAATTTGTACTCAGAGTTACATAAAAGATAGCTACATGTAGATTAAGTAAGGAAAGCTAAGTTGAAGAATAATTGTTAGACCGGGCCCAAATCTTTGCAAAAATAAAATAAAATAGATTCCGTGCGAAAGTTGACTGGAACAAAACAAACAAATAAAACACAAACGGTGTCAATGCATTCAAAAGCAGTTTAGATATGGTGTGGAAACATCACCAGCTTACGTGTTCTAAATAACCGCACTATCTGGCAGTGACAAGACTGAAGGACTCTAAATGCTATCACAAACGTCGGTAAAAGACGCACGAGTTATTTCCCTTTTACCATTAGAAACTTGTACATAACGCATAAGAACGGGGGCGTGTTTTTTTTAGGATAGAGTTAACTGTCTCATCGTGGTGTCATGTGATTACGAAAAAAAGTATTCAAAAGTGAGCAATCACGAGTAGCACGTAACACTGAAATAAAACTATATCGAGATACATGTAGTTTATTCTGTAACTTTGTGCCATATGAGTTACTTATTCAAAAGTATCGCACTGCGAGACAGCACTTTAACTGTAAATAGGTGGTGATCAACAGAGCAGTGTGTCAGTTATCCGCAACGGTGAGGAGTGTAGTTGATATTCGTTTTTATATTTATTTTATTTTTTTTATATTTTTTTTATTTTATTTTTTGTGACATGGTGTCTGCTTGATAGCAAGATTTACCAAAGAAGTTATTCTAATTACATTTTAAATTACTACGAACTTTACCTGATATAATGTAAAAATAAATAAACAAATAAATAAATAAATAAATAAATAAATCGTTCAATTACAGTACTTCGGGTGATACACTCATTGCATCGTAATGTAATATTAACTGTCCACTGGAGGGTAAGTAAAACATTCCCACAGATACATGGAATTAGCAATTCATGAGCTCGGTGCATCATTTGATCTAACAGACTTTTTTCCCCTTTTTGCCAATAAAAACTATTATTTCCCTATAAATACCAGACACGTCGGTGGTCATCTTCTTAATTTGAGTGAAGATTCATTTACATTCGATTTAACTTTGTTAATATGTGTTGAAACTGAAAGACACATCCCTTGTCAATCATCACCCGATCAAGTTCAAAGGTCATTATCGTCCTGAATGTATCCATGTTGCAGTAAAATATGTTATAATTGCCGAGTACAGACAGGCTAACGGCTCTTAATGGAGTGTGAAGATAGGGGGGTTTTATGTCTTTGATACTCAAATCTACATCAAAGTAACGTACATCTAATAATACTAACACCTAATCATGACAAATGACTCTGGACAATATAATCATGTCTAAAGTAGAATAACAGAATCCAATGTCCAGTTTTTATATTTATGTCCATTTTCTACATCTTCAAATATTTTCTGTGGTTCGCATAATTCAAAAAATTGCCTTGTCCTTTGATCTCAGAGATGTATATTTGCTTATAAGATTTACAGAAATTACTGCAAAAGTTGGGATTTTTATTTTACTAAGATGTGAAAAATTTTGAATTATTATCAATTAATATAAGTATTCAAAATTATGTCACTAAAAGAAACATTGAAATATTCAAAATTGTGTCATGAGCAAAAAATTTGATACTCTTATGGTAAAATCTAAATCTGCACACAACAAAAACTAACCAAATTGGAATGTTGGTACTAGTATCTTCTTGTTCGTTGCTGACACTGTCGTTGTTCGACATTGACAATTTAACGGCGTTAGACATTTGAGCGAAAGCATGCATAGGACAAAAGAGCGAAAATAAACGGACGTTTGGGCGACGGTCGAAGGAATGGACATTTGAGCTTTTTATTGTGCATAGCTATTTTGACAGTGTCTCTTATGCCTTTATAGGCAGGGTACCATACATTTTAATACATGTTTTTATATAATGTACATAATATTTATTCTTATGTGTAGTATGTGACACTTTATACTACTACATTTGAGCGGCAGAATTTTAACCCATTTGAGCAAATATCCAAATATATGGTAGACATTTGAGTGACATTTTTCTTGCCCCAACTCATCATTGGGGATATGGATGTAAGATTTTGAGCAGGGATAAAGTTTTTGAAAAACACCAAATTAAAATTTATAAAATCCATCAACAGTCTAGCGCTACAATTCATAAAACTGTTAAAACTTGGTAAAAAAGGATAAAGCTTAAAGTAAAATAATATATATTTCTAGCCAGATATTTAAATTCCAGGATACATGTAAATCTGTTGCGAACGACTTCACTCTTTGCATATTTTTTGATAAAATTTTCACATTTTCCCTTCATACTGGAACAGAAAGTAGATTTTCACTTTCGCTCAAAAGTTCATCGTAAAATAAAGGTAATGTTTAAAACCTGTCGCTCAAATGTCCACTGAAGTCGTCGCTCAAATGTCCACTATGATTTTTTTTTTATTTTTCGCTCAAATGTCCTGCGCACCAATTTAAACTGTTACACTTTATTTGGTTTCACCTTACTTTGTAACATATAGTAATATTTCCTATAGATATTACATTTCGATATTTTGTTTGACTTTTGCTCATTTTACCGAAGTAATATGAAAATTCTTAACTTATGTTTATTATATTCCTATTGCCTATATTTTTCATCTTTCATTTCCTTTCTACATCGTCCATGACGAATAAAAAACAGATAAGAATATCTCAAAAATCAGAAAAACGGCGATACTTAAGTTTATTACTTACTCGTCAACATACCAATGGTTTTATTTTCGGTTTTACATGTATCACTGTTTTTAATATGTTTTATTTATATTCTGTAATTGAATTCTATAAATATATACATATTAATCATTTTCAATGTCTGGAGATGTAATTAAAATGTTAAATCTCAGAACTGAATTGTTTAAAAGATTGCTCAAAGTGACTAAAAAAAATATATATATTTGTCTAACTGACTCCGCGAAATTTACGCAGTATTATCCAATATCTATAAACATCGTTAAAGCTACTTAAAGCATGTAATTATATTGCTCTTTGAAACAAAAATATTAAATTACGACCCGTATATCTATTGTCATTTTTTCAGTTGGTAGAGTGCTCGCTCCGTAAGTGGGAGGTCGTGGGTTCGAACCCCGGCCGGGTCTGACCCAAGACTTGAAAGTGGGTAGTGACTGTTCTTTCGCCAAGCACTCGGCATTACGAAATGAAAGTCACGCGGTTCTTTCGGATGGGAACTTAAAATAAACGAGGTCCCGTGTCACGGTGGGCTTGGCACGCTAAAGAACCCTGCTGTATAATGCCATAAGCGCAACGCACAGGCAACATTTCTGCACTTTCGCCTATAGCTGGCGACGTCTCGATATAAGTGAAATATTCTTGACTGGGACGTTAAACACCATTACTCAACTCAACTCTATTGTCATTTTCATTCCCCCCCCCCCCCCCCTTGCTCTAGAAAGTACATGTAATGCTTTCAGAACTCTTCATCAGAAGCATTTTAAATCATTTTCACTCTTTTACGATGGAGATTAGTTTGAAATAAATTTTTGGACAATTTATATATATATCTGTCCTTAAATTATATGTTTACCTCACGTTGCTAGTTTATTTTAAATTAATTTTTAATTTACAGTTTCAAATAAGAAAAACTCTTCTCTCCAAACAGGCGTCAGACACACAGACACACATATATGTATAATGCTATTTTTATGTCCGGCGACGTGAATCTATGGCTGTATTACCTATATCTTCAGAAATAAAAAACAACATAGTGATTAAAAACCTCAGTTTATCTGAATTAGAGGAGACAGGGTGATTTTTATCTTTTAATAACAATACTATTGTGTATCTTACGGTCGTTGATAAATAATACACACCATCTTATATAAATACTAAAAACTCTAATATAAAACTTTACACAGGAAGATGACTGGGTACAAATACATTTTTTGTTTTTGTTCGTATTTCGCTTAGTTTGTAAAAAAAATCAAGTACTAGCATCATAATATTTGTTAATGAAACTTTATTTATTTATTTATTTATTTATTTGTTTGTTTGTTTATTTATTTATTTATTTATTTATTTATTTATTTCATGGTACCATGTTCCTTTCATTTTCATATTTTGGGTGACAAGTTCTTACTCTTCCGGAGCATCCGGCCTCAATTCCCTTGTCAACGTTCACTTGCTTTTCTTACTTTGCAAGTGTTTAATTTGCTTTTGTGTTTTTTTATTTGAATACGAACAGATTATTTATTTATTTATTTATTTATTTATTTATTTATTTATTTATTTATTTATTTATTTATTTCATAGTACCACATTCCTTTCATTCTCATATTTTGGGTGACAAGTTCTTACTCTTAAGCTTCCGGAGCATCCGGTCTCAATTCACTTGTCAACGTTCACTTGCTTTTCTTACTTTGCAAGTGTTTAATTTGCTTTTGCGTTTTTTTATTTGAATATGAACAGATTATTTATTTATTTATTTATTTATTTATTTATTTATTTATTATTTATTTATTTATTTAATATTTATTTATTTATTTATTTATTTATTTATCCATTTATTTATTTATCCATTTATTTATTTATTTATTTATTTGTTTGTTTGTTTGTTTGTTTGTTTGTTTGTTGTTTGTTTGTTTGTTTGTTTGTTTGTTTATTTATTTATTTACTTTACTTTACTTTTATCAAATTAATCGTACTTTATAATAAGTGTTTGTTTTAAAATGACTCTTCTATCATAAACTGAAAACAATGGCTGAAACTAAAATTTTATACAGATGTCGGCTGTGCAAATAACTGTTTGTTTTGAAAACTACATCAATTGGCGAAAATGTGTACCATATTTTTTTCGAAATTATCTACATGCGTTCTTTAGAGACTTAATTAAAAACACGTGTGATATTTTATTTTTATGATAAACCCACGTTTCAGTATCTGCGTCCTTTCATTAAAATAAATGAACCTTGATGTTTATAGTTTTAGAATGTGGCTTTACCATTTTGACAGAAATATTTGTAAGTTTTACGCTGCCATATTACTACCCCTGTGTTGTTTATTTACATATGCTGAGTAATAATTAAAAGGCAATATGGTTTACTCTTGTTACACGATCTGCCTCATACAACGTCCTTGTAGATATCAGTTGCACTTTTAGATGGTGTTTTATAATAATAATAATAATAATAATAATAATAATAATAATAATATTTATTATTATTATTATTATTATATTATCGGAGATGTTTTAAATTTATAAATTGATTGAATTTAATTCGGATAAGTTCTGATACAATTTCTGAATAAATAACATAAATAAGATTGAAGTTTTTGATTCATATTCGTATTCTTTATTTGCCATAAGTTATATTTCATAGGCAAAACATAATATTTGAATGAAAAAGTATGAACAATAAATAAATTACATTTGTAATCAATAATAATGATATTTCTATGGGAGGATTTACATAAATAAATATTACGTTATACATTGTTAAGTGTTCTATATTGAAGATACATAATATGAAAAGTACACAATAATTATGTGACATAAGAATTTCTTAACAACTCTGCTTCCAATAGATATTTAACTAAAATTAATTGTTTTAAATTTTGAATACTAAAAAGTTGAATTAGCTTGAAAACAGATGGACGAACCCAGTAATATTGTTTTATATATTAATTACAAATACTAAAATAATAAGGACAAATTAAAACAAAGTGATAAACATCTTCAATTTCATTTAAATGAAAATAACACACACTGTTGTTTGTAGTAATTGTGATAAATATATTTTTTAATTTTCTGAATAAAAGTTTTTAAAATATATAATATGAAAATTATTATAATTTTTTTAGATACATGTATTTCATTCAGAAAATATTATAACATGACAGTAGTGGAAAATGTACATATATATTGAATGTATTTACACGTTTTCCGGATTCATAACGGGCGCTGTTAACATTATTATTGTTGTTGTTGTTGTTGCTGCTGTATATTTTTCGTCGTTCTTTTTGTTGTTATTGTTTTTGATAAAACTTAGTTATTTAAGGCATGGCAAAGGACATGAAATTCAATTAGATTTAATTAAACATATAGTTATATAATTTTATAATGAAATTGTTTCGGAAACAACCATGAATCAATTTACTTAATTAAAATTATACTGTGTATATGATCGATCTCTCTCTCTCTCTCTCTCTCTCTCTCTCTCTCTCTCTCTCATTTCATCTATCTAAATATCAAACCATCAAGCTTGTTAACACTATATAGACATATAAAACACCGTGGTATATGTGTATATATTCATCAAACATTTGAATTTGTTAATGACTCAGATCGAAAACATTTAATTTAAAATGATTCACTTTCCTGATCACCTCATGCAGGTGCGATGACTCATTTACAATGATATATATGTATACAGTTTATTACAAAGCTATCTGAAACATAACACTTATAAGATCGATTTTATTGTATCTATTTCTACAGGAAATACCTGAAAATTTCTGCAGATCAAATAAATAGTAGATAATTAATATGCAGGTATATGCAATTACACATTTACGTTTTATTTATCTTTCTTCATTAAATAATTTTATGTTTTATGAGCACACGTGCATATGTACGTTCCTACAGAGAATACTAATGTTTTTCCACATTCTGTTGTACACGTATGTATTTTAGTTGGGGTTTCAGTGGCCGAGTGGCCTAGAGCACGTACCTACGATTTTAGTGCTCGATTACATCTCAATATCTAGGTTTGAATCCTTCTCAAGACAGGTCCTTATATTATAATGAGAAAGTTTGTTAGATGTTTGCAGAAGACTATTAGTTTTTTCGGACACTCCAGTTTCCTAAACCCTCACCCAGAATTAAACGCTTCGATGTAAACGGACACGGTTTAACTTGACCGCCAAATCTCTACTCTGCTCGCCCACTCCACTACACTTGTACACTCAATGGTTATAATGTAAATGATGAAAGTTGCCTCAACTGAATACCATGTGGAATTTTCATGCACTGGAAGGCCAGAAGTGTCATATTTGCACACATAATGTAAAGTGTTCTGTTGCTTATTTGAATACACAGTAAAATGTCTTGTTGCTTATTAACACGCGCAATACAAAAACAATAATGCTATTGTGCATTTTTGCACATACAATACAAAATGCCATCTTGCTTATTTGCACATACAATAGAAAACTTTCTGCTGCTTATTTGCATATGCAATACAGAATGCTTTATCGCTTGTTTTCATATGTAATACAAAATATTTTGTTGCTTATTTCATATATAATACAAAATGTTTTGTTGCTTATTTCATATATTATACAAAATGTTTTGTTGCTTATTTCATATGTAATACAAAATGTTTTGTTGCTTATTTCATATATAATACAAAATGTTTTGTTGCTTATTTCATATATAATACAAAATGTTTTGTTGCTTATTTCATATATAATACAAAATATTTTGTTGCTTATTTCATATATTATACAAAATGTTTTGTTGCTTATTTCATATGTAATACAAAATGTTTTGTTGCTTATTTCATATGTAATACAAAATGTTTTGTTGCTTATTTCATATATTATACAAAATGTTTTGTTGCTTATTTGCATATATTATACAAAATGTTTTGTTGCTTATTTCATATGTAATACAAAATGTTTTGTTGCTTATTTCATATATAATACAAAATATTTTGTTGCTTATTTCATATATTATACAAAATGTTTTGTTGCTTATTTCATATATTATACAAAATGTTTTGTTGCTTATTTCATATATAATACAAAATGTTTTGTTGCTTATTTCATATATAATACAAAATGTTTTGTTGCTTATTTCATATATAATACAAAATGTTTTGTTGCTTATTTCATATATAATACAAAATGTTTTGTTGCTTATTTCATATATTATACAAAATGTTTTGTTGCTTATTTCATATATTATACAAAATGTTTTGTTGCTTATTTCATATATAATACAAAATATTTTGTTGCTTATTTCATATATAATACAAAATGTTTTGTTGCTTATTTCATATATAATACAAAATATTTTGTTGCTTATTTCATATATAATACAAAATATTTTGTTGCTTATTTCATATATAATACAAAATGTTTTGTTGCTTATTTCATATATTATACAAAATGTTTTGTTGCTTATTTCATATATTATACAAAATGTTTTGTTGCTTATTTCATATATAATACAAAATGTTTTGTTGCTTATTTCATATATAATACAAAATTTTTGTTGCTTATTTCATATATTATACAAAATATTTTGTTGCTTATTTCATATATAATACAAAATGTTTTGTTGCTTATTTCATATATAATACAAAATGTTTTGTTGCTTATTTCATATATTATACAAAATGTTTTGTTGCTTATTTGCATATGCAATACAAAATGTTTTGTTGCTTATTTCATATATAATACAAAATGTTTTGTTGCTTATTTGCATATATAATACATAATGTTTTGTTGCTTATTTCATATATAATACAAAATGTTTTGTTGCTTATTTCATATATTATACAAAATGTTTTGTTGCTTATTTGCATATGCAAAACAAAATGTTTTGTTGCTTATTTCATATATAATACAAAATGTTTTGTTGCTTATTTGCATATGCAATACAAAATGTTTTGTTGCTTATTTCATATATTATACAAAATGTTTTGTTGCTTATTTCATATATAATACAAAATATTTTGTTGCTTATTTCATATATTATACAAAATGTTTTGTTGCTTATTTCATATATAATACAAAATGTTTTGTTGCTTATTTGCATATGCAATACAAAATGTTTTGTTGCTTATTTCATATATAATACAAAATGTTTTGTTGCTTATTTCATATATAATACAAAATGTTTTGTTGCTTATTTCATATATAATACAAAATGTTTTGTTGCTTATTTCATATATAATACAAAATGTTTTGTTGCTTATTTCATATATTATACAAAATATTTTGTTGCTTATTTGATATATAATACAAAATATTTTGTTGCTTATTTCATATGTAATACAAAATGTTTTGTTGCTTATTTGATATATAATACAAAATGTTTTGTTGCTTATTTCATATATTATACAAAATGTTTTGTTGCTTATTTCATATATAATACAAAATGTTTTGTTGCTTATTTCATATATAATACAAAATGTTTTGTTGCTTATTTCATATGTAATACAAAATGTTTTGTTGCTTATTTCATATGTAATACAAAATATTTTGTTGCTTATTTCATATATAATACAAAATGTTTTGTTGCTTATTTCATATATAATACAAAATGTTTTGTTGCTTATTTCATATATTATACAAAATGTTTTGTTGCTTATTTCATATATAATACAAAATGTTTTGTTGCTTATTTCATATATAATACAAAATGTTTTGTTGCTTATTTCATATATAATACAAAATGTTTTGTTGCTTATTTCATATATAATACAAAATGTTTTGTTGCTTATTTCATATATAATACAAAATGTTTTGTTGCTTATTTCATATATTATACAAAATATTTTGTTGCTTATTTCATATATAATACAAAATATTTTGTTGCTTATTTCATATATAATACAAAATGTTTTGTTGCTTATTTCATATATAATACAAAATCTTTTGTTGCTTATTTCATATATAATACAAAATGTTTTGTTGCTTATTTCATATATAATACAAAATGTTTTGTTGCTTATTTCATATATAATACAAAATGTTTTGTTGCTTATTTCATATATAATACAAAATGTTTTGTTGCTTATTTCATATATAATACAAAATGTTTTGTTGCTTATTTCATATATAATACAAAATGTTTTGTTGCTTATTTCATATATAATACAAAATGTTTTGTTGCTTATTTCACATATTATACAAAATGTTTTGTTGCTTATTTCATATATAATACAAAATGTTTTGTTGCTTATTTCATATATAATACAAAATGTTTTGTTGCTTATTTCATATATAATACAAAATGTTTTGTTGCTTATTTCATATATAATACAAAATGTTTTGTTGCTTATTTCATATATAATACAAAATGTTTTGTAGCTTATTTCATATATAATACAAAATGTTTTGTTGCTTATTTCATATATAATACAAAATGTTTTGTTGCTTATTTCATATATAATACAAAATGTTTTGTTGCTTATTTCATATATAATACAAAATGTTTTGTTGCTTATTTCATATATAATACAAAATGTTTTGTTGCTTATTTCATATATAATACAAAATGTTTTGTTGCTTATTTCATATATAATACAAAATGTTTTGTTGCTTATTTCATATATAATACAAAATGTTTTGTTGCTTATTTCATATATAATACAAAATGTTTTGTTGCTTATTTCATATATAATACAAAATGTTTTGTTGCTTATTTCATATATTATACAAAATATTTTGTTGCTTATTTCATATATAATACAAAATGTTTTGTTGCTTATTTCATATATTATACAAAATATTTTGTTGCTTATTTCATATATAATACAAAATATTTTGTTGCTTATTTCATATATTATACAAAATGTTTTCTTGCTTATTTCATATATTATACAAAATGTTTTGTTGCTTATTTCATATATAATACAAAATGTTTTGTTGCTTATTTCATATATTATACAAAATATTTTGTTGCTTATTTCATATATAATACAAAATATTTTGTTGCTTATTTCATATGTAATACAAAATGTTTTGTTGCTTATTTCATATATAATACAAAATGTTTTGTTGCTTATTTCATATATTATACAAAATGTTTTGTTGCTTATTTCATATATAATACAAAATGTTTTGTTGCTTATTTCATATGTAATACAAAATGTTTTGTTGCTTATTTCATATATAATACAAAATGTTTTGTTGCTTATTTCATATATAATACAAAATGTTTTGTTGCTTATTTCATATATAATACAAAATGTTTTGTTGCTTATTTCATATATTATACAAAATGTTTTGTTGCTTATTTCATATATAATACAAAATATTTTGTTGCTTATTTCATATATTATACAAAATGTTTTGTTGCTTATTTCATATATTATACAAAATGTTTTGTTGCTTATTTGCATATGCAATACAAAATGTTTTGTTGCTTATTTCATATATAATACAAAATGTTTTGTTGCTTATTTGCATATGCAATACAAAATGTTTTGTTGCTTATTTCATATATAATACAAAATGTTTTGTTGCTTATTTCATATATAATACAAAATGTTTTGTTGCTTATTTCATATATAATACAAAATGTTTTGTTGCTTATTTCATATATAATACAAAATGTTTTGTTGCTTATTTGCATATGCAATACAAAATGTTTTGTTGCTTATTTCATATATAATACAAAATGTTTTGTTGCTTATTTCATATATAATACAAAATGTTTTGTTGCTTATTTCATATATAATACAAAATGTTTTGTTGCTTATTTCATATATTATACAAAATATTTTGTTGCTTATTTCATATATAATACAAAATATTTTGTTGCTTATTTCATATATAATACAAAATATTTTGTTGCTTATTTCATATATAATACAAAATGTTTTGTTGCTTATTTCATATATAATACAAAATGTTTTGTTGCTTATTTCATATATAATACAAAATGTTTTGTTGCTTATTTCATATATAATACAAAATATTTTGTTGCTTATTTCATATATAATACAAAATGTTTTGTTGCTTATTTCATATATAATACAAAATGTTTTGTTGCTTATTTCATATATAATACAAAACGTTTTGTTGCTTATTTCATATATAATACAAAATGTTTTGTTGCTTATTTCATATATAATACAAAATATTTTGTTGCTTATTTCATATATAATACAAAATGTTTTGTTGCTTATTTCATATATAATACAAAATGTTTTGTTGCTTATTTCATATGTAATACAAAATGTTTTGTTGCTTATTTCATATATTATACAAAATGTTTTGTTGCTTATTTCATATATTATACAAAATATTTTGTTGCTTATTTCATATATAATACAAAATGTTTTGTTGCTTATTTCATATATTATACAAAATATTTTGTTGCTTATTTCATATATAATACAAAATGTTTTGTTGCTTATTTCATATATAATACAAAATGTTTTGTTGCTTATTTCATATGTAATACAAAATGTTTTGTTGCTTATTTCATATGTAATACAAAATGTTTTGTTGCTTATTTCATATATAATACAAAATGTTTTGTTGCTTATTTCATATATAATAAAAAATTGTTCCTTATTTGCATATGTTCTTTGCTTATTTGTATATGTAATACAAGATGTATCGTTGTCCGTTCCTAGTAATCAGGTTTGTTTTCTTTCGGTACGTATCATATTTTTGGCTTCAATATATGCCTGGTCACCGTGTAAGAAAATCAATTAACCTGTCCTGGTGATGGTTTGATTAAAGGGACATTGTAAAAATGATTAAGTGATCGCTGTTTTAATGTGGAATAAAATAAAACCGTTTGTGTACATATAACTATTAGAATACCATCAACGTCGTGATTTACCGACAATGTTTTAATGTGACATACCAGAAAATAGTACTTTTGTGGAAAAAATAACACCTTTGAAAAGAAAATCTTCTAACAGAGATCAAAAACACACAATTGTCAGATGTCAGGCATTTCAGCGTATTTTTAATTATATTACTTCTATTTTACAAACACAAACCATTGTGGTATTTAATTACTATGTGTATTTACCTGTACACATCTATAAAGTTCCGCTCAGTCAGACCACCGGGAGGGGACGGTAAAAATACCGACAAGTTACACTTATTTCTCAATTTTCATTAATTTTCTATTTCCCAATCTTATCAAACAACTTTACATAAATACTCTATTTATTTTACGAGTGTGTAATGCATTCAGGTTGTATAATGAATCCTCTAAGTTTATTGTGTGTGTCTTAATAAGTTACCTACATCACTGCTATCTAACCAGAATGAGGCTAGTGAATAATTCTTTAGGGGCAGACATAGTAACAGCCTCCATAAGTCTACAGTGTAGAAACTAACAATTAAAACTAATAATTCATATTGAATAATTGATGTGGTATTGTTAATAAAGGATAAATGCAAATTCAGATTTGCACTTCAAACGGGAATGTAAAATTTACTATTTCTGACTCTCATTCATAATAACGAATGTAAACACTAAATACGATAGAATGTTTTTTTCTTATATTTACCTGTAATTTCCGACAAATATGGCCAATTGATGGAACAGCCTTTTCCAAATAAAGATAACAAAAGTCCAATAAATGTGTCATATACCATTTAAATTAATCTAAAAATTTGTAATTCAATTGTTTTCGTTTACATTTTAGCATTTAAATTCACAAAACAATTAATGAATCTGGCATAAGACACATTACGCAATTTGACCACGCAATGATATTCTGACTTCATAGCTCGGGTAGAACTGTCTGCCCATGAATTGCGACAGCTGGTAAATCAGAAGGAATGGTGATGGTTAAGTTTTCAATATTTTGTGTCTGAAATGGACATAATCAAAGACTTCATTATGAAACCAAAGATGGTTACGGTGCTTATAATGTAATGCCGTTACTGTTCATTTTACGGATAACCAGAAACTTGTTATTGCAATATTCAATACCAGAAATGTCTGTGAGGTGTATGGAGTTTATGTTAGTATATCATATAATCAAATCAAACACGATGTGTTGTCGGTCCATGTTCCAATCACAATCCCCAGGCAAAGTAAAACAGGAAAAATTATAAACAGTACACGTGAACTTCCGACAGTGGAGCGAGACCGGGTGAAGTAAAATGTGCATTTTTGAAATGTACCTATTAACCAAATAAACAAATGATGACCTTAACATCACTCTTTAAAACACCATGTAACATATCTTTGACAAGCAATTGCCAAAAAATTCCGAACAATACGAAACCACAAGCGCCATATCATCAGTAACGGCATTTTAAAGTACATGTATTTAGCCTGGCTACGGCTCATTACATTTATATCAAATTAACATGAGTAGGACTGTTATCACATAGTTAATTTGTGGTAACTTGTATCACTTTAGGGTGTGATAACCTGTAACCATAGGCAATCAGTGGCAACAATTATATATAACCAGAAAGAAAATGAAGTACCTGTTGGCAATGATTTTGTAAATGAATATGGATTTCTCTGGAGAGTCTTTTATTGCAAAACAGAAGTGTGTTTTATTCTTTATAACCAATTTCAATATCTTCATTACAATAAACATGCAAATGCTTTTTGCCACATAACTAATGACAAAACAAAAGTGTGCGTTATTTGTTATATTGCGATTAATATCCTGATATCAAGCATCTGGTAGTTTTGGGAATTAGACATGATTAAAATAAGACTAGTATGTTGAATGTCAAAATAATAAAAAAAAAATAAAAATAAAAAAAGGCTAAAGCTGTATTGTTTAGTCACTTCAAAAATATATATGTTCAACGTTTGGTCAAGCACAAAGCACGTTCAGTGTTTGTACTAATTGGTCTTTAGTGATGAACATATATAGAAAGTTTTATTCTACTATCTATCCTTAACAAAATATCCACAAAGAATCTTTTTTCGATATTAATCAGATAATAATATGTCTTAATTCTATGTCCGCCAATCCAAGCAGTCGTTGAACGAGCGGTATTCATTCTTGATTACCTCCCTTTGACCACCATACTACTACTAAACTACTGCTACTAAACTATTTTATTATTGTATCACATTTAAAATACATTCATGAAACACATAAAATACATAGTACATAAAATATTGACACCCATAAAGTCATAAATGGCTTATGAGACACCTTAAAACAATAAATAAATGTAATTCCTAAAAAGCTAAAATAACGTATTTAATTGTTAAAACTTTTATACTTGTAAGTTATACTTCATATTTTTCCGCTTTTCATAAAATTAAACCAGCAGGGAAGTGTTTTCTTCAGAAAAATCCCCCAAAAATATGCATGCATTTAGGTAATTTTCACAAAATTATTATAAATACCACACACACACACACACACACACACACGCATTATATATATATATATATATATATATATATATATATATATATATATATATATATATATATATATATATATATATATATATATATATATATAGTTAAGATACCAGTATGTATTTGATTATCTTATATATTGCTTTATCATCTTTATGATTCATATTAGGTGGATCCTCAAAAATAATTTTATTTCTTTGTCAGTTCATATCAAACGTTTTAACAGGGTTAAGTGTATTTTTTCTTTCTTTTTTATTAAAAATATATTGGCGACTAACTTTTTATATAGCAGTTATTGTAAAAATGATATATTTGAAATCTTTTAACTTCAATGAATGTCGCATTTTCCCGAATTTTTTATGTTTTTTTTTAAATTAGTAAGTAAAATACTAAATTCTTTAATAAATCTTTAATACATGTCTGTTGTATTAAGCATTTTATGTTTCTTTAAAGCCAATTATATTTTTACAATAAAGTTTGTATCTTGTTGTATTTCTGTTCTAGTATTTCTGTTGTTGTTATTATTGCAAACAGTTATGCCAGAAGCTTGATATTTGCTTAATGCTGATAAACTTATTTATTTTAAGAGATGTTCAATTCTTTTCTTGACCAGTTCGTTCAATTCGATGCATTAAGGATTTTAACCCTAACCGCTAAAACTTCGGTTGTGTTGATGGCTGTAGACTTGAAAGCTGTTACTTTTGTCGAAGTTTAAACAATTATTTATTTAAAAAAAACAACATGACCAATCAAAATTGATTTAGCAGACACTGCTATCAATAAGGATTATTTCAGACATTTAACTAGGGTTAAAATATCAATTAATTAAATATATAAAACCAATACATGAATCGATTACAAGCTCAATAATGATTCGCAATATTAGCGCAAGACACAAAAACGAACTCAGAAGATGTGAGATGGCTGATACATTAAATTAGGACAGTTGCCATTGTAAGATGGTATTGCATCAACATTAAAAATTGAAGTTTATTTTTAGAAGTTAGTAAGTAGATAAGTGTTAAACATATAAATATATCACCTGGTAACCTACTTATGTATATTTCTGCATCATAAAATGTATATCGTATATAATTAGTCACGCAACTTAACGACGAGTTTAGACTTGTTCAAACTGGTTGAATGATGCGATAGCAAAGTATTTGATTACAGACTTTGACTTAATGTGATTGATTGATTGATTGATTGATTGGTTGATTGATTGATTGATTGATTGATTGATTGATTGATTGATTGGTTGATTGATTGATTGATTGATTAAAATAGTGTTCTATGCATAAAACACGGGTTAAAATGTCATGTTTAGCAAACAAGACCATGAGACACGACTTCATTTGTATATTATGGTAAAAGCAATTGCATTTGAACGTGTTTACGTTTTAAATTAGATTTATTTGAAATGCAAAATGGCTCGTGACAAAAATTTAACTCGAGTAGAAAGACACTCGGTAACTGCACTCCCTAACAAAGACAGCTTTATCCTGGCAATTATAGGAAATTATCACCAAACACAGCTCTTAAAATCGACATATGGCTTCAAAAAAATTCTGAAAATAAGAAAATTGGAAAATAATGAAGACGGTACAATATGCCATTCAGAAGTAATGCAGTGGGAATTATGGCTGTTCTATAGAATTGTTCCTGCCACTTATATTAACGGTACCACATAGCAAGGTGACCCTATGTCGCCTTCACTATTCTATAGAAAGGACAAGTTCATCACCTTATAATGGTAGTAAATTGTGCTTTTGAAGTCATTATTAGTCTAAGTACAAGCGTCAATGGTCGTTTTGCACCTCATTATCTTAACAACTAATGCACAGTAACGCAACTTAATAAAATGTCAAATAATAGACTTTATAAAACCTCCGACCTTGTCACAACGGGTTTTCCACGATTTAAAAATATAATAACACCAATTGACCATATCTTAAGGACATTTACCAGACTCTACATGACAAAACGACATTCAACTTGACCTCTGAAATAGATTTTTTATCACACACAATGAAGTAGTTATGATTGCAGAAAAGATTATTGAGAAAGCACGTCCATTTTTTTTATTACAAATGTACTGCAATGGCCATTCCATTGTCTAAATAGAACTTTCAAAATCAGAAACAATGCAAAAATGCACCAGACCATCTGTACAAAAACTACCTTATGCCTATTTTTTCAAATATATTTTTCTTGGTTTTAATTGTACCACTTTAAAAAAGTGCTTGTTTGTGATTAATAGAGTAGGCTCATTCCGGCTTTATTTAAAATACCCATTTCGTTAATCATTTGAAACAATAAACACATATAGAATGTATGCGCACTTTGAGAGTTAGGTGCTGGTCCCAGTTTCACAATCATTCCTTAGTTAAGCTTTTCCTTAACTTAAATTTAGCAAAGTTTTGTTACCTGTTTCTGGAACTACTGATGGATATTTTTGTCAAAACTAAATGCAAATGTTTTAATCTAGAAGTGATCTTATGAGTGAGACCTTAAATTACTTAATATCTTCAAAATTAAGAAAATTAAAGAGGATTGAAATTTAGCAAAATTTAAGTTAAGGAAAATCTTAGCTAAGGAATGTTTGTGAAACCGGGGCTAGGTATGTTTACAATGGCTCTATTAGTTAGATCCCATGAAGTATTGAGCTGATGGTGAATATGACGTGTTGATTTGTATTTGACCCCATACCTTTGATATAAATGTAAATAAATTTTGCTTTTCGGGATAATCAAAGCCTTTAGAATCTGAGAATAGGTAATAGAATGGGAAAATTCTTCAATCGCTGTACGTTATTGAAATAAACAAAACATAAATAGCACCTATAACAAATTTTACCTTGCCACAGCAACATTATTCTGTTTTTTATTATTCAGAGCATTTTTGCACACTGTATTGTGTGTAGCCTTTTGTTAATATTAGGCCTTTAGAAGCGTTTATATTTGATCAGGGATGTCTTCACATAAACCAAACAAAAACATTTCGTGCTGATATATTATATGCACAATATTTTTTTATCTTGAAAGCAATTGATTAATCTAAAGCCATCCTTTTATTTACGTTTATAATGCCTGAAATATGACAAGGATATCTCAAAGAATAAACCGTGTATAAATACAAATGATTGTATGTGACCCCGTCAAACACTACAATAGTCAATACAATCTAGTATAAAAAGTCATATTTAAAACTGATATTGGAGGAAAACTAAGCCGCTCAGGAGTTTGGTTTGGTGGGTATCAGTTTCCACGCCATCACATGTAACATTTAAATATAACAATATGGGTATTCTGATACATTGTTCTGACCTTTTTGTGTAAACAGTTTTGTTAGAATATTAAGATATAGCTGATGAAGAAGGGTTTAGGTTCTTTTCTTCTTTGTGTCTAACTCTTCAATCACTGACACTTGTCTTGTCAGTGTTCACCGGTCTGGAATAAAGTGCGTGGTAACATCGCGGAGAAAAATCATATTTCTTTTGAAACTTTTTTTTAAAAAATACTACAAACGGTTTTTTTCTTACTGATATAAATTTAAAAATAAATATACGTGCATCTACATCTGTGCTTTTGCGTCTTTTAAGATCTAAAAATTGTTATTTTATATCTTCCATTTATGTTCATTTTTTCATGAATTAATTTCCTTTTATTTTAATATTTATGACATAGAATATTCTAAAACTAAGTTGTCATGATGTAATTTGATAAAAATACAAATTCAAAAATGTGCTTAGCGAGTTTTATGGGAAGCAATTGTTGGTAAATCAGTTAATGTTTAAAGCGTACAGACTTGGATTTGAAACTGTGGTGCCTAATTAATACAAGTAAGGAGATGTAATACGTTGTATACTAATCAATAGTATTAGATATATTTATCGGCCAATCAAGGGGCGAATTATCGCATACCAGTTTTAATTTTACAGCACTAGACGGCCGTTTCGGAATACAATTCCTCATCAGTAGTGCTTGGACCAAAATAATGAAACCAAAATTATTTTGAAGATGTTGAAAAGCTACCCAAAGGACCAAAATATATTTTACCAAATTAAGCTAAGGAAATACTGTTAATAATGTTATTTCTTAAATGCAGTCGGTACAGTTGAAATACATCTACAGATTCTGTGATTTGAACAACCTCACATCCTTCAGATCATTATAAGAGTTCAGCAGCATTTCATGAATGATAAATTACTCAAACAAAAACTATTTTTTCATTGTTGATGAAAACGGTTTTACTAAGTATATTGAACGAGACATAAAAGTCCAGCAATAGCTCACAAATAACCTTTCTAAAAATAACTCTATACTCTGACTTATTACTCTTCGTTTTGTGTGTATTTGAGCCAAGTATTTGTTTTTGTTTTAAGTGTTGTGTTGCTTTATGCAAGTGTAGAATATGTTTTGTTCTGTTTTCATACAACCATTTCTGCTCAAGACGGACAGCCGTCGTGTCTATTTAAAATTCAACATCAATAGACAATTGATCTTTGCTCTGACGAGATTGCTAGTGAAATCAAACTAAGCAGGACGAGTTGACCTTTGCTCTTGAGGATAAACTTTACAAAGACAGACCCATTAGTAATTTGTTTCATCTAGTTGTCTGTCCAGTTTATGATGGTTTGGACAAACTTTAGCGGGGTCACCTAGAGACATGTCTGAGAGCTCGGTTATATGGTATGTTACATGCCTGGGTGATGAAGGAAGGACTATATATTTGTCAGTGGTAATCGGGGATCAAAAGTCTCCGTCGTATTGAGTTTATGACCAATGTATCACATCTAGTGAAATACAGACATTTAATGATGGATACTGACTCTTAAATGGCTCTTTAGGTTTTAATTAATGGAGTGTGAAGATACAAGCCTAAATATTATGATACTTAAACACACATCAAAGTGGCCCTCTTTATACCATGTGTTTATTTTACATGACAAATGTCTTCTTCCAATGAATCGCTTGTCTTAAATTACTCATAATTATGATAAAGACGTTCGTCTGTCAGGTTTAAACTTAAATTTGTCAAAGTTAAATGTTATTTCTCTCCATAGGTATACTTGTATCTTTCAATAAGTGAGATTATTTCAAAGAAAAGCTGCAGCACTCGTGAACTTGCTGAAGATAAAATACATTTATAAGTATCGGATGAAACTCAATGTATGGTTGCTCTTTATAGTCTAAAAACTGTACTCCATTAAAACCAAGATAAGATGCAGACCTCGTTAACTTTCGGTTAAAATAATATATCTATTATTCACCAATGACAAAACACATGCTGCGGTATATTAAACCATTCGTGGAAATGACGGTTAAAATACTACAATTTCAGATAGAGCGCGTTATTCAGTCATTCGTTTCGCTTTTCACGGCAATAGAAACTATAACACTATGAACGCCACTTCAAGCCAGTTCAATGGCTATATTATTTTACATTTCTCATTTTTTGAAAGATGTTATTTTGGTCTTTAAATCCTAAAATAAATCGTCGTTTACTACAAGCATGTCGTGTCGATTGAACAGCCAATAAATGACGCCACGCGTATATGCATTGGCAAGAAATCAGTGACGTCACCTTACCAATGGTAACAATGGTTCTACAATCTCAAGCTACAACTGAAACATTACGAATGTAAACATATGATGTTATTTGTAACAGATTTCAGAATTGCTGCATGAAGTCTGGACTTCATTATGCATTGGGCTTTATTGGGAGTTGCAACAGTGCACATGTAACTGACCTAGTTTTCTGAGAGGAAAAAGAAATCCAACCAAAAACACTATAATTAGCTGTTTATTATGTACTGAAGTGCTAACATTACACGTATTATGTACTAATGACAATCATATAATGTTCTCATTGATAAGAAACATAGTTCTCTTGAATTACTCAATTAACAGTTGAATGTAGGATTTTATTATATGAACGAAACAAAAGAGATATTTCATTTGTGATAGGTCAGGGGTCATTATATGAGGTCACCATTAAAGGTCATCATTATCTTCCGTAACAGCTGCACCACAAATGTTTAATTATACTTAGAAGTATCTGTATACAGACGAAATTTACCATTCATGCATCTGTGTATTATAAAGTACAAGCATGTCGAAAGTTTAACAATGAGCTAACGAAAATAATTCGAAGCTAAGCTGTCGAGTGGTACTGGTCCAAAGTTTCCAGAGAGATAGATACTTCAAGTATGTACTCCATGTGCTACTTTTGAATGCATTATGTAGCATTTAACCGTACTACTAAAATATTTAAATATTGTCTTAAATGTAAATGTACATTTAAATTAAAACACTTAACTATATAAAATATTGACATTCAGCCTATGGCAAATGGTCAAATGGCTTATGAGACACCAAAAACATACAAACATAAATGCATATTAAAAAAACTGAACAAATGTATTAAATTGTTAAGACCTTTATACTAAAATAAAAGATTTTAGTCTATCATTACGATAAAGCACTACAAAAAACTGTTTCAGAATATGGGTCGTTCATAAAAAAATAAAATAAAAAACACCTGTTGGTATACATGTCGATAACGAGGCAGGGGTGAGATGAGCTATCGATTCAACACTAATTTCTTACCTCAGTGTTTAACTTTTAGACCGGTCTGTACTGTATTATTGTACTGACGAAATATAACATTCATGTATCTGTATTATATCTCACAACATGACGTGGATAGAAAAAATAAGATAATGTACTTAAAAACCAAACTCACAGGTGTATTGGATAATATTGAACTAAAAAAATAATTAAACTTTTATTTAAATCGTTTCTATATATGCAATGTTTTGTTTAATGATATGAATTGGAGCAAATGTTCGTAATGCGATTGACTTGAAGTATTCTGTTGATTGCAACATGGTCCAACCCGTTGATTGTTGAACTGTTTGCAGAAACTACAGGGAAAGTTGAATGTTGTCCTTTGGCAAGGAAACCTAATGCACATATACATATCTTCGAATTCCGTATCTTATTTATTATTTACAAATTCACGCGCTAACATACAAAACTAAAATCATTTTACCTTTGATGCTAGTGTTTAGATGTGACCAACATAGCCACATGATTGTCACATATGAAATGTATTAACTTGACATTACTTGAACTGTTCTCCTCGAACATTACTGCTCCGTCTGTTACTCAATACACCGTATTTCGTCCTTATAATGTGGTTATCGCTACCCATCGTCTTTTTGTTCTCGTCATCTATCTGTTTGTTATTTAGGGACGTCACTCTCTGTGATATGGGGTGGAGTATTGTACTGACGTTGTGTTGTCATTGACATTGTGTAATTTAGTGTTAGTACCTATTTAATGACTCTATTACTGTAATATTAATGAGTTTTACTGTTAGTGTCAAAAAGTATCAATATGGCTTTAAGCTATCATTTCTTTTTTATGGACGCTCATCTGGCAATCCCTTTATAACGAACATTTTGCAATTCTGACATGTGCTACTTTTGAATTTTATGAAATTAAGCATTCAATTTATTTGACGTTGAATAGTTCCATGTCCATTTCATTCTCAATTTTGATTGCACACGTGACGGATATAGCTAGCGAAATAGAAGGTTTTTACCCTTCCGAGGCATCCGGTCTCACTTTCCTGGTGGAAGTTCAGGTGTTGACCATAATTTCTCAGTTTCAAAAGTTTTTACTTTTCTTAGGAATTGTAATTTGGACATGCATTAGTATGTTTGTTTTAGTGATACGTGCTTATCGTTCCGTAGCACCCGATCTCATTTCCCTAGTGGAAGTTTGCGTGTTGAAATTGATTTTTTTTTTTACTTTTCTTTGGGATTTCGATTTGGACATGGATTGGTATGTTTGTTTTTATTCATTAAAAGTGAAAAGTGGCGTGTCTAAAAGGACTATCGACATTTTTACTAGTATGATAATAGTCAAATCAAAATGAAATATTAATCCGTTTGGTAACCCAATGTGATTTAAACGACCATAAATGAGAAGATGGTCCTTTCTGGTGATAAATCTCTCAATATTTGATGATCACGATGTTAACTGTCGCTGAACATGTACGCATGGAAAAACAAAATATAAATGTAAGATTTTACGCTCTGTATATTAATTAATAATTAAATCAGGCGTAAAAAACTTTCAACCGGCGGAAATTAATTCACGGTGAAAAGTAAAACATGCGTTGTATAAGATTTATCATCATTAGCGGTACATGTTAACACATAAGGTAAAATGTTCACCAAGTCTTTATACAGGGGATGTTAAATTTACTCAAGTGTAAAACATTTCTGATTTACAATTTTTTCATATTTCAAACTTGACAGCTTTATAATTATTGCAAAACGCTTCACAATAAAAAATTATCCATACGTTCTGAAAACATGTTATAAATGAGTTAATCACGCACGTGTGTCTTTGTTGTCGCGTACAAGCTGTGTTCGTTTTGTCGTTCGTTCTCTCTGGCTGTCCAATATTGTCACCAGTGTCACAGAGTTTATTTAACACAGTATAATGTTTATATCCTAATTGCTTCATCATTTTTTCCTGTCTGCAGTAAGATAAAATCACCTATTACTGTTAATGGATGTCATCATTTAGCCTCCAGAAACCATTAGCTACTACTAATGACAAACCAGTCACTTGCCAATCTTCTTAATATTTTGAGGTAATTGAATGCTTCTTCATTACATAAATAATTGACAAAAACTCTATACATGTAAAATGTGTCATTCATTGAAAAAATATGGGACCTCACACAGAATAAATAATTAAGTTAATATATAGCACATCTATCTACATCGTACATAACAATGTGTTATTGCCAAATTTCTGATTATCTCCCCTTAGGGAGCACCTGTTCTCATATTTCGCATTTTGTGATGTGCTTTACGTTTAACATATTTTGATAAGGATTTATCATTGAATTATGTGCTTTCTTGCACATTCAGTGATAACGCTGATGGGAATGGTGGGTCACTGGAGGTCTCCGGAGGTTGATGTGTCACAATTTTATTTGCTCACAATTATACATGTTGTGTGTATACAAACTGTATATGCTTATGACTTGAATGTTGCGGGGATTTTATGTTCGTCTAAACGCTATTGTCAAATACAGTTTTAAAATGAATTCTATCTTATTCAAAATGTTTTCATTATTATGATGCAAAACATTTTACAAAATATTTCGTTAACTCGGTTATTTTGGTATTTTATGCATTCTTTCAAATAGCTATGGTAGTATCAAATCTTGTTTTCAGATATATATCGTATTTATAACAAATAATAATAGCAAATTCAAAGTATTTCAGACAAAAGAGCCTCGAAATGCATTCGTTTACATATTTTCAAATTTTATTAATGAATATATTCGCGTATTCATTTGTTGATCAACAATTCAGCAAATTTCAAGTATTTCAGACAAAAGAGCAAAGAATGAAAATAACCCTGTCATGTTTGATTCTTCAGAACGGACGGTGATCAGTGTCACTGAGTAGGATAATTAAATACTAATTGTTCATGATCACGTGACCTCGTTCTGATCAACACCTATTGTCTTGTTTGATTGATCTACTGATCTCAATCAATAACATAACTTAATGCCAAACAACAACACAACCGTGTTATAAATACCGGTTAAACACGAATATCTTATTGTTATGACAACGTGCTTAATTCCAAGGTAAATATTTAACATAGATCCCTGTATTATAATTACAGGTACGTCATTTAAACAAAATAAAACGTGTTTAGGCTTGGTAATACAAATTTAAACATGTCACAGACATGTAAAAACGAATTTAAATGTGTTTTGATATGCGAATTTATAAGCCGATTCAGTAACAATTTTACCGAAGTACCTGTGTAAATAACGCATACTTGTTACCTGTGAAATATCTTTGACCTCTTGGTCTTTTCAAATAGATTTTATTTTTATAACTCCTTCCAAGTACGCGTCGTTAATACCCGATTTAAGCATGTCTGATCATGTTATTACATGTCTATACCGATCAAAGATAAATCTTCTCCACTCCACATAGATAACATTCACAAGGTTTAATCGAAAAAAATCTTTAAAAAGAAATTCAATATTATTAAATTTTTAAAAAGGGATTATTTGTCATTCCTATTATATGGAAGAAGACCAATTTACAACGCTTTTTTACGTATATGTTTTATTATCTGTCAAACTTTCCACTTATTTAGATTCATAACAGAGTTATATAGATTGATGTCGGGGGTAAGCATATATGAGATCAAGGGGTTGGCAAAAAGTGACACTAACGTTACAAAGAATTTAATATTGAATAAAATACCTAATATGACGGAATAAAGTGATTTCTGTAAGAAACAATTTTATATTTTACATTTAATTGATTTAACAAAAGGAAGTCTTACCACAGGTTATTGTACCATTGACCTTTTACGTTGCTGATTGGAGAGCGAGTTATTACGTTCGCTATTAACAATTTATTCATTGAAAATTATTAACTTTGTGCCGTACTTTATGGTTTAATAAAGCTTAAATGAATTAAGAAAAAACCGCTAGTTGGACTATTTTTGGCAGTTTTGAGAACTGAACTATCAGATGTTGGCTGTTCTGATTACTTCCTGACGATTCTAGATTCATATGACGGTACTCAAGTGAGAAAACGTGCCCTTTTTGAGATATGATATGATTTAAGACATTTGCAGTTTTATAAGATTGCCTGACATTTGCCAGAACAGGAAAGAACGAAACAAATGTGAACACACATTGGAACACATATCATACGACTGTCACTCATACACATACTATAAAAACTCTAACCACTCTGTGTAGATGTTACAGATTTGAGTTCTGAAAAGATGTTTGCCTCTCAGCTAAACTTGTCTAAATTTACAATTTTGAACTACTGCAATCGTGAAATTTTCACGTCCATTAATTTTCACGGGAATTTTCATTTCGATATGTTTGCGCAATTTTATTTTCACGTCGCACAAATGTAGGAGAATTATATCAAAATATCCGCGTGTTGTTTTGTTCTTGCTGTGAATTTACGCAAAAATAAATCGAACAAGAAAATGTCCAGAATTACAGGTAACCCCCCCTCCTCTAACCTTGTATTTTTGGAGACGTGTAGTAAAAATTAATGTTTTCTGTATAGTTATTTTGAACTGTTTGATTAAGTGTTTGTTTATACGACGTTTACACTTTGATGTTCAGACATCAACTGACAATGATATTTATTTTATGTGTATTTGATCTGTCTGTAAAACAAAGAAATAAACAAAACTTATTGAAAGATATTACTCTTAATGACATATACGTACAGATATAAGTTACAGGTGAACAGACAAAGAAGTTATATACTTTCATGCAAGAGCAGTGATCGTGATTGTGTATACGCTTGTTACTTCTTTTGAAACAGGCAAGGATAACACAAGGTTTTGTCAACTATTTCATGCAAGAGCAATATTGTTGATCATGATTGTGTATACAGTTTTTCCCCTGTTTGGAACAGACAACGTCAATGCAAGGTTTTATCAGCTAAAAGAAACCACATTTTACTTTTGTACTGGTCAATATTGCAATCAACCACACACAACAAGACATATCCAGCTATCCGTTTTGTGTTGAATAGAATTACGTGTATGTAATATAGCATAATCTTGTATTGTGGTTTTTGTATTATGGTTCTTTCAAGATGGTCCTTGGATGATGGTTCTTGTATTGTGATTCTTGCATGGTGGTTCTTACAAGATTGTCCTCGCATGATGGTGTTTGTATTGTGGTTCTTGCAAGATGATCATTGCTTGATGATTCTTGTATTGTGGTTTTTCCATGATGGTTCTTGTGTTGTGGTTCTTGCAAGATGGTCCTCGCATGATGGTGTTTGTATTGGGGTTTTTGCTAGATGTTCCTTGTACATGTATAATGGTTCTTGCTTGATGACTATTGCATGGTGCCTCCTGCAAGATGATCATTGCATGACGATTTTTGTATTGTGGTTCTTGCAAGATGATTCTTGTGTTGTGGTTCTTTCATGATGATTCTTGTATTGTGGTGTTTGCAAGATGGTTCTTGTGTAGTGGTTCTTGCAAGATGATCATTACATGATGGTTCTTGTATAGTGGTTCTTGCAAGATGATCACTGCTTGATGATTTTTGTATTGTGATTCGTACATGATGGTTCCTTTATTGTGGGTCGTGCAATATGGTCCTTGCATGATGGTTCTTGTATAGTGGCTCTTGTAAGATGGTTTTGGTATGGTGTTTCATATATTTTAGTTATTGCTCGATGGTACCTGTATTATGTTTCTTGCATGGTGGTACTTGCATGTTAGTCATTGTATCATGTCCTACCACGTTGTTCCTTGCATCGTGATTCTTGCAAGATGGTTTTTGGTATGGTGGTACTTGTATGTTAGTTGTTATTTGATGGTTCTTTTATGCTACATTTGTTTGGTAAAATTTATTTTCTGTGACCTTTCATTTATCAATCTTTGAGGAAACCGTTAGTATTCTTGAAGCCAGTATTAAATCAAGCCATAGCAGAATAATTCTTGACATTCCAAGTTCAAATACATTTGTTGTAGATAGATAGCCCATATCATTTGACTTTCCTCACTAATAAATTTGCGTTTTTATATCATTTCTCTTAAAACTCTGAATGACATTACAACTTCTCAGCGATATTTCTTGATCAATTAAACTGACCAGAACAACATTCATCTTTCAGAAGCTATGATATATAAGTCTAGAGTTTGAACTTCTGACTTTTTGTCGGTATATATATATGTGAAGTGTCTATCTCTATAAACCCCGAGTTTTTTTTCCCAAAGCCTTACTGATAAGTAAGTGACATTATTACTGGCAGGTATGATGTTTTTATTTTCGATATTACACGGTAAGGGTAATTTGTGGATAAATCTGACAGATTTCACGCTAACAGATATTTTATTTACAATGAAAAAAATGACAAAGGTCTGTAACTTTTATATTTACTACATCTATTATATCCTATTATTTATGAACTGTGATTTGTAATATCAATATGTGTTCCGTGAATCAGTCTTGTGTTTAACACAGCACAATGGAGGAAATAAATGTTTGTCCTCGCTTTATAACCACAAAACTATCTTAAATTTTCCGAAATTTTGTATTTTGTTTTAATTTGATAATACATTGTATCACTTATGTAAAACATTGTATAGTATAGTTGGAATTTTTACATCCATGTAACGTCATATTATATTTTTTAAATAATTCATTCAGAAAATTAAAAAAATATCATGATATGTCACAATCGCTAACACAGCCAGGTTTAAAATTACGTCCGAAAAGTTTAGTTTGTGTTTCTTGATGGACGCTTTTCGTCACAGGGGCAACCACGAATTATTGTTTACTAATACCGGACCCAAGTCGGATCCGTTTCAGGTGTCGTGAGGTAATTAATGCCTGTGAACTGGCAGTATACTTGTCTAAATCACTTTATAAAAACTATCACAATATGAACTCTTTAATTAACTTATTGAGTAACATAAATAAATATAATATGATAACGAGTACTAATGTAATGATGGATGCATCATTACAAATAAGGCGCCCAAACGATGATTGACATCACCTATACCCAATATCACAAACCATTGTTTTGATGAGCTAATTATGTGTTGATTTTAAATTAATCCAAGCATTTACCCATATAATGTCATATTGATAACTAAATGCAGCTACTATATCGCATTGAATAATAAATCATGCCACAGGGATAACTGACCATTAGTGTTGCTTATAAAAAGATTTAGCATGAGAGCTTTTAGACATGGATCAGTGATTACTTAAGTAACCTTGACAATGAAAATTCATGCTTATTGTTTTAATTCTTAAACAAAATGATAGCAACCAGCCCATGAAGAAAACTGTAGTTTGAGGGTGGGGATCTCAAAGTTAGTACCTAGACCTACCTGTCTCCACCCTCCTATTGGAATGCCCATATGGGTTTACTTTAGTATCAATCTATTCAACTTTTCATAAAGAATAAGAAAATATATATGTTAGGGGTGGGGATCTCAACTGATCAAAAGATAGTACCCAGCCCTGCCTGTTGTCACCCTCCCTTGGAATAACGTCATTGGTATTTCTACAGTATCACTTTATTCAACTTTTAAAACAGAACTGGAAAATATATAGTTTCAGGGTGGGGATATCAACCATATAAAAGTTAGTACCAAGCCCCGCCCATCCCCTTCCTCCATCAAGAATGACCCCATGGGATTTTCTTTAGTATCACTCTATTCAACTTTTTATGTAGAACCAGAAAATATATAGTTTGTGGGTGGGGATCTCAACCATTTAAAAGTTATCACACTGCCCCGCCCATCCCCACCCTCCCTGATATCACAGGGAAAATCTACTGATACAGACTTGTGCATCTTGAGACACTGATCATGAATATATATGGTTTTATAGTACAAAATAAAGTATAAATGGCAAAATTGATTATTATTGTTTTTAAGACCCCGCCCTCCTGCCCCTCCCCTAATGACCCCATGGGCATTTTACCTCGGCCTCTGGGGAAGGGGATGGGGATCAACCTTTATGTGAAGTTTGGTTAAGATTGGACAAACGGTCTTCGAGAAATTGGTTGGACAAGTTCATGGCCGGAAGAAGAAGAAGAGGAAGAATAATAATAATAATAATAATAACGAGTACTAATGTAATGATGGATGCATCATTACAAATAAGGCGCCCAAACGAATAAAAATCAAGAATTTTAAACTTGTAATATTGAGATTTAATTTTATATATAGAAGTAGTACATGAATCCAATTGGTTAAAATTCAAACAATAGGCAAAGTTGATTGACATCACCTATACCCAATATCACAACCAGTTGTTTTGATGAGTTAATGATGTTATGATTTTAAATTAATCCAAGCATTTACCCATGTCATGTCATATTGACAACTAAATGCAGCTACTCTATCGAATTGAATAAATCATGCCCCAGGGATAACTGACCATTAGTGTTGCTTATAAAAACAGATTTAGCTTGAGAGCTTTTGGACATGGATCAGTGATTACTTAAGTATCCTAAACAATGAAAATTCATGCTTATTGTTTTAATTCTTAAACAAAATGATAGCAACCATCCCATGAAGATTACTATAGTTTGAGGGTGGGGATCTCAAAGTTAGTACCTAGACCTACCTGTCCCCACCCTCCTATTGAATGACCATATGGGTTTACTTAAGTATCAATCTATTCAACTTTTCATAAAGAATAAGAAAATATATATGTTAGGGGTGGGGATCTCAACTGATCAAAAGTTAGTACCCAGCCCCTACTGTCCCACCCTCCTCTGGAATAACGTCATTTGTATTTCTGCAGTATCATTCGATTCAACTTTAAAAGCCGAACCGGAAAACATATAGTTTCAAGATGGGAATATCAACCATTTAAAAGTTAGTACCAAGCCCCGCCCATTCCCACTCTCCATCAAGAATGACCCCATGGGACTTTCTTTAGTATCACTCTATTCAACTTTTCATGTAGAAACAGAAAATATATAGTTTATGGGTGGGGATCTTAACCGTTTAAAAGTTAGCACACTGCCCCGCCCATCCCCACCCTCCCTGATACCCCCGGGAAAATCTTGCAATACAGACTTGTACATCTCGAAACACTGATCATGAATATATATGGTTTTATAGTACAAAATATAGTATAAATAGCAAAATTGAGCATTATTGTTTTTAAGACCCCGCCCTCCTGCCCCTCCCCTAATGACCCCATGGGCATTTTACCTCGGCCTCCGGGGAAGGAGATGGGGATCAACCTTCATGTGAAGTTTGGTTAAGATTGGACCAACGGTCTTCGAGAAATTGGTTGGACAAGTTCATGGCCGGAAGAAGAAGAAGAGGAAGAATAATAAAAATAATAATAATAATAATAATAATAATAATAATAATAATAATAAGAAACGGTGCAAAAACAATAAGTCGCCAAACTTTGTTTGGGCGCCTTAATAAGAAACGGTGCAAAAACAATAAGTCGCCAAACTTTGTTTGGGCGCCTTAATTATAGATTTATAATTAATTATTAACATGTTCATTTATAAAATTCAAAAACATTATAATACGGCACTGTTCTTGAGAATGAGACACAAAATGGAGACACTGTCAACTTTCTCATTTTAGGCTTACAATGTGCTTTAAATTAGCCCAGATAAATTAGACCAATTAAAGGATGATAGATATCAGTTCATTGCGCTAATTGATTTTAGACCTTTATTCAACTTTGAAGACTGTAGAATTTGTAACAATTCAAGAATCTTAAAACCCGGTGTTGTATATAACATTTATTTCTGTATACTGCCGTCGTTAATGTTTTATTATTATTTAATTACATGTATTACGTGTACATGTAAACCAGTTTTAATTTTAACCGCACTAGACGGTCGCTTCGGATTAAAACTCCTCACCAGTAGTGCTCGAACCAAAATTGTGGAAATAATCAAAAACAAACATACTAATCCATGTCCGAATCACAATATAGAAGCAAAGTAAAAATTTTGGAACTGACAAGTTAGGTTAGACACGTGAACTTCCACCAGGGAAGTGAGGTCGGGTGCTCCGGAAGGGTAAGCATCCCCTGTTTAGCTAACTACACCCGCCACGTGTGTAATCAAAATTGTGTGAAAGGAACATTATGGAACGTCAAATAAAAAAATAAAAATTAATAGACCCATAACAGCACTTAAATCTTTACAATGCATGTTAGCGTACTGTTGGACTATGAGTAAACACTGACAATGGCTCAGTTTACCAAATGTTGTATATAGATATGCTCCATTACGTGACCTATAATAAATCTCTAACTTCATGTTTGTGTTAGAGCCATCTTGTAGATTTTATCAAAATTCCATTAATACTTAAATTTAAAGGACTTCTGATTTTACATAAAAGACATACAATATGCAATAAATCGAAAACATTAAATGACTAAATGATGCATACTCTCGTTGTAAGACTATCGTGTTTTTATTTTAAAAGTTTGTGCTCCAGCGAGGATTGGAGCTAATAAAATCTGTTGAATAAAATGTTCAGAATATTGACCTATTAAATCCTAACAAAATAGTGTAAAATCATTATTACAAATGTCCTTATTTATTTATTTATTATTTATTTATTTATTTATTTATTTATTTATTTATATATTTATATTTATTTATTTATTTATTTATTTTATTTTGTTTTCAATTTAAAGTATATAAAGAAAGGAGGGACATTGTACAGTTGGAGCCTTGCAATATAACTTGAGTTGATACGTCCGAATGTCACAACTTAGAACCCGTCTGAAAATTACTTGAGCGCAATTTGTCAGCGCACCCAGTACCCGTCCAAAAATTACTCAGTGAGCGCCATTTGTCATCGCACCCAGTGCCCGTCCAAAAATTACTCAGTGAGCGCCATTTGTCATCGCACCCAGTGCCTGTCCAAAAATTACTCAGTGAGCGCCATTTGTCATCGCACTCAGTGCCCGTCCAAAAATTACTCAGTGAGCGCCATTTGTCATCGCACCAGTGCCCGTCCAAAAATTACTCAGTGAGCGCCATTTGTCATCGCACCCAATGCCCGTCCAAAAATTACTAGTATTCAGTAAGCGTCATTTGTCATCGCACCCTGTACCCGTCCAAAAATTGAAAATGCTACTACTTCTAATAAGTTATCACAGTATGCCTGTACGTCATTTCTGTTTTCTTTGTTTCACTCAGAATTTTATGACGAATTTATATAATACTCAAATTCCGTTTCTTTTAAATGACACGTGACTTTAAACATGTATATATTGTATTTTCATTTTGTGCTTTGCTGTGGCATGTTTTTGGTTACGCCTATAACAGAGTATCCCTAGTAACAATGAAGACAAAGACTCGAAGCTACTAAATTACAGCTGTAGTTACACGTGCCGCGTACACATCCAGTGGAATGCACACGCTTAAAAATAACATTTGATCACCAATCAATAAGTGCACGTGCGGTCACATATCCGGCCCTGTGTCATTACCATCGAGTGACGCTTTGTCTCGGTGCCTGGTGTTTGGTAATAGAAATGTGAAAGTCGCGTGTCTTCAATCTGAACAAACATTCTAAAGAAAGACTGATCCAGCTGTTTCTCCGGCGCACGTGACCAAAGCTTTCATCATTATCAAAGACGTCTTGTCAATTTTACCGAAACTTTCCAGATTTTCTGCATGCATTCTTCACTTCAATACAAAGAAACTACATGTATATTAGTGCTCCGCTTTGAAAAGAATGCTGAATAAATAAATAAATAAATAAATAAATAAATAAATAAATAAATGTTATCATGATTTTTAAAATAAAAAAGCGATATTAAGATATTGTATATTAACATTGCAGTTTAAAGGAGTCTCTTTCAAGAATATTTTGATAAACAGGATTTTATCTATTTTATTTTGACGCCACAGATGCTTATGCAATAAATTTTTACAAACTCACATTAATCATATTTCCATGACGTATAAATCTTAAGTTTAATTTAAGGGTCCACTCTACTCGTATAAAAACGACGCGGTAAAGCCGTGTTGTACGTTTTAAGTTGCCTAGTGGACAAAGACTAACGAGGCTTTTATGTAACAGATGTAGCCTTATATAGCTCTTATATAGCTAAAACAACACATATAATTACATATCTGAATATAAAGTGTAAACTGATTCTACTTATTTTATTTTAACATTTTAAAAATGTATCATTTGTCAATTTGAAACTTAACGACTTTAATTTCTCTTACTAATAGATATCCTAGAAGATATAAAAATAACTAAATGTTTCGACAACTCGTATTAAAATGTCACAGTTTAAATTTTAAACCATTTTTGTTATCAAATAAATATAAACCTGTAGTATTTATCAAAAACAAACATACCAATCTATGTCTTAGTTAGAGATCTGACACGCCTCTTAAACCCTACATCAAGTGTCAAGATATTTAAAAAGCATTAATTTTATGTTTACAAAAACTGAACATTTATTTAAGTGTAAATACACTCATAGTACGTCAAGCGGATTGGATAAGTCAGGACTGGGAAACTCGAAGCCATCTTATCTTAGCCGTTAAAACACTTTCAAGTTACTCAGCCAAGATCCGTTGCGTCGGTTTTTTTACGCCCCAGTCAAGAATATTTAACTTATATCGAGACGTCACCAGAAATAGGGAAAGTGGCTGAAAAATTTACCATTGCAGTGGGCTCAGGTTTCTGTAACATACCACGCCTGTCGTGACTAGGGGCGTCGGTTTTAGTTAGGGTCTCTTTCGAAGGATCCAATGACTTTCGCTTCTAAAAACTGAGTGATAGGCAAAAGAACGTTAACAGTCACTATCTATTTTCAAGTCCGTTGCATCGAAATTTGTTATAAAGTGTTATAGATAATCAGACATTTTGAATACATTTATATTGATTTCATTATGTATCGGAAATGTCGTCTTGTATTTTTTTCCCTGACAGATAAATAATTGATGGTTGTAATATTTATATTTCCCAGGTCTGGGAGAGGTCGAGATTGATGGCTTTGACAAATTAATTAGGATCAATGAACTCCGATATCAGACCTTAAATCAATGCACTTTGCTTGACTGATATTTATCTCACCTTTTGGTCACCAATCCGCATTACTCACTTATTATAGAGGTTTTTGTGTGCTTGCTTTCTGGCGAAGAGAAATCGGAGCTTTGAAAAAAACCAATCATTATTAATTAATATTATCCGCATTTGGTCCTTTACAGCCATTGTTGCTTACTATGATAAACAATAGCGATTTCATAGTTGTCGACTAGATGGACATCTTCAATACAACCGGTAGTTATTTAAATGATCGAACAAGGTTCAGAACCTTTCCATTTACAAGAACTGGGGTTAACTTTCTCCCGATACAGATCCAAACTAGATTGGCCGATGCCAAAATAATTTTCGTCTAAACATTCTTAGTAATCATCGTTTCTCGGTGTACTTAAACATAAAGTACAACTTGAATATGGAATTGCCATTTTCCAGTTTTTCCCTAAATATGCAATTTGATAATCTTGAACAATGTCCATATCGTTTACTCGTATTACACGCGTGTTATCTACAGGTGATTCTGTTACATGTTATAAGTATATTATAACGGTACACTCAAGTTGAAATATCAACTGTTGTAACATCTGGTCCGTCTTTGTGTGAAGTAAAAAGTGTCAATATTGACAGAGAGAGGATATGTAATACTGTATACCGTAACCACCTGTACAGTATTACATCAACATCAGAACAATACCTCTAGTTATAGCCATGTCGGATTTTATATCAAAGTCACACAACGGAGGTTCAAGTAGATAATCCCAACACACAAACTAATGGAACCTTGGGGAGATTTCATCTTCAAAAACATAAATGTATTATTATTATTGGACATAATTATCGTATCATTGTATTGTTGTGTTAACGCGTGAACCGTGCAAACAAAGTAATATTGGCCACCAGCTAAAATAACGACTGAGTAAAACCAGCAAGATGTGACCACTTGAATATAGAATAAACAAAAGAACAAAAGATGAGTTGTGTAAAACAGAATTGTGGATGTATTATTTAATGCACCAGATGTGTATGACACCAGGTTAATGGCGATTGTAAGGATCGTATAAGTCCACTTATATACAGATATTTTCATTATCATTTTCTTTGTCCAGTATGATAATCTTAGTTTGTATGTGTCAAACGTTAGATATATTGTATTTACAATTCCGTCTAGGGTCATTATCATAAAAAGATAACACGTGGTTTAAGTGTAAATATTTGTGGTTAGTGGCCGCAAACATACACGTGTTCCGTATTCTGTTTGGTAAATTAACAATTGTAGAAAAAGATAGAAGTAATGAGGAATAAATAAATAAATAGTAAACCTTCAATATACACGTGTAACACTTGGTCCATAGCAGAATCATGGGGTAAATAAAGATCCCCTTTACCTTTGTAAAGATAGAAATTATATGCATTCAGAAAACTATAATAATAATAATAATAATAATAATAATAATAGATATAAATTTACTAAAATTGTTTTATTTTTATTTATGTTTTGTTCAATTTTATTGAGGACATATACATAAAATGGTTATTGGTTTATTTTTTGTAATTCTAGTCTTCATTTTTTTCGGTTGCATTTTTCATTGTATTTTAAACGCTTAACCCGTATAAGCACCGATGCCAAGTACAACGCTTAACCTATAAGCACCGGTACCTTGAACAACGCTTAACCTATAAGCACCAATACCGAGTCCAACGCTTAACCTATAAGCACCAATATTGACTACAACGCTAAACCTACAAGCACCAATACCGTGAACAATGCTTAATATATAAGCAACAATATCGACTACAGCGCTTAACCTATAAGCACCAATACCGAGTACAACACTTAACCTATAAGCACCAATACCGAGTACAACACTTAATATATAAGCACCAATACCGAGTCCAACGCTTAACCTATAAGCACCAATATCGACTACAACGCTTAACCTATAAGCACCAATATCGACTACAACGCTTAACCTATAAGCACCAATATCGACTACAACGCTTAACCTATAAGCACCAATATCGACTACAACGCTTAACCTATAAGCACCAATATCGACTACAACGCTTAACATATAAGCACCAATATCGACTACAACGCTTAGTCCATAAGCACCAATATTGAGTACAACGTTTAAATTATAAGCAACAATATCGACTACAACGCTTAACCTATAAGCACCATTAGATGTTCAAAACTTGCAGAAAATTAAGAAAGAATTCATTGATGTTGAGAAACCATTGAAGAATAAACATTAATATATTCCATTGAACCATTAATGAACGTCAAACTAATTATATGAGAAATTCGTTTGATTTCAATAAATCTAATTATACTAGAAATTCGTTTGATTTTGATGTAACAGATAACGGATTCTGATTATTCCTGTCGATTATTACTGCACATTATCAATGAGACATCAATCAACCCGTTTAAATTGATTTAGTAACGTTTGTTCTTTTGATGAACTCGCTCTGTAACCGGCTGAGTAGATTAGGGTCTATTAACAGGACCGTAACACAATCAAAAATTGGCGTTACCAGATGTTGCTCCTTAGATGATTATCCCCCCAGAGCTACCTGCATCTAATATGCAATTGTTGTGTTTTATTTATAAACCTACAATTCAATATTGGATGGAGATCAAAGGGTCTTGATATCATCCCTTTGGGGGGACCGTGTCTCGTGCAGGGTTACCAAATGTCGTGCTGTATCCGTCAAGGGTTACGGAGGAAAACAAAGAATGGTTGAGATTTATCGTCGGTTAAAGATATTTTTACGGGAGTTTGATTAAAGTGAAAACTAGATTTAATATATCATTGGATGTTATCATAAAGGGTAGAAAACAGAATACAGACACGTTATAATACGGCAGGTAATCACAAGTCGTCCGGTTCACTTGATAAACTCAATGCCCACGAAATCGTACTGTAAGGAATTACTTAGAGGCAGAACGGGGATGTCTTATACGCAAATTTCAAACTTATTAAAAATAAATGGCTTAACAGTGGGCTACCGTATGTTACGCTGTTCATACAAGCGTGTAGATGTTTTCTTTTGCCAGAAATTGTCGGTGGTAAGTTTTATTATGACCACTTCTCTAAGTCTTTGTGATAGCGCAAAAGATCATTTTCCATGAATTTTCGATATTAAATGACAAAAAAGAATAAATTTTTTATTCACATGCAGAGGCGTAAATTCGATTTGTAAACGTTGTAGTAGCAATTGACTAGCAATGTGTCATGAATAAGTGGTGTAGCTCTCGAGTTAGACGTCCACCAGATAAATTGATGTGGCTCACACACTCAAGTATAGAACATTCCATTTCAAACAAAAATTATCTTTTTGTTTTATGTATCAGGTACTATACAAACAGTGCAGACATGTCGAAAGTTTAACACTGAGCTAAAGAATAGGAGTCAAAGCGCTGCTATAGAGTGGCTGAGATATGTATTGGTAGTGGCCAAAAAGCTGCCGAATTATATAGATAGCTACTGTCCAGATATAGGTAAATAGGGGTCGAAATGCTGCCGAATTATATAGGTAGTTACTGCCCAGATATAGGTAAATAGGGGTCAAAAAGCTGTCGAATTATATAGGTAGTTACTGCCCAGATATAGGTAAATAGGGGTCGAAATGCTGCCGAATTATATAGGTAGTTACTGCCCAGATATAGGTAAATAGGGGTCAAAAAGCTGTCGAATTATATAGGTAGTTACTGCCCAGATATAGGTAAATAGGGGTCGAAATGCTGCCGAATTATATAGGTAGTTACTGCCCAGATATAGGTAAATAGGGGTCAAAAAGCTGTCGAATTATATAGGTAGTTACTGTCCAGATATAGGTAAATAGGGGTCAAAAAGCTGCCGAATTATATAGGTAGTTACTGCCCAGATATAGGTAAATAGGGGTAAAAAAGCTGCCGAATTATATAGGTAGTTACTGTCCAGATATAGGTAAATAGGGGTAAAAAAGCTGCCGAATTATATAGGTAGTTACTGTCCAGATATAGGTAAATAGGGGTAAAAAGCTGCCGAATTATATAGGTAGTTACTGTCCAGATATAGGTAAATAGGGGTCGAAAAGCTGGCGAATTATATAGGTAGTTACTGTCCAGATATAGGTAAATAGGGGTCAAAAAGCTGTCGAATTATATAGGTAGTTACTGTCCAGATATAGGTAAATAGGGGTCAAAAAGCTGTCGAATTATATAGGTAGTTACTGTCCAGATATAGGTAAATAGGGGTCAAAAAGCTGCCGAATTATGTCCAGATATAGGTAAATAGGGGGTCAAAAAGTAGTTACTGTCCAGATATAGGTAAATAGGGGTCAAAAAGCTGTCGAATTATATAGGTAGTTACTGTCCAGATATAGGTAAATAGGGGTCAAAAAGCTGCCGAATTATATAGGTAGTTACTGTCCAGATATAGGTAAATAGGGGTCAAAAAGTAGTTACTGTCCAGATATAGGTAAATAGGGGTCGAAAAGCTGCCGAATTATATAGGTAGTTACTGTCCAGATATAGGTAAATAGGGGTCAAAAAGCTGCCGAATTATATAGGTAGTTACTGTCCAGATATAGGTAAATAGGGGTCAAAAAGCTGCCGAATTATGTCCAGATATAGGTAAATAGGGGTCAAAAAGCTGCCGAATTATATAGGTAGTTACTGTCCAGATATAGGTAAATAGGGGTCAAAAAGCTGCCGAATTATGTCCAGATATAGGTAAATAGGGGTCAAAAAGCTGTCGAATTATATAGGTAGTTACTGTCCAGATATAGGTAAATAGGGGTCAAAAAGTAGTTACTGTCCAGATATAGGTAAATAGGGGTCGAAATGCTGCCGAATTATATAGGTTGTTACTGTCCAGATATAGGTAAATAGGGGTCAAAAAGCTGCCGAATTATATAGGTAGTTACTGTCCAGATATAGGTAAATAGGGGTCAAAATGCTGTCGAATTATATAGGTAGTTACTGTCCAGATATAGGTAAATAGGGGTAAAAAAGCTGTCGAATTATATAGGTAGTTAACGTCCAGATATAGGTAAATAGGGGTAAAAAAGCTGTCGAATTATATAGGTAGTTAACGTCCAGATATAGGTAAATAGGGGTCAAAAAGCTGCCGAATTATATAGGTAGTTACTGTCCAGATATAGGTAAATAGGGGTAAAAAGCTGTCGAATTATATAGGTAGTTAACGTCCAGATATAGGTAAATAGGGGTCAAAAAGCTGCCGAATTATATAGGTAGTTACTGTCCAGATATAGGTAAATAGGGGTAAAAAAGCTGTCGAATTATATAGGTAGTTAACGTCCAGATATAGGTAAATAGGGGTCAAAAAGCTGCCGAATTATATAGGTAGTTACTGTCCAGATATAGGTAAATAGGGGTAAAAAAGCTGTCGAATTATATAGGTAGTTACTGTCCAGATATAGGTAAATAGGGGTCGAAAAGCTGGCGAATTATATAGGTAGTTACTGTCCAGATATAGGTAAATATGGGTCGAAATGAGTTGCGGATTCGGCACTAGTGCGTAAGCTTAGTGTTAAACTTTCGATAGACCTATACGGTATGTGTACCAGTTTTTAGTAGCTAGGCATCCCTAGTAACCGTTGTTTTAAAGCTTTTCGGAACATCTCTATTAGTGGAGAAGATAAGTAGAGCTTCTGATACACGCATAGAATTTGTACTGAAAAAGATTTTGGTTTTAAAATTTTGGTACAAGAACTACTGATGAGGAATTGTATTCCAAAACGGCGGTCTAGTGCTGTAAAATTAAAACTGGTATAATATGTATTTACGAATACACCTTTTGGCCATATACAACTTTTGCATTTTTTTTAAAATAATACATTCCCAAATGTTTGTCATACCTATAGATGGTTGCCAAAAGTCGACTTGGTGCATGTTTTGTCCACCAAAAAAGTTACATTAGAAATGTAGAATCGAAAAAAAATATGCAAGCGAAATTTGGATCAGTGATATCAACGATCAACCCTAACATCAGAAGGCTGTCGTGTCACAACGCCTAATGAAGTCCAGCGCATTGTGAAGTCGGGACTTCATTAGCCCTGTACCGCATTAGGCGTTCTTACACGGCGTCGGACTTCATTCGGAGTTGTCGTACTGCCGATAATAAACTTTCTAAAACTAGACATCAAGGAATTTCATTAAATCAAATGTGAATTAATTTTGCCAAGATTAATTCACATTTGTTTTAATGAAATTCGGAGTAACAAAAACCTTATTACATACATATGTAATGCTATCACTGTAATCAATTATTGATGAAGTGTTATAAGAAACTGTAATTTTTATTCTTCACACGAAACAATATCATACCGCAGACTGTCTGGAGTTAACGTGGAATGTAGAAACAAGGTTAAATAAGAAAAAATATTCATGCAGACATCACTGTATATAACAGTTATTATAACGAAGTAACAGTACATGTTTGACACCGAGTTAACGAATTTTAAATGCCGAATCAATTGTGTATTAAATATGCAATCCAGACATATTATATTTTTTGTCAAGTTGTATGCTTGAAACAGTCTTATTGTCGAGTGTTTTGTTTAAAGAACAAGAATAAATGCTCGGTTCTTTTTATTTCAGCAGCTCAGCTGTATTCTCGTCTATTCCAAGGGTAAGCCTGAAACAAATTAGGATACACTGACTAAAAACAATGTATCATCCCGGACCCATATCCTTATTAATGAATATTGTCCATTTTGCCATTATGGCAACATAAACGTCAAAATTGATTGTTTCCGTAGCGCCTGGTTTTCATTGTCCATATTCGCAGTGACAAATAAACTCTATGAGCGTGGGATTATTTTTCTGGTTCTTGAACAACGTTTATCAAGTCTAGGAAGTGTTCAGAAATATATTTCTGTAGGCTTTATCCCTTGATAATAAAATAAATGATCATAATTTTAAGATGTATTTCAGAAGGGCTTTATCTTTTGATGCATTAGTGACGTCACGTAATTTAATACGTTTAAATAAATATAATGTTTGACAATAAAACACAGGTTAAGATTACCAGTGATTTATACCTGAGGATTATATGAAGATCCAGAGTATCATTTGTATAAATAATATTGTTAAGTACACAATTAAAACAAGTTTATCCTTTATATATGCGATATTTTTCTATTCAAGCTTGAAGATGATAGCTTAAAGAAGGATAAGGGTTTATAAATCTATTTAAATTCCGGCCTATTTAATCTTTATCTTTTTACATTTATTGAGCCATAACTTATTTATTGCAGACAGATGAAGAATTCGACATAGATAGAAGATTTATATACATACGTATTTCTATTGTTTTATTTACTGTAAATTTTTGTTTTAAAACCCTGTGTCTCCCTGGAACAATTGCAATGTAACTGGTCCAGACTTGTTATAACAGAAATATGCATGTTTGTTCACATAAAAAACATGACTCAACAAGTCTTTGTTGTAATTATGTGTGACGTTTGTGTACTTCTCTATTTGCTGCAAGGGAACCACTATAGTCGAGTTTTTAAGGCGTTAACATTCAAACCCCAGACTCCTGCCCGGCGTGTGCCACAAGAATACAATGCAGATACTATATCGGTTTTGCTGCTTCAGGTCTGTCGATAGTTTAACATCGTCGACAGGTCTGTACTTAAGGTGTAATCAAGAGCTCCCGGAACTGAAGTAATACAATAGCTTACATGCAGTGAATATATCACTCCGTGCATGCTTCCACTATCTTGAGATATATTCTTCCGCATGTGTACTCTGGTAACGATAAATCACGGGCAGATGCTAATTATTTATTAAACAATACTAGCTTTGATTTCTTTTTTCTATTATATGAAGAAGATCACAAGTCATGCTATATAAGTATTCATAATTTATCAGTATTGACAAAAATAGAAAGAAGATACCTTTTTTTTAATTTGGCATCAGGATATCAGTCATATTTTTTTGTATTTTATCGAAACGATAGGAGCATTTCTATAATGCAATGTACAGTACAGGCCAGTCAAACGTTTAACATTGTGCTAGCGAAATGGGGCCGAACCCGGCTGCTATGAGGTTGAGATATAGATACCAAGGGGTCGAAAAGCTGTCGGGAGAAAGATAGCAGCTGCCAAAAAGATTTAGCTTACGAGGGGCGGGGGATGAGATTTCTATTCGGTACTTATTTGTTGTTTTAGTGTTAAACTTTCGCGTACATCGTCGTACATTGTGATTTTCACTTGTACAGAATCTATACTAAAATTAATTGTTTTAATCGTTAGTTTATCCGTATAAGTACGGTACATTAAGAACTTAGAGGGATAAATCCTCCGTACATGGTCAATCTTGTTACGCATGTTAGAAATAGCGGGCGTATTCTTGTAACCATCAAGCAATGACATTCAGCAACGTTGAACACTTGATATTTGGGACCAAAAATCTTTTGTTCTATTTGATAGTTAAAGGATAATCATGTAATTGGTATATTTTACGTAAAAATATTTTAATGCAGATAAAAAAAGGGGTTTTCCAGTGACATTTCATACTGTTGGTTTGGCAAATAAAAATGCGTCGAAATTGGACAACAATATGGCGCGAAAATAACTCCGTAAATAATTGGGTTTAACGGTAATGATTATGTTTTTATTCCATGCAGGACTTTTATTGACAATTAATTGAGAAATAACAATGAAAATAATTACGTTAAAATCAGGTTTTGTCGGAAATCCCGATAGATATCGATAAGTAATAGTGACTTATTATGTACAAAGGAAACTCGGACATCCCGTCTCGTCAATGTCGGAATTTCCCGCAGGCAAACTGTTACCTTTTCGGCTAAACAATTTGTTCAATGATGTAAAGACTCAAAGAATTACACAGTCGTAAAATTAAACAAAATTATTGGGTCGAATTGATATAAAGAAATAAAGAATAATAAGGGGTGGTCATTTTCTCCCTGTCAATTATCATGGCGGGTAATCGATTTTATGCCCGTATGGAATTCCTTTCAGGAAAACATTTCTTCTTTATCAAACCGCATAATTATTACAGAGGTGTCAGTCTTTTTAATGTAAAGAACGTGTAATTGTCCAATTGAAAACTGAATATTGTACCATTAAACCCATTAAATCAGGGGGAGGGGGACTGTGTGACAATTTAACGGTATGAATCTGAAATAAATAAGGAGATATGTCTTTAAAATACGGTATTATTTATTGTTATATATATTTAAAGAAATTGGCATGAATCAGAACAAATGCACTTTAATTAATTTTGAAAATATAATGAGTTTCAGAATTACCGTAATTTTTTTTTATTTCAGATCCTATGAACTTGAACGTGATTGCTATATACTGTTTTACTTACATTTTTATTTATTTATTTATTTATTTCATTTATTTATTTATTGAGATAGTTTTGTTCCAGTCGATGATAGGGGATAATTATTACATCCATCGCCTTCTTAGTGGGGACACAACCAACGAGGCGGTGACAAAACTCGCGTCCCCGGATCTTTGGTAGGTTGTTCTAAAATGTTATTTTTATTGGAGTAGTGGTATGTTAGGTAGGGATATTTGATTTTGTCCCAATGAAAAATTGTCCTCACATTGCAGGTAAATGGACTGCTGTGTATCCTATTTTATGTCCCGTTGTTCCCAATATTTTTCCCCATTGTCCCACTATGTTACTTTACACCTTTACACTGTTAAAATCAGAGAGAGAGAGAGAGAGAGAGAGAGAGAGAGAGAGAGAGAGAGAGAGAGAGAGAGAGTTGTTGATCTAGGGACAACTGTTAGTTCCATCACCGTCTTAGTGAAAACAACCACCAACAAGCTCGAGGTGGGAACAAACTCTCGCTTTCCCAGAGAAAATTTCTAAAAACGCTATTTTTCATTGTCCCAACTATTTCTCTCACAATGTCCCCACTTTACACTATTAAAACATCCACAGAGAGAAGGGGTGGATATATGCATATTATTAAAAAGAAAAACGTGGTATTTGTTTATTTGGATGCTAATCAGAGTGCGACTACAGTCAGTACCTCGGTATGTTATAAAGGAATTCATTACCGGTTAATAAAAACCAATAAGGCGGCTATTTCTATTGTTAACTTACTTACCATAACCTTAAGTCAACTCACCCACATCATAAATGCCACATATCTTTTCACAATTAAACAAAAAACTTGAAACATTCAATAAGAACATGGACGTTGTTAAGATTTATTGATACGCGAGGACAATAGAGTCCGACTGGTCACAAATTCGATGGTCAGACACAATACCAAAGGTCATCCGCTTCAGATCACTCTACTCGATGTTTTATAAAGAATTACTTGAGATATTTTTGACAGGTTGGTGACACTTTGACGCTTTTGTTTGATATTGTATTGGTTAAAAAAAATAAGGATGCAGTAAGTAGATTGTATTTTTTGTTAAATTTGGAATATTGCCCTGGTAGCAGGTCGGTCACTAAAGAAAAAGAAACTAAAGAATATTGCCCTTATAGCAGGTCGGTCACTAAAAAGGGAAACTAAAGGTAGACTCTACTTCATCAAATGTCAATATGTTGCACTTGTAAAGAACAAATCTACTTATCAGAATATCAATATGTCGTGATTCTAATTCTAAATCAGTGTATAATTATAATACAATATAACAAAGATCAGACTCTGAATAATTAATGTGATTCAGGGGGATTAAAAAAGCATCAAAAACGAAAAAAGAAACTTTTGAGTGCAAATGAATCTAAAATTCTAAACATATCTACATACTTTAGGAAGCAGCTTACCATCATATATACCTGTAAAACAATTACAATGTTAATAAACTACATACTCTAGACTTTTAACATAAATCGTTCTATATTTGCTCTAATTGTATGTTTTATAAAGCACAGTATGTGTTATTCCTTTTATTTCAATTTTTTTCCTGCAAAATGTCATTTTTCTACTTGTCATATTATGAGCTCAAGACTGTCAATCCAAAGTCGTAGTTGGTATTGTCATAAACCATTTTTTTTTAAAAAATTTAATCATAAAATACATTTAAAAAATTGTCATGTGCTACTTTTGAATGCATTATATAGTAGCACATGACAGTATCAATATGACGTTTGTGTTGTCTTGTGTGTCTGTCTCCTTAATCTCGTTTGTTGTTTCGCATTCTTGTTCTTTGATGCACTGGCCATTGACAAGTGCAAATGTGCACTTCAAAAGCAAAAATAATAGAAACGCATGTGTTGAAAAAATAACAACGACGTACAACTATTTCAAATATTTCATCTCTTGTATTGCCATTTTAAGTCAGACCAAATGTTTTGTGAGGACAATCCACAGCAACACGAAAGCAGCAGCAACAACAACGACAACATCAACAACAACAACAATAATAATAATAATAATAATAATAATAGTACAAGAATGTCAAAATTCGCGCTAACAAACCTTTCCCTAAATATATTCTCATGGGAACGAGCCCCGGTTTCAATCCGAGATCTACACGATATAGATAACTATCTGCTATGTAACAAAACATGTCATTATGAATAACACTTGTCTCCAAGTTTGATGTTCAGAGATAAACCTTTGTCAAGTCCGTATTACATAACCAACAAAATTATTTTCCACCAATATTTAGAAATATTTTCAAACTGATAAGCTCTCTCTCAATTTATCGCCACAGGCAGTCGTAGTAATTTTAATATGTAAACTGCCAGGGTGTCGCCTACTTCAACATTCTGTAGGGAGTCCTCCTACCTTGACCCTTTATGATCAGATAACATCGTGATCAAACTTTATCAATTACTTGTAAATTTTTATCTAGGTTATAAGATGGGAAAAAGAGATGTAAATCTATTCTTGCTAAGTACACAGAAAGTGTAGCTATCGACAGGCTGACTCCAGATTCCGGGATCTAAAGACAGTCCATTTCAGAGCGGGATCTCAGGATCTCAAGACAAAAAGTTTAATCAAGCCTTTTCAAGTCAGTTTACAATGCTTTGCAATCGAATCTGAGAATCTTAAAGTCCGCTATATATAGTTAGTACTAGTAAAACGGGTAGTGGTTAAGACGAGCCACGCCTTTGTTTTTGCGCCGTGTAGGTGTTGGTGACGGAGCAAAAGAGACCGCGGCATCTGGAATAGATATATCGCTGCTTGTCGTAAATCTAGGTAGATGGACGTTGTACTAAGTAATGTTTATTTATTATGAAATCAACAACGAAGATATTTTTGTCTTTGTATTCTGTAAAATATAACCCAGTTTCTCCCAGAAACCACGTAAGGTGATCCGTTCTGCGTTTTGGACTTCTGAAACAAATGGCGGCTTGATCAATGGTCTTCCCGCTTAAATCTAAATGAGACTAGACCTATTTGAGACGTAACATGGGGATAATACATAAATAATGTCCACCTGTTCTTGCACAATCAGAATTTGAGTTTACGGATTAGGTACATAATACTGTTTCTTCTTTTAAAAGGGAATTTTATAACACGGAATCAAGCATTCCGGTTATCATCACTTATTGCGTTATAATGGAAACATTTGTGAGATAATTTCACGCATGTAACGTTTTCAAGTAGATTAAAATCAACGGTTCATTTACGTACAACGATAGAAAACTCAAAGATGTTTATTTAAATGATCGGTAATGAAAGGTGAACTTGCTTTGATAAACCGAAAACCGATCTTTAAATTGTAAGCGGAAAACGGAAGTGAGCAGTACTTGAAAAATTGGTAAAGAAACACCGACAAAATATTCCATCCGGATGTAACAAGTTACCACTGCTGGGGGCGATTTCTCACAGTTTTTTTCAAAATATCAGAATTCAAGAATGTAACTTTGAAGTAAAAGAGCAACTGAATTGTAATTATTACGGTTAACTTCCATTTCCTTCAAATAAAATCAAACTTGTAACTGGATATAACTTTAAAGATTATACGGATTTTCTGTCAGAATATTAACATGTTTTCATGAATATTTGTTCTTGTTTGTCCAATAAAAAATACACACTGGTGAGAATCAAAAGCATCGTGTTATGAGCAAAAAATCAACTTAGTTCAACAAAATACCTCGATTTTAAATCGTCAATACTTTTCCTTTTGCCATGTACTATATATTTAATACTTTAATCTTTAAAAAGGAAAGTTAATAGATTCGGCATTATATGACCTTTTATATCCACCTCATCTCTCCGTTAAATTCTTTTATTCCTGGTACATAAAAACGTCAGGGAGTAATTGGGGGTTTTTATTCGTAAAGTTTTTATGCTTTGATACATGCATTTACATACGCAGGTCAAAACAAAGTCCGAATGACAAATCAACCTATGGCAATGTCCAGTATGTTTCAGATCACCTTTTGAAATTTAATGCTTAAAATATTACAAACCAAGCATACATAGACTGAAGCCTATTTACTGACATGACAGTATGACCCCATATCAACCATGCCCTTATTTCTGTGGTGTAAAAGATCGACCCCAGATCGTATAACCTCGATGACCAGAAATGACCAACAGAGACAGGCTGACCCACGCATTAACAATATTTTGAATATAAAAATCATTAATAATTTTATTTTTATTTTGCTGCTGGCAATGTGCGGTAGTCTTTAAAAGTAGCTTTTATGATAAGAAAATGACAAGAGATGGAATTATCCCCGGTGGTCAGAAATGAAACGAGGGACAAAGGAACCGGGTAGTGCATCGATTTGTAATAAGTGATTGTGATGACATAAAAGTTAATGGAAGATTTACACCTGTGGCGACACGGTCCGGGCTTTAGTTGTCACCGCCGACACCTTCAGCCAGTCATAAACACATACTTATTTCTGATATTTTATCATAGTACTTTATCATGGTATTTTTATGTTTTTATTTCATCAATAAATAATAAATATACATGCAAATATTTCCTAGACTCCTAATAAAATCCCCCTTTGAGCTGAGTTCAGCTGCTCGGGTCTCAGTTGTCCGGAGTAATCAAGATATACTTGCTACTTATCTGAAGGATTTCATGTACCTTTCTGTTTGTGATAACATCTGTTCTTATTTTTATATGATTTCAAATGTATGATAAAGAAGGTTGAATAATGCAAGGAATTCTAATTAGCCCGGCTATATGTTGGTTTGAATTATTGCACCAAGATGATTTTATTTCAATATTATGTATTTACCCGCGGTATCAAATACAATTATATTGGGATTCGCCATATTTCGGGGTAAAATAAATCGGTCACTGTCCCGGAACAAAACAGATGAAACCAAAAATAACTCCAGATACTATATACATGTATCAATATTGTACGATAATAACTGTGCTAATTTTGATTTTTTATTTACTGACCTACTACATGGAATATAGGACACAGGCGTTCAATGACCATTTACCGATTTAGCTACGATGCGGAAATGATGTAACAAAGAATAGGTGCGCAGATGCTAAGAAGTTCTCCGACGTCACGCGACTTTATCCGATACATAATGTCCGCCACTATCCGTCTTTCATTATGAATAATTTATTATTTAGATTCTAAATTTATTTATTTATTTATTTATTTATTTATTTATGTCTGCCAGCAATTTTTAATCTGAATCTTATTTAAATGTGTTATTAAAAAACTTTCTCTTTTGGAGATAATTTCAAACATTTTGACAACCATTACTTCCGGTACTTTGATAACCATAATTTTTTTAACGTTTTTACATAATAATAAATTGTATTATAATTTGCTAAAAAGATAATATCGTAAACGTGTCTTTATCTATTTTCAACTTTGCCCTGATGTACTGATAGAAATTGTTATGGATAATACTTATGTATAACGCTTTTTTATTCATTTGTAAAACAAGTGGAATTGTTTGGGGCTTCCAGAAAGTTCAATAACCACATCGCTGGATCGATATCAGACATTTGGGGTTTGGAAGGCTGGACTTTTTCTTGTCCTTTTCCGCATTGGAAATGCTTACCCATACCTCTGAGAGAGAGAGAGAGAGAGAGAGAGAGAGAGAGAGAGAGAGAGAGAGAGAGAGAGCATATTAAAAACAACTACTGCTTTGGGTTTCTGGAATTGAAATGAAACTCAAGCAACAGAATTAAGACAATACTAGTATTCAGCAGTTGCCAAAAACCGAGTATCAGACCGAAGGAGTGGGCAAAAGACCAATATTGGCCCCCAGACGCCAACAAGAGCCTTGTTCTCTACAGTGGACAATTTTAAAGAATTCAAATGGGGTGACTGTATTATAAGTTAAAGGAATAATAATGTTGTAAATATTATAATTCACCGACAATAACAGTAGTACTAGTTGTAAAAGTTAATTTTCACCTTCCGTTAATAAAACCAGAACATCGGAACCTTGTCTATAATCTTTAATAAAACCAGAATGTCGGAAACTCGTCTACAAATTAACAAGTAATTTCTATTGTTTATCATAAACTGTCTATTGTATATAGACAATAAAACAGAACAATATAATAATGACAACAAAGTTAATAAAAACCATCAATGAACATCAAAGACAATCTTACCGTTATTTTTCACAAGTTTTTGTCATCGGAAGTTAATAACAAAACCTCTATGGACGGTATATATTGCTCTCGGCTGTAGTCGGTCTTCTTTAACTTGAAGTAAATTTGATTTAATGGATGTTATAAAGCTTTGTTGGGGGTGACAAGACAATATATTAAAAGTACATTAAATCGCCTTAGATAAGTATTGATAATATTCTTAAAAGGTCGGTGGTCAATTTGTTTCTATTGATCGATAACAGAATTATTGATTTTTTATGATTGATTTGATACCCCCGGGAACATCTTTTGTATAGTGTTTTCTTGTACAAGACCGCCGACACCTTGGTGTTAATAACTATATTTACTGTACGATGGCTTATTTTGTGATTTTCATATAAATTTTTAATGACCAAGTAACAATAAAATTACCAGCCTTTATTGTGTCTTCATTGTTTTGTAGAATAACAAGGTTACTATAGGTTTATTTGATGGTGGTCATAAAAAACATGGTCACGTATTCAATTGAACTAACAAAGAAGATTGTTATCATTTAAGTGTGTGCAACGAATGGGTGCGAAATGGAAAGAAAACGAAGTAATAATCAAACGAACACGCAACCAATGCGATATAAAAGTCCTAATTGGAAGCAAAGTCATGTTTGGTAAATAAAACTATTCAATTCCCTAACAACAGCGTTCGCTTGAATGTTAATGCAACACGATGTAAGCAATAAGCAACAGTGGGCAAAGTGAAACTAGAAATTAAGAGCTTTGTGTCATAACTACCGGACCACTGCGGTTATTCAGTTGCTTGATTGCTTGTTCTCTAAATGGGAGGTTGTGGTTCTTCTATCCCCGACCTATCTGAAAAATTAAAGTGGGTACTGACTTTCTTTCGACAAGCACTTGGCATATTAAGAAATGAAAGTAACGGTTCTTTCGGATGGCAGAAACGTAAAATAAACAAGGTCTCGTGTCACGGTAGGCGTGGCACGATAAAGACCCTACCGTTTGATACCATAAGTGCAACGTAGAGGCATAATTTCTGCAACTTTGTCTTTATAAAATTAAAGATTCTTAATGGGACGTTAAACACCATAACTCAACTCAACTTATAACTACCATGACACGGGATATTAAGGTCTTTTTTGAGAGAACTTTGCAATAAATTATGCAAGTCTAGACTGTAACCGGATAAAATGTTCCCCGGAATGTGACGTCAGACAACAAACGTTACTATTGGTTACGTCATATTACCAATAGTTGATTTACGTCATTTGACGTAGCTCAGTTGGTAGAGTGCTCGCTCCGTAAGTGGGAGGTCGTAGGTTCGATCATCGGCCGCGTCTGACCAAAGACTTGAAAGTGGGTAGTGACTGTTCTTTCGCCAAGCACTCGGCATTACGAAATGAAAGCCACGGTTCTTTCGGATGGGAACTTAAAATAAACGAAGTCCCGTGTCACGGTGGGCTTGGCACGCTAAAGAACCCTGCTGTATAATGCCATCAGCGCAACCCACAGGCAAAAATTTCTGCACCTTCGCCTATAGCTGGCGACGTCTCGATATAAGTAAAATATTCTTGACTGGGACGTTAAACACCATTACTCAGTAAGATCTTCGAATACGAGAAATATCATATTGCAAGTTATGCTCAGGCCACTGAATAATTTAACCGAATGTCTTGGTGAAAATTATCATAACAAACCAACATATGTCCAACAAGACTTCAGTAATATAAGTGATAGTGTAATTGCATATATTATAATCATAACACACAGCACGCGATGAAAGTTTTATTTGACAAATTGAACACCAGTAAATTATACTAAGTGGTCTAGGGACAGATGGAAGCCTTAATACTGTCAAGAAAAGAGTATTATCAAATAGTACCGCTCGATAATGTTGACAGGTAACTTGTCGGAAGTCCTCCGTTCATAATAATAACCAAAAAGGACGGACCGACAGGATGGACTTAGTATTTAGCTTTCGGCAATCGGCTAACCTTTTTAAGCTCACCTTAATTCGATTTTATAACGGTTCTTAACTTTTGTTTAGGTGACAAGATAACTTATCATAACCTGCTAAGATAAATATAGATAAAATATAAAAACATACAAACAACCCGGGGTTATTAGAGTGTGAAAAACGATTTGTATACTAATTTGTTAGGCGCTGTAGGTAGTGTTTGACAAAATTACAAGATAAAACTTTATAGAAGGCCGAATATCGGATTGTTGATAATTATGTAATTAAATAAATTCCTATACTTTGTGATATACAACTGTGATAGTGAAATCGTTCGCGTTTGTCGGGATCGATATCGGGGACTTGGACAGGAATTTGGACTGTTTGGTGTCACTAACTCACCTCACATTAATTTGTGTATTTTGGAGAATTGAGGATAATGTTGTGGTCATATCTTCATCAAATGTCGGCTGTATAAATTAATTAATTACCATGTAACTCAGAAATGATCTTGTAGACCGTTATTTTATCTGAATTGCTGCTGTAAAACAATGTCCGCCCTAAAACTAAACACCCGTCCATGCCTTCGACTTATAGTAAGTTCCCGGTATACAAAATTGCTAACTCTTCTTCTTCCAATTATGAGCCTGGTTCTACTGGAACACACTATCACAGCAAACAATATACATGATTAAAAGGAGATCCAAAATCTGAATACTAGTATCAGTTACGTGTGCTTGTTATGCAACCTGTAGTTAAAAACACCACCCTTACTTGAGTGCAACAGAGATGCTGGTCTTGAAGGAGTCTGATGTTCGTGCTTTGTAGGCCAAACTCTGCGCTATTAATTTCCAAACCATCGACTATAACTTTGATATAATATATTTGAAAATCAAAACATGGCAAAAGTGAGAGCGAGCGAAGTCATTGATTTTTTCCCCTTACATCTTTTATTTATTCTTATTAAGTTAATAACAGGTTCCTGTAGTTTTGGCTTGTTTGTCAAATCTTTGAAAATACCAAACAACAAGTGAACATTAAATAAATTTCATCAATAAGTCAAATGTCCCAGTTTTCGGCAACATCGAAGAACAACATTCTTTTTGTAAAAACAAAACAACCTTTATTTCATCAGTATAAATCTCCCCAAAGCAAATAACACCAATAATCTTCGTGTTGCCTGCTAAACTTACTTAACAGTCGGCTTACCTACATGTACACGAGGTTTTAAAACCGGAAAACAAACGATAACCGTAACCAAATTGTTTAGCACAACTTCACATAGAAATCATTAACAACTTCATTAGAAACGTCACGGTGGTATAACTTGTTCATGATTTTGTGCACGGTATGTAGCAACCCACTTTGAAAAAATTACGCACTTTGAAAATTTTTTCAAATCGCGTCAAATTCGGGACAAGCTCAACGCACTTTGAAAATTTTTTTCAAAGTGCGTTAAAAAATGGTTCAGCTCAACGCACTTTGAAAAATACTTCAAAGTGCGTTAATGAGGTACATATAAAATTCGACCCACTTTGAAAAAAATACGCACTTTGAATTTTTTTCAAACTGTGTTGAATGCGGGACAAGTTCAACGCGAATTAAAAAAAATCAAACTGCGTTAATGAGGTACATTTAAATTTATTTCACTTCGTTCAACGCATATTTTCATTTGTGATTGAATGATCTACAACAGCCAACACAAGTTTTAACCAACATAACTAATAGCAGGGTTAGCGTTTGTATGTCGCAGAATGTGAAAACCAGTTTCAAAATGTGGTTAGCAGCCTAGGGTGTCGGGGTGAGGAGGAGGGGGTTACAAGGGGGGCATTTTGGGAAAACACCTATCTTTGCGATATGTAGCACCTATACCATTTATATCCTGACCGTAAACCATGTATATTTACAATGAAACCACTGGGCCAATTTGAACCAAATTTGGTGTGAAAGGCCCATGGTTTGTAAAGATTAAAAGTTTTGTTGGCGTTCCCGCGCCATATCCAAAATACCCGCCGTTACTATAAACGCATAATCGGCCGTTTTAGTCTTATGTGTTGTCCGATTTAGTTCAAATTTGAAGATGGAATATATATATAAGTTTGGCCATTGAACACATAAATCCACACAAACAATACCAATGTGTATTCCTTTCTCGCGAAACTAAATAGGTTGCAAATATGTGTATATATATCTCCTGTTTTCAGTTTTTGTTTATTTTCCCATTTTTTATACCATTTTTTCTTCCAATTTTTGTTCTACGTTTGCTTTGTTTATCTTTTCTTGCACACATGGGTGTATTATATGTGTATCCTATGTTGCCTTATTTATTGCAACAATATCATCCAGAACTTAAATTTAAGTATTTCGTATAAACAGGCCAGTTTGTATCAAATCTCTTTCTGGTTTCCTCCGGGTATTACATAATGCCAGTGTCGTCACAGTGTCATAGATTACGAACTGGTCAGTTTAACATGTCATATAACGCCATGTCACTTACTATGCGATGCAACATTGCATTACCTAACTTAACTACTTATTTTTATCCCTGTGTTAGCATTTTTACTAAAATGGTTGGCACTTACTTCAAATTATTAATATTACTTGTCTCTTTATATACTGTATGTTGCAGTTTTGTTTGCAACGCAATGTTACCCATTTTAGTTCCAATGTGTTCGAAGCTAGCCTACAGTTTGACTAAATATCTTTATACATCCATGGTTACAAATATAATATTTGTAACTAAGATGAAGTCTATACGTCATACTATGCACGATTTAAATTACTTACATTTGTTACATATATTTTATACACTTATCTTCGATGTGTATTGTTTAATATTAACGACGTCTTGTCTTAAGATATTATTGGTATTATCGGGTGATATTGAGACAAATCCAGGCCCTACTACATCGGACTTATCCACAATTTCATCTTCTAGTAGTATCCTGTCTAGTAAATATCTATCATTTTTGCACCTTAATATTCAGAGTCTACAACCAAAACTTGATTTAATTGAAACATTGGAAAGCACTTGTGACATTCTCGTTTTTACGGAAACTTGGTTGAATACATCTACTCCATCTACAGACATATGTTTAAATGGTTATCATGAACCTATAAGGTGTGATAGAGAAAATAGAATGGCTGGAGGTGTCATAATTTACGTCAAAAATTATCTTTATGTTAAATCAAGACCAGAGTTACATGTAAATAATATTGAATGTGTATGGTGTGAATTAAGAATCAAAGGAAAAATTATTTTACTTGGTGCTTTCTACAGACCCCCAGATGCTAACGATTCATGGCAAGATATCGAATATTCCATCGAACTTGCTTCAGATTGTAATTATGATTATTTAGTAATAACTGGTGACTTTAATGAGGATCAATTCAGGTGTAATAATGGAAATATACGCCATATTTTAGACAATTTTAATCTTTCACAAGAAGTTACAGAACCCACAAATTTTTCTGAAAATTCAGCAACTTTAATTGATTTGTTTATTATAAATGATAATGACATTGTTGAAACGTGTTCTGTAGGACAACCTTTTTATGAAGTTCACACAAGGTATCATTGTCCTATATATCTTACTCTAAACATTATCAAACCTCAACCTAAAACATTCACACGTAAAGTATGGGACTTTAAAAATGGCAATTATGATCTATATCGAGAAAAAATATCACAGATCAATTGGGAACATGACCTTCTAAATAATAACTTAAACGAATCAGCAGAACAGCTCTCCGATATTATCCTTAAAGTTGCTTTCGAATGTATACCTAACAAGATTATTACTATCAGAAATAATGACAAACCCTGGATCAAATATGATTTAAAACGGTTGATAAGGAAAAAAAATCGTTGTCACAAAAAAGCAAAACAAACAAATTTTGATTACCATTGGGCTGCTTTTAGACGTTTGCGCAACCAATGTGTCACTGCCGTACGAAACTCAAAACAGAATTATATTAACAAATTAGCTAACGACTTGAAATCCAATAATATATCCTCTAGATCATGGTGGTCCATTGCTAAAACACTTATGAAAGGTAACACAAATGACATTATACCGCCTCTTTTATATAACAACTCTGTTTATGAGGATGACGATGATAAAGTCAATATACTTAATGAATATTTTTGTGAACAATCAAGTATAGATGATAGTGGTGTTAATATCCCTTTGTTAAATATGCCCTACACAATTCTTGACAATATATCAGTGTTAAACAAATACTTTTTAGTCTTGATGTATCTAAAGCATGTGGTCCCGATCTTGTCAATCCCAGACTTCTCAAATATGCCAGTAATGAATTGTGTCAGCCCCTTGCATTATTTTTTAACAAACTCTTAGATGAATCTATTTTTCCAAAGTGTTGGAAAATTGCCAATATCACACCGATATATAAGAAAGGTGACCCTAGTATTGTTAGTAATTATCGACCTATTTCTCTTTGTAATATCATTGGTAAAGTGTTTGAAAAATGTGTTTTCAAATACTTAAACAATTACTTGTGTAGCAACAATATAATTACTAGTCTTCAATCTGGTTTTAGAAATGGTGACTCTACTGTTTGTCAATTACTAGATATCTCAAATGACATAACTAAAGCACTAGACATGGGTAAAGAAGTCAGAATCGTATTTTGTGATATAAGCAAGGCCTTCGACAGAGTTTGGCATTCAGGATTACTGGCAAAATTAAGGTCTATTGGAATTTGTGGTAAACTCATTCTTTGGTTTGAAAGTTATTTATGTAATCGAAAGTGTAGAGTCGTAATTAGGAACAGTATATCTGGTTGGTTGAATATTAATGCTGGAGTTCCACAGGGATCGATATTAGGTCCCATATTATTTTTAATTTATATTAATGATATTGTAATGGATATAAATTGTAAAATCCGTTTATTTGCAGACGACACTACTCTTTATTGTATTGTTGACGACCCAACCCAATCATCCCTTATGCTTAATGCAGATTTAGAAAAAATTAACCAGTGGTCAAAAAATGGTTAGTGTCCTTTAACCCTCATAAAACAGAATCAATGATCTTTTCCAGAAAAAATAGAAAACCATTTCACCCCTGCCTTTACATGGAAAACACATTAGTCCAAGAAGTGGAAGAACATAAGCACCTTGGTTTATTTTTCACTTCTAAATTTTCATGGCATTATCATGTTGAAAATATTGTTAAAAAAGCCAATTCACGTCTTTCAATTTTAAGAAAATATAAATTTATTTTATCAAGGGATGTTTTAGAAAAATATATTTCACTTTTATCCGACCACTACTTGAATATAGCGATGTTGTGTGGGGAAACATACCAGAAAATTTAAAATTAAGAATAGAAAAAGTAAATTTAGAAGCCGCCAGAATTGTCTCTGGTGCAACGCGCATCGCTAGCATACACATGCTTTATTCTGAAACAGGATGGGAAACTTTAGAGAAAAGACGAAATAATCATAAGTTAGTCCAGTTCTATAAAATGTATCATAATCTAGCCCCTCCATATTTACGCATGCTTATCCCACCTTCACAAAACGATATTCATTCGCATAACACGCGTGGTTCCCAAATATTCGAAACATATCATGTAAAACTTCATTTTATCAAAATTCTTTTTTGCCCTACACTATTACAGAATGGAATAATTTACCAAGCGATGTAAGAGATAACTCCTTACCAATTTTTAAGAAACTTATTAACTCTCATATCAAAGTTCCAAATTTCTATAATTGTGGGACAAGATTAGGTCAAATACTCCACACAAGGCTACGATTACAATGTAGTTCTCTAAAGTATCATTTATATAGTAAACATTTAGATCCAGAGCCCTTTTGTATATGTGGTCAAATAGAGGACAACATCATTTTCTTTTATATTGTCAAAATTTTAGACATATTCGAACATCAACCATATTTACACTTCCATATGTTTTAACCGTTGAAAATTATTGTTTGGTGACCCTACCTTGTCCTTCGAACAAAATAAAATAATATTTCTAACAGTACAGGAATTCATTTTAAAAAGTAAACGTTTTACTTAACACTATTTACTGTTTCTCATTGGTTCGAAGTATGTAGCTTGTATTATGGATATTAATATATCATGGCTTTATTATTATTACCATTGTCAATCATATTATTATTATTATTATTATTATTATTATTATTATTATTATTATTATTATTATTATTATTCATAATACAGGCTGCATTTTTGAGCTAATGAAAAACAGTAAAAAGTATTGTATTATGAATATTTCAACATATCATGGCTTATTATTATTACCATTGTCAATCATATTATTATCATATTAATTACTTGTTACACACCAAATGTATTTAATTAATTTCATTTTATGAATTTTTCAATGATATATGAATACACCCATGCATCTATTTTTTGCACATGTACACACTTTGTATTTATATTATTATTATTATTATTTTTATTATAATTATTATTATTATTATTATTATATTATTATTATTTACAATTTAATTTTTTTTTATACTATTAGTAATATTATAATCATAATCATTCCACCGATATTATTTATTATTATTATTCACAATTATTATTATAATTATTATTCAAAATTTATTATTATTATTATAATTATTATTATTCTACCACAATTCCTTTTACTATTATTATTATTATTATTATCATATTTTTCTACTACTATTATTATGTAATTAATTATACACCTTTATTAGACGTTTAAGTTGTTTACGATATAGGAGACTGGTTAATATTAGAGATATTCTCTAGTTCCAGAATCCTATTAATTAATTATTTATAATGTTATATCTATTGTATTCAATTTATCAAATAAATACTGTTTAAACTAATATGTGTAAGAAAAGAAGCGCGGATCTCCGGACAGACATGGAAGTGAGATCAGGTTCTCCGGGAGTAGTATCTCCTGCTCAAATGCGTAGTATGGTAGTAGTTGTATGTTCAAGAGAGGAAACACAAATATTTAATTGGTGTTAAAGATGTCTAAAAATTGTGAAACTGGACAAATGCCAGTAACCAAAAGCTCCCCCCCCGAAAAAACCAACCAACAACAATAGACAATACAATAAAAATTTAAGGCCCGTTGCCATCATGGTACGACTTGGACCTACATTCGATATAAAGGGGTGGTGTGGTTAACCGGTTTATGGCGGGCTGTGAGACCCTATTTGTCAGACATGGGGCGTATTACATTGCAATGTACATGTAATACATTACATTACAATTACTTTGGCAAGACTAGCATTATATTACAATTACAATTACTTGCATTTTGGAAAGTAATGCATTATATTACAATTACTTTACTAAAGTAATGCATTATATTACACATTACATTTCATAAATTTTATTAGCAAAAGAATTTAAACATATATAGATGAGAGATGTTTCCTGTTTAGAATTTGAAATTTAGGGTTAAGGAGTGCACTTTATCGTGTAACATCTGCGTCGACATGGGGCATCGGTTGTAAGGTCTTATCCAAATTACCCCAATGGGTTTCATTTCACAATATCATTTTCAAGAAGTCTTGGTCAGAACCTGCCGGGGTTCGAACCAGTGATCTCTCACACACGGAAATTATCTTCCGTGACAGAAAGTACATTAAAACATAAAAAACATGCCATAACAAATAAATAAAATTCAACCCATCGAAGATGGGGCGGGGGTGACCAATAACAAATCAAAAAATTATATCTTCGAAGCGGCGACTAATAAATATCCTGGGGACGTGAAATTCATCTCAGAACTCCCTTGTAGTAGCCTTGTCACAGCTGAAAATGACTGTTCACATATACATGAATCATGAATAGCCGAGATATTACCAAGTGTGAAAAAAATTACACTTTATCATTTTTTTAGTTGTTGCATTTGTGGTAAAATTTTACTACATTTGTGAAAAACATTTACTACATTTGTGACCAAACTTACATTTGTGGTTCGATACTACATATGTGACACATTTTCATTACATTTCAGATTTGTATAAGTTACTACGTTTGTGGTAGTTACTACATATAGGGGCCCCACACGCGCTAAACCTCCTACTTTTCATGTAGTAAAGCGCATTATTAATTTTGCCTGCTACATCAATTGCAGTTATATCGGCTATAATTTCCATTGCTCCGACGTCCTGACTGATTAACTATCAAGGGTTCTCATGTCGTTATATAGTTGTATTCCAGACCTGTTTATATTACTAGAATATGCTAGCACACACACACACTCACCCACACACACACACACACACACACCTGACGCACACACACACACATACCAAATTGACAAAGATCGACAAGTTGGCAATTCGTTTTCTTTTAATAAAATCTCAAGATCTCAAGATCTCTCTCTCTCTCTCTCTCTCTCTCTCTCTCTCTGTGTGTGTGTGTGTGTGTGTGTGTGTGTGTGTGTGTGTGTGTGTGTGTGCTTTGCCATTTTGAACGTACTGTCTATCAAACTGCCTGGTGCACGTTTATTCCTGTTGGTTATTATCGGGTCTCCCGTAAAGAAGAGCTCCAAGAAAATTGTTGAAATCAAAGATGTTTTATGGTTGAGAAGAAAATTTTTCAAAGTGCGTAATTTTTTCAAAGTGGGTTGTCACAGGTGTTTTTTAACGCTGTTTGAAATAAAAAAATATTTTTTTCAAAGTGCGTTGAGCTGAACAATTTTTAACGCACTTTGAAAATTTTTTCAAAGTGCGTTCAGCTTGTCCCAAATTTAACGCGATTTGAAAAAAATTTTCAAAGTGCGTAATTTTTTCAAAGTGGGTTGTTATAACGGTATAATTTTGGTGGACCTCTATGGCAAGTGGGCGTCTACTGACTAGTCGCTTACCACGAAATGTATGAATGCATAATTTATGCACATTGAAGATTTCTTAGCGACCGACTAGATCTCTCTCTCTCTCTCTCTCCTCTCTCTCTCTCTCTATCTCTCTCTCTCTCTCAGCTACCCAGTTTTATACCGACGTCTTGTAAGGTCAGTAATTTTCCCGCCATTTCGGTGGATAGTTTTAATATTTGACAAGATAGTGTTTACATAGTCAACATATCTGTAGATAATAATATATCGTATCACATTTGTATGTGTCAATCTTACGTCACTTCGACTGAGTATTTAAATTTACCATGTAACATCTGAAAGCCGTGACATGTTTATTTATGATAATATTATCGATTGTGATATTGAATATATTACCAAAAGGTTGTGTCTGTTTATTCTTAACGGCTAAATGACCATTACAGAATAAATGCCATTAACGGTCATTACACTCGCTAAATATTAACATATGAAAGTAAAACCAAACCTTATAATATTGAACTGTATTGTTATTTATTTATTTATTTATTGGGGTTTTTCTTTGCCTAAAGATGCATATTTTGCCATGCTGAATTTTATTGTTCGTATAATTTAGCCCTAGTTAAATTGTTAAATTTCTGAAGCGGTGTCGCATAATCGAATTTGGACATTATACATTTTATTATGAAGCATTTTGTAATAATATTTAGTACTTGAAATTAAATAAGTAATGCAACTAATAATAATAATAATAATAATAACTTTATTTGCATCAAGCTACACAAAGCTTATAACACAAACATAAAATACAATGATAAAGATAGCGGCAGAATAAATAACATATACAGGTACAGATATACAAAAAACATTAGAACACATGGCTTAATAGAAGATTCAGTAAGATATATAGCAACAATTTGATTTCTTAATTTATAAGCGTGGAAAACATATTTGGATAATTTAATTAGCAATGACGGTGAGCTAGAACTTAGTATATAATAGAGTTTATGTATATTAGGCCAGTGGTTATAATATAATGGCAAATAACACGTCAGTCTGTTTAATTAGTTATTCTAAAGTGTCTAGTAAGCCGCATTATGACTATGTTGCTGTTACAAATCGTGTCATTCCGTTTTCTTTATTGTTTTTGTTTTATTCAATATTTAGTTCCAAAAATATTCTAAATTCATCACCTGGTTGTCAAACTATTTTCATTTCTCATAAGTGCAAGTAATTGGGAAAAGGTGATTGTTTTTAATTACCTATTTTCTGAACTGCAAGAGTGTAATTACCATCATCACCCTGCCATTAGTTGATGATTGCCACGGGGACAATCACTTTCCACAGATTTGTCAGGTTAAGTTCACACTTTTTACACTTAGTCAATCATTATATTAACCACTTAACGGTCCCATTATATTTTAATTCCTTTAAGGTAGAAAAAACTTATTGAACAGCTGCTTAAAAAACTGATTTATTTTGTTAATTATCTGTGTGAAAGTATGAAGGCTACTTGTTAATTAATATGGCAGGTATCCCAATGTTGTCAACAGATGGAAAACAATACGCATTAGTTCCACAAAGGGTTTGATTTTTTAAGAAAAATAAGTTGTTGTTCTACTTTTCGCAAATAACTTAGATAATCCTAAGAATTATATTCGAGGGTGAATTTTTAGACGAAATTATTACCGTTGAAATCGCGTCATTTTATTATTAGTTTTTGAGTTGTTAAATTTTATTTTATTGTTCTCAAATAACTTGGACAATGCTAAGATTTCTTCCAAGATATATTTGTTTTTTATAATTGTATCTAATTATCTATAATTTGTAAGAAACAATGTTAATCTTTGTAAAAGAAGACATAAAGAATGATGATGATGATGATGATGATGATGATGATGATGATGATGATGATGCAAATAACTTGGGCAATTCTAAGATTACCATTTCAAGAAAATAAAATAAAATTTCTTAAAATGTGAAAAGTATAAGCGTTGGAATTGCGACGTTTGACAGTATTGTCATATACCTTTTTTTTAATGTATTTTATGATTAAATTTAAAAAATGGTATATGACAGTATGATCCGACTTAACATGTCATATATTATTAGTTATTTTTCTTTCTACATGTACTTTTGTACCGCTCCATTTTATCATTTCTTGTCACCTAGGGATGACAGTCATTAGTTCTGTATAGATATTATAATACTATAAATGTTTGTTTATTATGTAAACTCGACACAATTTACAAGCATTTATAAAAGCCTGTATTTACATAACAATCCTGACATGTATACAACCACCCGTTAACATACCTCGGGCGAGCGGTGGGCTGGATACGTGTATCTCTACCCTGTATCTAACAAACAAGATGTCAAGATACATCCCAGATACAAGGACGGAAACGCGTGTCAACCATACCAATTCATCATAATAATCTCTAACACTGTATGCTTGCATTCCAATTACGAAAAAACACTGTACGCAAGTACCTGCAATGTGGGGTCAATTTCTTTTTTAGGGACCATGTCAAATGTCCCCACGTAACCTTTCACTACAGACTCCTTTTAAAATACCAATATTTTAACTAACTTACAGTGGATCTGGGAGATTGTCCCCACATTTTTGGTAGTTTCTCCAGTAAGTGCTGGAGCTAAAAAATTGTCCCCGGATCGGCAGTTGAACCCTCTCTCTCTCCCCCCCCTCTCTCTCTCTCTCAGTTGTAATAAAATACCTGGCAGTAAAGATAATGTGTCTGTTAGGGTATAATTAATTAGTACATTAATGATGACAGTCGCACATTAAATAAAGTCTATTACAGGTAGATAATAATTCACTATCTATCACAGGTAGGACCTCGGTATTTTATTACACCTGTTGATGATGTTAACAGTTTCTTATAACTGACCAGCTAGGTGCTGACACATGCCATTGGTCAGATAATAGATATTCCTGTCAGGTATACTGCACCTTGTAAACGGCTGATCATGACCTTTGTCCAGTGGTCAATATGGTCAGTATATAATAATTAAGTTATATCACAAACAATAATCCTCTAAAATGCCACCAATCACCTGACATCTAACACATGCCTTTTTTCTCACCATAGTGGTAAAAACTTAAGTGCCCACTTGAACAAAGTTTGTAGGGAGAAGAAGAAAACCCGTATATTTCATCCAGAATATAAATGCTGATGGAAATTAATCTTTTCAAAACAAGCGTTTTCTTAATTTTGCAATTTCTGATTGGAATATAACAATATTATGCGATATTTAAACCAATATCAATATCAATTTACACTTGGTGTTTCTAAACTATGATAAATTTTAAAGCGAACTGTTTTAACTGGAAATGAAAAACTTTAAATGTGTGTACATTTCTAAATTTCTTCATGATTTAGTTTTTGATAAGCTAAAGTAGAAAAACTCGAAATGTACGGCAATCATGGAACATTGTGAATACACGAAAAAGATATTCAGGAAATATATTTCATCAACTTTATCTTAAAATTTAAATCGTGTAAGTCGATTACTATTAAACTTATATTTTCAAGTATTTAAATTTTTCTCTTAACGTTTGATGAAATATACACGAGGAGAAATTTTATATCCTTTTCAATTTTGAAAACAAAATTTATAGGGTGGGCCATATCTGTTATAAGAATGCGATTTCCCTATAAAATGATAAACAATTTCGCTGTTTCTTCAACGTCCTGTAGTTTCCAGACACACTTTCACTCCAAGAACTTAAACTCTGTTCCGTTCCGACAATGATCCCATGTAGTGAAGGTGTTTATTGACTACAAATTAAACTCCATAGGAACAAACCCCCAGATGATCCAAATTACTCAATCCCTCAATGGGGAGTACTCAACATCCATCTAACTTCAGAAGTTCCGACAGTACAAGTACGAGATCACGTGATTGGAAGACTGAGAGGATCGATTAATGGAGGGATTGATACTTTCTCTCCTGCTGAGAGTCTTGGTGTTGTGTGATACTTTGTGTAACTAATTCTGAATTAGTCAATTAAAGCTTATTGTTGTTACTTCATAATTGTCTAAATTAAAGCTAACTTTAGCTCGTCGGACCTTTGATCGGTAATAAAGTCGGATATAAATGGACATTAATGTAACGGTATCTATTGCGTTTCCGCAGACATGCGCGTAATTAAATAGAATGATGATATCCTTAACGTGTAAAATTAACACCGACAGAGATGCAAAATGGCGGGATTTCTGTACATACATGAGCTGGAAAATAAACTCGAATATCACCATCTTCATCATGAGAGGAGTATGAATGTTATGGAGTTTTATGCCCCGGTCAAGATTTATTCAGTTATATTTAGGCTGTCATTTCATGGCTGGATCGAAGTAATTGGAGTGTCCGCAGAAAACCACCGTCCTTCGGCTAGCAAATTAACAAACTTTCTCACATATGATCTGTGCCGACTGGGGATCGAACCCAGGTAACGAGAGGCGCTTTAATCAGTTAGACCACTCTACAAGAGAGAGAGAGAGAGAGAGAGAGATCATGTGGAAATAATTTACAGTTGCGGTTTTTATCAGACGGACAATCAACGGAATCCTATACCGGTCATTATCTCCGGATTATCTATCGAGGGGATTAGCTATCGTATTCACCGTTATGCTGATAAAGAATGATAAACACAAACACGGTGACTAAATCCTAAGTTTCTTACATACTGTTAAAAGTTCCGCAGAAAAGTAAGAATAATATTACTATAGTAATAGGATTACTGAAGTAAATGCTGGTATTTGTTTATGTTATTTGGATTGTAGAAGTGATATCAAATATTTCTTATCCTACATCGATGTTTTATCTTTATCAAAGGGTAAAATTAATTAAAGTCTCGACATGAATTCTGGCTAAATGTCGGAGGAGGACTCTTTTGTCTTAATTTAGTATTTTTAATTAAAAAAAGTGTTTATGCTGGTAAACACGAGTTACTTCCCTTTCCACAAATACATCCTCGTACCAGGTACATTAAATGTCGCTGCACGTAAATTAAGTTTATTTTCCCCCCTTTTTATAGATCTAATACTGAAATAACTAAATTATTTGGAGTCAAAATTGTCAAAGAATATGAATATTGGTGAATATTAGTAGTCTAAATTTGTGACACCCCTCCAGGCGGACGTAGAGATTGTTGTGAGGTAATCTAATTAGAAACGAACAAAAAATGTATGTGTATTGTAATTGACACTCACTTACCCCCAGGAATTGAGAAGTGTTAATAATAATAATACTATTAATAATAATAATAATAATGATAATACCAGATGTAATTAATTACTTACATGTCCAAGGGGTAGTGAGTGTTTATAATAATAATAATAACAATAATAATAATAATACCAGATGTAATTAATTAATTACATGTCCAAGGGGTAGTGAGTGTTTATAATAATAATAATAACAATAATAATAATAATACCAGATGTAATTAATTAATTACATGTCCAAAGGGTCGTGAGTGTTTATGATAATAATAATAATAGACGCGAAAGAATAAAATTAACCGATTTTTTTTTAAATGTTAACTTTTTTTATTTCATCCACAAACAAAACAAAAACAAAATAATTAAAATGCCTGTGATTGAGTAACTTCCGAGCGAGCACACGTCAGATGAAATCTCCCTGCAGTGCGCTCGTGTCTGCCAAGGCAAGTGCCAACACGCTGAATTAGTTACTATTTATGGCAAGCCCAGTCAGCCATGATGATCCATACGCATGTCAGTTTTATATATCTATTTTATTGTTCAAACGTGTCGCTTCAAAATCAATACTATCTAAAATTTTATAAAGTGAAGATTTAAAATTTCATATTCAGTTATATTTTCATAATTTCAGAAAATAACTAATATTTTCAGTAATAATACAACAGATTTTCATTCTGGTAATCATATGTTTGTAAACATAGCCATGTCGAGTGATTAGTACCCGCTGGCTACATCACGTGACCCTATTTATCGACGAGGGCGGAGTCTCGCTTCCTGATTGGTCGACTGACTGTCTCATGTATACTATTAGTGGCGTCTTGTCCAAGCCTGTTTCACAGTTGTAAATTTGGAGTAGAAAGGTACACACGTTGTGTTTTCATTCTAAGTTATGCTTGGATTTACCGTTAAACCAGAAGTCAATATGTCACAAATTGAGAAATCTAGAGTTCGAAGGTGTTTGTTTGGTCCTCCAGACCATGACACCATCAAAAAGGATCTTAAAAAACTGGAAGACCAGAATATTAGTGAAATGTCTACTCTATATAACTTCGATTTTAAGAATGATGTGCCTTTACATGGTAGATATCATTGGGAAATTATAGCTTCTTCTGAACATATTCCAGAGTTTTACAAGAAAGGATATGAATCAAGAAAAACAGTCAAGTTAAATCGTGAAAAGTGTAGTAGATCATCTATAAGTGACAGTGAAGATGACGACCAGGGAAATACACAACATGTGTGTCATCAAAATGACGACGAGGATGATATGGACATCTTGGCAAGACCATTAGAGTTTTCTAGCTCGGATGAAGAGGATAATGTTATATCTAGTCAGAATACGGAAATGTGCAATACAAATAAAGATACAGACAGTAGTGAATGCAGTACCAAGTCCGGGGGGAAAGTTCTCGTGCAGCGTCAAATTGGTGGTAAGTAGAGCATGGCATCTTGATGTTTACTACATGTATACACATCTCCTCTTCGCCTTACCCCCAGCAGCTTGTAGTACACATCTCCAGTAAATTACATCTAGGTCAACCCATAGAAGGTCGAAATACACCGATGACAACTTGAGCAAAACAACCTTTTCTAGGTTAGGCCTAGTGTATAATAATAAGCGACTCGCTGTTCAAAATAGGTCAAACGTATTTGTGCAAACTACTCTCTCTCTCTCTCTCTCTCATAATGTTGTGTATATACATGTATTAACAATAGTTGCTTTTGTTTATTTGTTTCTGTAAACATTTCGCTTAAATAAATAACATTCATTATATTTATCTCGAGACCATTTGCAATATAAAATATATAAATTTTGGTTTGTACGAGATAAATGAAAATATTTTTCATTTAGTTCATGACCAGAAATTGCCGCTTCGTTTAAATGTCCCAAAAACGTGTTAGATCTGAACAATAAATCGTGGGAAGTAATTTGCGGTTTAAAACGAGTAGCAAATACAACCATTGGATCGTTGTTAGAAACAAGCTCAAACTTGCTGCTTTTGTCGAAGTCGGATAGGCCAGGTTTAACATTAAATGCCAGATCAGCGGTTCATTCATATGAATGTAGAATACAAGTTGATACATAACAAAAATCATATGATTTCTATTTTCTGATTTCGCGCCGTCTTTTTATTATTTCTCCGATGTTGCTACAACGAAATCCGTCTGTAATTAACAACCATTACGTGAATATAGGACACGGGATTAAATCAGATTAAAATTTGAACGTCTGACAATAAAATTAGAAATTTTATGTAAGGAAATCTAACTTTGTGTTGAATCAGATTATGTTTTTTGAATTACATCCAACAAAAATATAAATATACACTACTATAAATAATATATGTCGTGCTAACCTTGGCAGATTTCTCTCTCAGCTGGAGGTAATTTATCGATCAGTTATTGATTTTCTTTGTTTATCCTAGTCGTTTACAGCAGTGTGTGAGATGCTGGATGACCGCGTGTCATAACATGACAGCCCTAAACCCGGTAGTTCGTACCATGCTGATTAAGAAATCGGCGACATTTATTATTAATGTCATAAAACATGCTTATTAAATCGTATATTTCTCCAATATCACACAACAATCATTTCATAAAAAATATCAACTGAGAAATAATATGCTTATTAGATAAAAATATATTTCAACGATACTTTACGGCAATTATTTCATAAAAATATCAAGTTTAAACTAAAAAGCTTATTATTACTAGATAATATATTTCAGCAGTATCACATGACAATCATTTCATAAAAATATCTATCAACTTTAACTTAAAAGGCTTATTAAATAAATAACACTTTTCATTGACAATACACTGCAGATATTTCATAAAATGTCACCGTTAAACAAGAAAACAAGGAAGATTATTTGTACCAACAATGCATAAATTCTTATGTATTGTGATGCATTTAATTCCGGTGGCACATAATCAGTTGTGATTACTAAACAGTTTTACTTTCCCAAATCATGATTACAAATATAATAACACAATATTTGTATTCGTATTTACAGCATTTCAATTTCCCCATTTCGCATTTCTGTAATGCTTGTATTTATTAAACTGACATTTGGAATTTTGCTGATTCCCATAATGAAATTGCTTATGTTTATTTATTTTTATTTGCAGATTTTATGAAAAAGAGGAAAAGAAACACACCAGTACATAGTTTATCATCCAAAGCTAAATTAAGAAGATTAGATTTATAGAGAGAATATTTTATATATACAACTTATATATGTATAAGGTAGGTTGAAATACATATTAAAATACTTGATATATTTGGCAAAAACAATCTGTAATACAAATTTCTGTATTCTTTTAAAACTTTAAGATTTCCTTTGTTTATTTTTCTTAAAGTTTGTTGTATCGTTTTTAAAACTTAAAGTTTTCATTCTGTAACCTGAAATAGCCTTTAAATCTTTAAAAGTCCTACTTAGAGATAAACGATGGGAAAATTTCCCGGGAATATAGTAGACGTAGTAGAAATTTGCATAAAGCCTGACCTGGTTGTCACGCTAGTGTAAAAATAGAGTATATGAAGTGAACTGTCAAAATGAGAGAGATGTGTGTAAAAGATGACTAACCAGGCCATAGGCTCTACATCACGTGACTTGTCATTTTAAAGTAAACGTACAAAATTATCATAATGTACACAAGTGAACTAGTCTTGCGTGATTAAATCTTATATTGTATTTTTCCTCTTTTTCAGATATTATTTATTCATACAAAAAAGTGCTAGCACAGTAATGGAAAGATATGGGCAGCAGCCGTTACCATGGAAACAGAAGTTGGAGTTTTACGTTTTATCAACATTGATGTATTATCGGGGAATTTATTGGATATAATTTTACGAGATTTCCTTGATACTGGAACTTTGTGGACACTATGCCAAAACGTCAGATTCTTGCCAAAAACATACAATGTGACATTAACATTTCATTAATAATATATGTTATGTTTTATATAATATATCATTCTGAAGATATTTATGTCATGACTAAAAATTATATCCTGTGTATAGTTTTATAGCCATGGATGTTTTCTTGTATTAGCCCAGACAAATGACCTCAGCCTTAGGGCAGGCAGTGTGGTCTTATGACATGTTAACATGCTCCCTGTCTGGACAGACTGGCCAGTGGTCACTTCCTACAAAACCTAAAAAAAAATCTTTTTTTAGATATTGTAACAAAAAGTTTATTTTGGTCAATGCATGTCTGTAACAATATCGGTATATGAAGATTTGATATATTTGTGGGTGGTTGGTTTTCTTTACCAGTCATTATTTTGGTATGAGAAGAATGCCCATATATACATATTGCTGTGCATTTCTTAAATTGTGCAATGAATTTTTGTCAAGTTCTTTTTAAAAAGAATTTGTTATTTTGATCTCAAATATTTATTAAGAGTGTATTAGAATGTATCTAATACACCATTTTGTGTATGTGATTGACTTGTTCACATGACTGTCATGTGACTGGATATCATCCAGGTTTTATTTATATAATAATGTACATATTTTAATATATTATTTTTATCTAAGATTTGAATATTTTTCAAGGCATGTTAACTTACTTTGTAGAAATTGAAATATGTACAAGTTTGGTGAATTGGATCGTTTTAAGACCAATCTAAGGAATTTTTTGAAATGCAAGCCTTGATTGAGTGATATTTCTACAAATTAAGTTTACTCGCCAAAAATATGAGAACTTTTGCATTAAGGAAAAAATATTTAAAAATATTTAATCTGAAAGTTTTGAAGGTGTATTTTTATGCAGCATATTTGAAATCCTATTTATTATTACCACAGTATGTGAATGAAAAAAAGAGAAATTACAGGAAAAATTCAGAATGCACAAAATCTTGTATGCCGGAACAGGAATTTTTATTTCAAAAACACCAAATATTGCATAGAAATCCCTTTTATGTTGTGTTCAACTTCTAGATATCATAATTTGTTGCTCAAGTGAAAGCGGCAATAATGTTGTTGATAAATAGGGGTAGTGCATTTATTGTGCATCATCATTTTGTTCATTTTCAGTTGATCTCACAAATTTCTGAAATTCAGTTTTAATTTATTATGATGGTCATTGATAATATTATTCATTTTTATAAATTTTCCAATGATTTATACACAAGTACATTTGCTATTAACGTACATGACCAAATTCTGTTTCAATTTATTTATTCCAAATTTCATATTTTACAACACTAGCAATTGGGTTATATTTATAAATAAATTCTACATTCCATATTTTATATATTAGTATCTGTCTGGGTAGATGAAAACTTAGATTAGAAGGGTCCCTTATTTATTGGTTTATTTAAAAAAGAAATGATTTTAAAATTCCATTTTATGTAGAATTTGGTCATGTACTTTGATGGTTATTATTTCACCAGTTCATATTGGTCATAATAACTGTTGTGATGGCTCCAAAGTGTTTACTTGTAGTCTTAATTCATTTTGGAAGAACACTCCCAAGTTGTTGATAATTTTGTTATTGTATAATCGGAGATACACTGGTTATCTCTGATAGAATGATACAAAAATAAATAAAAAATAAATTAAAAAAACTGGTCTTATTGTTTTATGTAATGTATAGTACAATACACACAAATACACACACAAGTTCAGATTATTCTGTACCATTGGTAGCAAATGTTGCATCTTGTCTGCGTTTTCATCATCACGGATGTAATCTGATTCTGAATTCGGAATGCTAGTTCCAAGGCGATGCTTATGCTGTATGCTCCAGGCAAAAAAGTGGGGCTGATCTAGATTATTACTTGAAGTCTTTTGAAGCTGGTGACAGACGATGGCGTCATTTATCACACAGTAGCTGATAAATGTTGTACTTGGCTTTATGTATAATCAATGTAACACAGAACAACAAGCAAAATTAATAAGACAATATAAACACATATAGAGACACTATTTATAAAACCACGATTCTCAAGTAAACATTTCATTGAACCTAGGCAAGGATGATGCCGATCCAACACGTTCAATATTAGTTTTTCTAGACCAGTAAAACCTTTAAACATCTTGTAATGAGAACTTGGAATTGCGTTGTAGCATCATAAGATAGAGATTTAAAAAAGAATACTGACTTCAAGAAACAAACATACAAGTCCATGTCAAAAGCACAGCCTCAAATCAAAGTAAACTTTGAAACTGACAAGTTGAGTTAAACAAGTAAAGTGGTACCGGGTGCTCCGGAAGGGTAAACATCTAATGTTTAGGTAGCTAAACCCACAGGGTGTATAACCAACATTTTCTAGTCATGACTCTAAAACCTTAGATGATTGAAACTTCGTGTATAGTAGCATTGACACTAAAAATTCTATAAAGTTTTCGAAGACGGTTGACCTGGCGCAACAACCTTTAAACATCTTCAAACCCATAAGGAAATAACATCGTCGAGTTTTATCCAATGTTATTTACAGTAAATAAAGTGACTGTATGGGGAAGTGGTAGACAATGAATTTTGAATGTTTCTAAAACACATTTTGAGATAATGTTGCGCTTTCAATTTTCTCGGGTAAGCGAATAAGTCTCGCTGACCTCTTGTTTTCTGGCAAGACACAAGTCTCTCTGTATTTTGTGCTTTGATTTGAGAACAATTTTGAGAATGGGAGAAAAACGTTATGCAATTTGAAAATATCAGAATTTTAGTAAATACTGATTCACATTTAAATCACATTGTCATCTCAATGACTTATGTAAATAGACACGTAACACAGTTAAGTTTGAGTGTTTACGTAACAACCCCTTCATGTAGTAAATCTACAATCGGGATTTGTTAAAAATAACCCTAGTTATGAGTGTTTTCCGTCCGGCTTAAGAAATAATATCGTCTACAGAGAGAAGAAAACAGATCAAGCTTTCGCTCAAACAAAACAAAATAAACCTTACACAACAACAATAAAGCAACATTACTATCCGGGCTTTATTGTTTCAAAGTTACGGAAGGGCAAACAGTCTTTTAGATACAGGCTTTTGCATGATAACAGTACAGGCCTGTCAAAAATTTACCAATATACTGACGTAATAGTGCCGTATTGACAACCCCTCTAAAGCCTGACGTAATAGTGCCGAATTGACAACCCCTCTAAAGCCTGACGTAATAGTGCCGAATTGACAACCCCTCTAAACCCTGACGTAATAGTGCTGAATTGACAACCCCTCTAAAGCCTGACGTAATAGTGCCGAATTGACAACCCCTCTAAAGCCTGACGTAATAGTGCCGAATTGACAACCCCTCTAAACCCTGACGTAATAGTGCCGAATTGACAACCCCTCTAAAGCCTGACGTAATAGTGCCGAATTGACAACCCCTCTAAACCCTGACGTAATAGTGCCGAATTGACAACCCCTCTAAAGCCTGACGTAATAGTGCCGAATTGACAACCCCTCTAAAGACCTTGTTAGCTATATCTCAACACCTCTTCTGCGGCTGCCATCTATCTCTCGGTAGCTTAAAGACCAGTTGCTATGTCATTCGCTACGACAATGTTAAACTTTCGACAGGTCGATACTTTATGTATTAATGCCATTTCGGACTGAACAAAAGTGCGTTTTAGATAAAATTACATATAGCCCGGAGTAATATGTGCAGTCAGTTACTGTGCATGTCAAATGCACATATTAAGTGCAGTTTATTGCAGAATTGTGCATTAAAATCAAACAAAAGCCCCACGGTAATAAAAATTATGTAAATTCTACGATTTAATATACTTGGGCCTTGTCTAAAACCATATTACAGACTCGAACATATGTGACTCAGTATTACTAAATGTCTACCAATGTACTACCATAGCACCAACAAATGCTTTTCTCTAGAGAGCTATGGTAATGGATGACAGCAACCAAAGTACTACCATGGCACTAACAAATACTTCCCTCTAGAGAGCTATGGTAATGGATGACAGCAACCAAAGTACTACCATGGCACTAACAAATACTTCCCTCTAGAGAGCTATGGTAATGGACGACAGCAGCCAAAATACTACCATGGCAATAACAAATAATTCCCTCTAGAGAGCTATGGTAATAGACGACAGCAGCCAAAGTACAGCCATGGCAATAACAAATACTTCTCTATAGAGAGCTATGGTAATGGACGACAGCAACCAAAGTATTACCATGGCACCAACAAATACTTCTCTATAGAGAGCTATGATAATGGACGACAGCAACCAAAGTATTACCATGGCACCAACAAATACTTCTCTCTAGAGAGCTATGGTAATGGACGACAGCAGCCAAAGTACTACCATGACACCAACAAATACTTCCCTCTAGAGAGCTATGGTAATGGACGACAGCAGCCAAAGTACTACCATGATACCAACAAATACTTCTCTATAGAGAGCTATGGTAATGGACGACAGCAACCAAAGTATTACCATGGCACTAACAAATACTTCTCTCTAGAGAGCTATGGTAATGGACGACAGCAACCAAAGTATTACCATGGCACCAACAAATACTTCTCTCTAGAGAGCTATGGTAATGGACGACAGCAACCAAAGTACTACCATGGCACTAACAAATACTTCTCTATAGAGAGCTATGGTAATGGACGACAGCAGCCAAAGTACAGCCATGGCACCAACAAATACTTCTCTATAGAGAGCTATGGTAATGGACGACAGCAACCAAAGTATTACCATGGCACCAACAAATACTTCTCTATAGAGAGCTATGGTAATGGACGACAGCAACCAAAGTACTACCATGGCACTAACAAATACTTCCCTCTAGAGAGCTATGGTAATGGACGACAGCAGCCAAAGTACTACCATGATACCAACAAATACTTCTCTATAGAGAGCTATGGTAATGGACGACAGCAACCAAAGTATTACCATGGCACCAACAAATACTTCTCTATAGAGAGCTATGGTAATGGACGACAGCAACCAAAGTATTACCATGGCACCAACAAATACTTCTCTATAGAGAGCTATGGTAATGGACGACAGCAACCAAAGTATTACCATGGCACCAACAAATACTTCTCTCTAGAGAGCTATGGTAATGGACGACAGCAACCAAACTACTACCTGCTTCTCTCAATGGCCGACAGTGTGTACAGACATATGTGACTCAGTATTATTAAATGTCTAACAATGTACTACCATGGCACCAACAAATCCCGGCTTCTCTCTAGAGAGCTACCGTAATGGACGACAGTATGTACAAATGGTTTTTGGACAACTGTCTACAGGATTACGGTAATGGACGACAGTATGTACAAATGGTTTTTGGACAAGTGTCTACAGGATTACGATAATAGACGACAGTATGTACAAATGGTTTTTGGGCAAGTGTCCACAGGATTACGGTAATGGACGACAGTATGTACAAATGGTTTTTGGACAACTGTCTACAGGATTACGGTAATGGACGACAGTATGTACAAATGGTTTTTGGACAAGTGTCTACAGGATTACAGTAATGGACGACAGTATGTACAAATGGTTTTTGGACAAGTGTCTACAGGATTACGGTAATGGACGACAGTATGTACAAATGGTTTTTGGGCAAGTGTCTACAGGATTACGGTTATGGACGACAGTATGTACAAATGGTTTTTGGGCAAGTGTCTACAGAATTACGGTAATGGACAACAGTATGTACAAATGGTTTTTGGTGTCTACAGGATTACGGTAATGGACGACAGTATGTACAAATGGTTTTACAGGATAACGGTAATGGACGACAGTATGTACAAATGGTATTTGGACAAGTGTCTACAGGATTACGGTAATGGACGACAGTATGTACAAATGGTTTTTGGTGTCTACAGGAGGATTACCTTTTGTCTTGGACTAAAGTTTGAAAAATGGCGCTTTCTTAAAAACATGGTTGAGTTTTCGAAATGCATACGTTACAAAGTACTCTTTGCAGCCAAATATGACAGAACTATATACACGTCATCTTTGCAGCTCTTGGTGGCATAGTTTCGAACATCACATCTTTGCAGCCATTGGAGGCAATATTGTGTACATAACATCTTAGCATCAACTCGTGGTCAATTTGCATACCTCAAATATTTGCAACCATTCATAACCAAAATTGCATAATGTAATTCAACCTGAATGTTGTCCATACAACACATCTCATCTATGCTGCCACTAATCATCAAGTGACATGCATCATTTTTTGCAATCCTTCATCAAAATAGAAAACATTTATTCCACAATATAAAAACCCAGAACATATGCAATACCTTAATGTAAGGTTGTTTAGGATAATTTGATGCAACGGGCGTATCGTGTAGAGTATGATGATCCATAAAGATCTACAGCACAGAACTGTCGAAAGTTTAACTCTACTGAAGCTGGACTACCGAGGGGTCGAGATATGGATATGCTGAATTATGGAAAAATATATTTGGGTCCTTTGGGTTTCTTTTCAACATCTTGGAAAAAATATTTTGGTTTTATAATTTTTGTCTAACCCGACTTGTCAGTTCCAAAGTTTTTACTTTGCTTCTGGGATGTGAATAGGACAGGGATAAGTATGTTTGTTTTTGATTTGGTCCAAGCACTACTAATGAGGAATTGTATTCCGAAACGACCGTCTAGTGCTGTAAAATTAAAACTGGTATAATATGTAATACATAGAAAATAGCCGCGAAGATATAGGTAAATAGGGAGTGACACAAACTGCCGATTTGACACGATTTCTTTAGCTTAATGTTAAACTTTCGACAGTCATGTACTGTATGTGGTTAACGGTGCCAAATGGTCGACATTATGTTTAACCAATGAAATCAAATATCCAATATATTAATGAGCCACAACTATGTAGTAATGTCCATTATGATTTAATGGACAAAGATACTTGACCACAAGACCAGACGGTGGAGGTAATATCGTTTTGTCTTTGATGTTAAAACAGATGTGAATGCCAGTTTGGAATCATATATTGGCTATTTAAGTAACCATGACGATTTGTACCCACTTTTCTTTATATACTGACGAAAGTTGTTTTATGAAGCTTTTGGTCACTACTCACGTGTTTGACGTGTGTAATAAAACTTGTACTCGAGTTTAATTAATAAACCGCACGATATATTATTGAAGTTTGACACTACACAGCTAGTTTAGTATGTACATGTTTTAGATTTTCGTGGAATAAATATAAAACTCAGAACGTTATTTCTATTTGGTCATTTGATACTAATAAATTTTTATGAAATAATACACCCAAAAGTAGCACAGGATCATTGTAACATTATCCAAATACTCCAAAATCGTTGTTTATAGTATATACAACAATTCAAAACACCTTTATATATTTTTGTACTGTGCAGAATTTTTAATGCATGTACACGTTGTATTTCTATTAAAGATTGTTCTAATAGTAACACGCTACAAAAATATCTTTCAAAAACATATTTTGATTTTTCTTCATTGTTCTTCTCCAATAGTCACAATCTTACTCAGCTGAACACAGAAACTTCCTGATATTCTTAAACATTTACACAGACTGTGTTTATGTTATTTTTACTGCAAATTGGATAAAAAATGCAAGAATGTTTCAGTTTTTCACATGCTTTGTTGTAACTTTAGATAAGCATATTTCTCGTGCGATGCTGTCAAATCTTCTAAATAAATTGCTGAAAATAAGAGTGTTGCATTTATAACATTTCCCAATGGTCAATAAGTCATAGCTGTAAATTAATCAAACCAGTCTGGAAATTGAAACTGGATTGCAATAAACATTCTGAAAGTTCAAATTCAATACTAAATGTTGCAATTGACAGTTGTACATTGCATTAGCATAATTTTGAAAGTTATTCATCAGAATATACCTGTTGCAAGGACCAATGCTATTTCAAAGACAAGGACGGTTTAAGTAGTCAACAACTTTGGAAATATCTCTGTGAACTCAAAAACTAAACTGAGCACTTAACATTTGGTATGGTATTATTGCAGTGTTTGGCACCAATATAGGGGTTACATTACGGCAATTCTGTTTTGTCTAATTGGTGGAATAAATTAATGGAATAGTACTGATTGTAATCCGAACATTTGCAATAAGATTATCGTCTTTAATTTTATAGAAACTAGGTGGAGACAATAATTCCATCGATAGAGAAATGGATTAGTTATATACGCAGGGAACCCAATTGTTCAAATGACATGTTGTCTTCACCAGATGGTTTGTGTTTTACCCAGTGTTACTAGAATTTCCATGATAAAATGTGCAGAAATGCTAAGACAAGACACGGACAACACAGCTGTATACGATTTACGTATGTGTATATGTATGCTACTACAATGATACAGCCTTTTGGGTAAGCTAATGGGGTTTTAAACAACACGTCCCTCGGGACTTTCAGAGGATTCATTCCTGCTTTTCTCTGTGTCATATACTCTTTTTTAAATAATACAAAAATGGTATGTTGTCGTCAAATACAATTTTGAATGCATTTAATGATAGATTTTAAAAAATGTATATGACATCTACGCGTTTAGAAGAAAGTATAACGCCTGCCAAACTGACCACCAGTGTACATGAGTGGACAAGACTGGACAGTTTTATTATAATGTAACGTGGTTGACCTGATGATGGACATATCTCCGGTAATTAGCTGCTTCATTAACAGTTGATTATTAACGGAATTTCACTTCTACTGATAAAGTTACACGTGACATGTTTTAATCCTGCCAGTAAGATTGGCATTTCTAATGTAGACTGATGGAATATTTAATTAATTTAGATATTACATAGCAACGATATAAACCGACTGCAGACTTAATGAGGCAGGAAGATAAACTCTTCACAATGTCCTTGTTTGCACATTTCATGCTGCACGTTCTGCACGATAAAGGCAAAAACATGTAACATGTACTACATAATTATACAGAGTTAGGGTGAGAGAGAGAGAGAGAGAGAGAGAGAGAGTTGAGGATTCATCGTATTAGGCTCCACTTGTCACAATCATTCCTTTACCAAAATTTAACAATTTTGGCTTTTATAAAAACAATTAGGAATAAATATTTTTTTGGAAAAAACTTAATTCAAATTTCATAAGCTTAAAGTGAAGCTATTATTTTAAAAAATTTCAAAATTGTTATGGTATCAAATTTTATAGATTTAAGTTTACGAAATTTTGACAATATACAACAGGCCAGGTTGAGTTTTCACAAACATGTTGCATAAAGCAAGTGTATATACTATCTGTGCTAGTATATGGTATGTATTTAAAGAGTACCTGTAACGATTTTTGAGTTTTACATATGTTTTTGTAACTCTGGGGTTTTTCTATAATCAAGTGCTGTGTGTTTGTGATTTGATCATGTGAGTTTGGCTTAACCTCTGTATGACACTACTACTGTTTGTGAAGATGCTGTCAACGTTTCAGTAACTTGTCTGTTTCTGTGCGCTTGCATAGTGTCATATAATACAGCCTTCATGGTTGATTGAGAATTGTTTATATCATTCGCATCAACTGTGACCGAGTAAAACCTTCATATTAAGTACTTCTTTATGATATCCTAGAGTTTATCAGTAATCCGCAATGTAAATGACCACAATATTGTAAATATGTTGTCACAGAGGCCAACAACCTCTGTGTCATATACAAGATACTGATGAATGGACTCTATCCTCTCAGGGAGTATTCAATTAAGTCATGTCAGGAAAAAGTCTGTAAATGATCATCATATACTTTTAACAGATTGACCACAGAGAGAGAGAGAGAGAGAGAGAGAGAGAGAGAGAGAGAGAGAGAGAGAGAGAGAGGAGAGAGAGAGTATTAAAAATTAACTTGAGAGATAGTTTTTTAAAAGTTAATGAGAGGAGGGGGTTAATTGCAATCGCATAGCCAAATGGTTAAAGAACTAACTGCAAACAACCCCCTATGACTTCGACAACACAAAACAATGCACATAAAACTTGCTTTTGTATATACATGCAATGCCCCACCATGTGCTATACAATAAACCTTTTTACATATGTGTCTCGTCGAAAAAGTTGAAAATTTAGTTGCGACGATATCCAATACGTCACCAGTCGGCTACCAACCAACAGTCGATGTATGAAAATTTATTTATTTAATTAACTCTTAAAACCAGTCAGTAATAAGTAAACGATAATTGAGAAATATCCGGCATTTTTACTGCCTTGAAATAAGTATAATCTGTTGACTGGTCAATCTTCAGTAATTAGACAGGTCATTTGAGTTGATTACAGAAGGAAATAGACCACTTAACATGTGGAAATCAACATATGTTTCATTGAAGAAGTGTGGCATATATCTACATACATACTGTGGTCAATATAAACTCTGACTTATTTATTACTCTATACGTCGTGTAATCACTAATTATTTATGATTATTATTGCTGGGAACCAGGAGCCATGTCGTCGTGATTAGAAACAGTGCGGCGGAATATATCGTATGTACGCCCCCGTCTGCCTTTTCACTACACCCCCCCCCCCCGAAAATATTTTTTGTCGAAAAGGTTAATAACAATATTAATTGTTACCCTTATCCAATATTATCATAATGGCATAAGCTCTTATAAAATTCATAAAAAATGTCATCTCATAACACATTTATATGTATCTATTATGTTTGCCATTGGAAGCGGGAAATTAAGAGATGTAGTGATAGAAAGTTTGGAATATATTGTATAAATGTTCCCGTTTGCTTTGTATAATCTTCACACTCCTCCCTCTTTTCCGGACTATTTCAAATATTATCCTTATTCAATAATAATAACAACACTTTTTATTAAAAAAAACGCCATTTAATAACATTTTTATCCATTTTGCTTACCACTGGAAGCGGGAAATTAAAATATGAGTTTATTATTTTTTTTAAATATATATAATATATTTTTTTTATGAAAAGTACACTATGATTATTAATTTTATTGCCGACCGGGATAAAGAAGTCAGTGACCTTCCTGGGGACAACAACCTTTGTATATTATTAAAGTGTCCCTACTTGGAAGCTGGGGTATATTCAGGTTAACCCCATTAAATAATGTCACATTCTTCTTCATCATATGATGCATTAAAGTGAAAAAACAACAACAAATCCACGACATTACATTGCACTTATGAACTTTTCAATTCTATACACAGCCATTTTTTTTAAAGTTTTAAGCACTGTCCAGATACCCCATTAGAATGATAAATTCGGAACTAAACTATAGCCAGAAATGCCTTACACCCAGTTTTACGCATATAACTTTCCAACTTCTTTAAAATTTTACTATAAAAACTTGTGAAATATATTAACCTAGATATAAATTCTTTTGCATATGTTTTTCGTATTTTCAAATTCTTCGCAAATTGCAATTAAGAACAATTCTTTGATTGTACAGAACAGCTTAAACAAAATAAATAACCCAATCAAAACTCAACCAAAAGAAAGATCTTAGCTAAAACCAAAACAAAAGCACAAACCAACCAACTCAAAACAAATTCAAAAACAAACAAAAGCTTGAACCAAGCAAATGGTTCTAACCTAAAAAAAACCACTCAGAACAAACCAAGTTCTCTAGTTCTAAGCTGAAACTATCAGATGGGTACATTTTGACATTATCCGCAATGTGGATATGAGTGTCGTTAATTAAAGTTTCTCGACGGTTTAAATCCACCAAAATACAAATAAAATAGGAAAAAAAACTGTAATTGACCAAACCTCAAACTTCCATTTATAGTATAGACTTCTGGTATAACCGATACAGTTAGTTATTTCTAGTACATGTGTTTGCATTTATTATCCGTCACTAAGAAACGTAACAAAATGCTCTTTTGTGTGATGTTTCTCTACTTTTATGGGATATAAAGTTTATACATTAATGGGCCAATTATAGTAGTTAATTACGATATCTAATAAACTTTCCTGTCCCGGCGGAGTTTTCTTTTTACCCGTGCATTTAGACGATAGACTATAAATCCGGTGAGTTATCTCGTCACGTGGTTAACGAGATTTTAATGATGAACACTTAGACGTATCTCTTTTATATTTACCACACCTGTGTTGTAGGTGATCAGAGCAGACTTTTGTACAATTACACATCGTTCTTATAAGTAATTCTTTAGAGTATTTAAGTATTTCTTAAGTACTAACATTTACATTCCAACACACGTTTGATATTCGTCTTTACCGACAAGTAATTACAACCTAGGACTCTCTCTCTCTCTCTCTCTCTCTCTCTCTCTCTCTCTCTCTCTCTCTCTCCCCCCCCCCCCGTGTTACGACAGGCGTGTCTCACTGCCCTGGGCGCACTGCAAAGAATATATGTATGCCACTTCAACGATAGCTGGTGACAACCCCCCTCTCCTCTCTCTCTCTCTCTCTCTCTCTCTCGTCCTCATGACGTGGTATCTATCTTCAAAATTTTGCTAATACTCTCCGTCAGAGTCTCTCTGTGTGTGGCTACCATTAATTTTGTCCGTCCATTTGTTGATGCTAACCTTCTCCATTGGTCCATCAGACCACCATGGATGATAGATCTGCCATGATCCAGTAGCAGCATGTGTACACATATAAACATGTCACTATACTGCTTACATTGATACCGTGTAAGTGATTTATTCCAATCATCACGAATGTAGAGAACAAAACATAACAAGTTATGCTTAAAATAACTTGTATTGAAAAAAGGGGAAAAAATGTAATAATAATAAGTTTGTTACACAAACGTAGAGTTTTTTTTAAAAAAAGTTTTTTTTTTTCGGTGTTAAATTTCATCATCTGATATAGTGTCATGTTAACGTATACAATTTTTGAATTTTGTTATAAAATACATTTTACACAACTTTTTGAATGTTTTTAATGATAAAATTCATAAATGGTATATGACAATGTTGCATTTTAAAAATCTAGAAAGAAAAATAGAAACAAAAAAAAAAAAAAAAAAAAAAAAAAAAACAATTGACAACAATAAGTAACTCGATCGACAGCGTATTTTTCACATTTGCAACACGTTTACATTACTTAATTCATAGTACATTTACATTTACATATATGACTAAAATATAACTTGTTTTACACTTTTGTTTACTGAGCTGATTTTAAATGCTTTCTTCAAGGTTAATATCAAATTACATTACTGTACTAGTATATGGATGACAAAAATGTATTTTTAATACAAATAGGAATATTCTGAAGGTCAATACCTGTTTTAATTTCGTAGTAAGTATGACGAATGTATATAAATGTTTCGCTGGTTTTCCCCTGTTACTAAAATTATGCGCAAAACATAAATAGCGCTGATGAAATATTATTTCTCGATATATATATGAAGATCGGTATGCATGACCTATCTACGTAGGCTGATCATCTTATTTTACGAATACATAATATGTAACTAGAAAAACTGCGAGCCACAAGCTCACAAAAAATACCCCCCCCCCCCCCCCCCCCCCCCCCCCCCCCCCCCCACATAAAAAAATCCATCGGATCAAATTTTTAAATAGGAGGTGCACATCTACATTATATCACAAAGATTGTGTAAAAGTTTCATGAAAATCCATTTAAGGGTTTAGGAGGAGTTGCGGATAAGAGATAGGTACCCTAAGGTGTAACGGAAGGACGGACACACGGACGGACACCCCTATCACTATATACCCCCCCCCCCACCACCACCACTTTTTAAGCGGGGGGTATAATAAGAATTATGAAAAGTGTTCTGATTAAAATGTAAATTCGACGATTTTTAAATTACTGTTGTTTTGAATTTAAAATTCCTGTTCTCGTAATTAATGACAAGTTTATTAATATTAACATAATTTTTTATTTACATATCATATTGATGATAAAAATGGTCAGCTACACGTCGGCCAATGTTCAAACAGAAGAACAAATTCATGTATGCTTGAGGTGTGCGAGTGTGTTTTATGGGTCTGCCTTTTATTAGCGCACACCCAGGACGACTTTAACGTGCTAGCTCACAGAGTCAGTATGTCACAGACAAGCTTACCATTCAACCATTCACAATATACTGACATCGGATGATTCTCTTACCTCACAATTCCGAACGCCTGGGGACGAAACAGTATCTTAAATGTTTAAGTCTTATATATGACCCATTCGGGCTTCAAACTCACAACCTCCCGTATATTATATTGATATGATACAAACAGAGGTAAGGAAATTCTTGACCTTGATCTTTTCCGGACATGCTTAACTAACTTTATGAAGAATAATGCCGTTGTTGTCATCCCATAGTAATCTTATTCACTACCGGGCCACTTAAGATGATATGGATTTTATTTTAAGTGGTTCGGAAATCCGGGTTACTATTTATGGAAAACAAACTTAAAAATAACACGAAATGCATTTCAATATTGTCATTGTACGTTAGAAAATGAACGTTATTAGGGCTTCTAATCTTACTGCTTATTCAATGATAAATATTCCCTCTTCTTTCAACTTTGAACATGCCCCACTTAGTGATATTAAGATACCGTGTTGATTATAAAGTAGGTATACTGTCATGTGCTTCGTTTGAAGTTTAATAAAATAATGCATTAAAGAGTAGCACAATTGTTGTGCCATGTACTACTTTTGAATGCATTAGTTAGTAGCACTTGACATTATTATAACGGAATGGATTTATTACATAACCCTAAGTTTAGTTGTTCCGTAGTTAAATTGTTAGTCTCTCAGTTCCGTCATAAACGTCCACGTTACAAGAATTTTGCTTTACAATACAAAGCCAAATACATACCCTTGTAAAACACCCAATGAAGTCCAACACCTTATGAAGTCCAGGCTTCTAGATTTCATTATGCGAAAGGAGTTGTCACGTACCGTAGTAAACATGATGTCTTCTAGACCTGTGATTTGGTGCTTCAAATGAAACATGATGTCTTCAAGACCTGTGATTTGGTGCTTCAAATGAAACATGATGTCTTCTAGACCTGTGATTTGGTGCTTCAAATGAAACATGATGTCTTCTAGACCTGTGATTTGGTGCTTCAAATGAAACATGGTGTCTTCTAGACCTGTGATTTGGTGCTTCAAATGAAACATGGTGTCTTCTAGACCTGTGATTTGGTGCTTCAAATGAAACATGGTGTCTTCTAGACCTGTGATTTGGTGCTTCAAATGAAACATGATGTCTTCTAGACCTGTGATTTGGTGCTTCAAATGGATAAAACCACTATATAGTGATTTTTTAAAATCTTTGAATTAACCATAAACGTAATCATGAATCTCACACTAACGTAAACCTAGTAGATGTACTTTTACGTGGTTATGGCCAATGCGACTCTTTCCACAGGAATAATAGCGATCTCTTATCTAGCAAACAATATATGCCCATCTAGCATAAATAATACATGCAATACTGTTGCCGCTTTATAGAAGTGTGTGTGTGTGTGTGTGTGTGTGTTTCTCGGTTGCTTTGGCTTGTTGTTTCGGCAGTCGTGAACACTAACACACTAACAAAACGCATTTAACACAGTTTTTGTTGTGGATGATGTCCCGTATCCAACAATAATTAGCGACTGAACGAATGAAAACTTGTAACATTGACAATTTTCTGAATACACGTACCCCTTTTAAAAAAACTGCTGGCTCCAGCTTCAAAATCGTAACTTAACTAAGATTTTAAAAACTAAAATCTGGCAAATTTGGACAATATTTTATGGTACAGCAATAAAAAGTTTCGATAAAATTAAAATACACGTACAGATAAGCCTAGACTCGTTGTCATTTTTACACCTTGAATTCATGAATATATCGAAAACTATCGCAGTTATTAAGATTTCAAATTTGGCAGATTAATGATTTTGAAACTGAAACCTGGTAAATAATATTTCTCCCCGTTGAAATCAGGAAACAGAAACGACATTGATTGTCTGACGGAAGTGTATTGATTACCTGGATTCGAAAAGAAAATTCAAAAGATCACAAATCGTTGTTTGATTTAAAGATTTTATCTCATCTTGTTTTGTTATCAAGGGAGACAGTTACAACTAAACTAAAACATCAGTTTCATAACTGTATTGATGTTCAATTGGATGTGACCTGTTAAAGCGCTCAAATTACCAATATTCTTACAACCAGACTACTAATTACCGCATCAGATTACCAACCAGACCTATTTTGGCGGGAAAAAGTAACAGGAAAGGTGAGAAGAGCACTTGGTGCTTTACTATACGAGTAAATTACACGTGACATCACGAGGATGTTTTTATCTGTTCAAGGTCATAAATACAACGTGTATACTTATATAATACGCATTCAAGTTTAAACATGTTTTAAAGCTGAGCAGACGACAAGATTAAATTAAATCTGATGCAATTATGTCTGTTGAGTCAGACATAGCTTTTTTAAAAAAAAACAACCTTTTAGTCAGTTTTACGGACATTAATCAAATTTATAAATAACATAGACTGAGGATACAACAATATAAACGGATTGTTTATTTTGCACATACAAACAGAAACAGAATTACAGGAAGTAAACAACAACAAACTATTTACGTGCAACTACGTCATCAGTATCAGTTATATTGACGATATAGTAATTTTGTCAATTTTGTTTTATAGCTATTTAAAGAGATTTAAGTCAAGAATTTTAAATTTTGTAAACTATGATATGTATGATCAGCCACAAATATAGCGTTTCATATTCAAATCACAATCCTAAAAGCAATTGGCAAAAGAAGCGAACAAAACCTCGAACATCCACTAAAATGTGAGGCCGAGTGGCTGAAAAGGTAAACACCCCTGTCTAACTAGCTACAACTACAACGTTGTGAATGAAAGGAACATGTAACTATAAAGCTGGAAATATAACTAATTTGCTTGAAAAGTTAAATTTGGTTACTGAAATGACCTCATTCATATCTGTGGTATTATTCTGTATGACCTGACCTTGTAATATAATTTATGTTTACTTCTATATGTATAACCACTGCGAGTTATATTAAGATTTTGTTTAATTTAATAAATTCAAAAATAGCACACAACCATAAAATGTCACGTAAAAATAAGTTTTGTTATAACACAGCGATAAGTTGTCAAGTAAAAATAAGTTTTATAAAAACAATCGTCTGACATCTACGATACCTTTTGAATTAAAACGCAACTCAAGTTTTCGTCTTGACATATTTATCTACTTTTTTATTTTGTAAACAGTGTTAATTGTTGTACATGATTGTCATAAGATGTCTTGCAAAATTAATTGGTGTTTCCTGTTTTCTGAAAATTATTAAGACGACTACAATCCCCTTGTAGTTGTTAGTCCTTGAAACGTGCTTATACATCCAAACATTTGCGGTCCCCAATACAGTCGTTACCACTGGGTGGATGAGCATCAGATCCATTAACAAACATCTGTCTCGATCACAAAACAGAATAGAGCAGATTCTTTATTTGTATAAAGCAATACAATACTTATAGTAAAACAAATATTTGTTTGATATACTTACAAGTGGACAACCAGTATAACTCACAAGAGGTCAACCTTATGATTGTAAGACCATTTATAGAAAAGTTATAATAAAAAACAACAAACATACTAATCCGTACCTGAATCACAAAATTTAAAAGCAAAGTAAAAACTTTGGAACTGACAAGTCATGTTAGACAAGTGAACTCTCACCAGGGAAGTGAGGCCGGATGCTTCGGAAGAGTAAGCACCTCCTGTTTAGCTAGCTACACTCGCCACGTGTGTAATCAAAATTGCGTGAAAGGAACATGAACTATGAGACGTCAAATATATCCAGCGCAATCCTGGACACAGATACATCGAACTTATAAACAATACAGTGATGACGGCCATAAAACTTTTTGAAGGCCTTGATATAACTGATTTCATTTTATTCATTATCAACTTTCCTTTAATTTCCATAAATATACCCGATGCTTCTTCTTATGGTGTATTTGTTTTATAGTCAAAATGTCATCACCGGGTAGGGAATTATGGGAACTTTATACAGCGAACATAAAAATGAGCTAAATTTGAGATGTGCCACTATATTAGTTGTCTAATTCACATTATATACAATAATTTAAACGCCGAGTGGAAAGGGGAAGTTATAATCGCCTTTCTTATAAAAAAAATCTAAATCTGAAAAAGTTATGTTAAAATCATAAAGGCAGCAAACAAAAGTGAGAAAAACATGCCATGGTAACATTAGACTGTTTCTTTTTGTGTGTTCAAAGAGAAAAACGTTATGTAACTTCATATCTAACATTAATGCTTTAGAGGTAGCTCTAGACAGCCAAAATGTCTGGAGCAATGGCAATCAATTAGTAAAGAATAACCATGTATATGAATACTAATGTACTTATCTCAATAATGTCTCGACGTTTTGTTAGTAAAAATAATAAGTATAATAAATTATCAACCAACAATATCAAGATTATAAAACGGTCTTCTTTTTTCTTCAAACGGAATGCGCCTTCATTTATCTAGTGAAAGGCCAGATTAGTTATTCAGATAAAGAGAGCCTTATTAACGACCATAAAGCACAATATACTTAGTTTATAGATAAAGTGCATTTCATCAATTTTAGATTTTAAATCCGGGTCATGTACGTATAATTCATTTTACGCACGATGCGGTTGTGTACTCTGCTTAATGAACCGTGCTTTGTTTACTATTACTGATATAGGTTCATACATAACAGTTGCACATAAAATTGCACTTTGAAGTACAGCTAACCTCTGGTTGATAAACACATTACATATACGACAAGTGAAGCGTTACTGTACTATAATGATCTATATGATCGGGGGTGTAAGCTTAAAGGCAGTTTAGTTTTTCATTCTCGTCTAGTTACTTCCTTATGATTTACACAATATAAATATACGTACATGGAAAAAATGCATATAAATAATGACGACAAGATAGTGTGAAATACTCTCTTTTGTGAGTTTCACAATGGACCTCTGGTCCCCTACATCAGCTTCTGACACCAACCTACACTTCTGTTGTAGGATTTAAATAATAATTATAAAATAAAAGTTCTAGTCTACTTTTTATTCTACTGAAATAGTCTAATAATATATACAAATTTACAAAGTCTCGCAATTGTAACAGCCATCAACACAGCAACACTTAATATATTTTCTTTGCGATTAGCCAATTTTTCACCGTTATTACTTAATCCCGATCTCGGACAACTCCAACATGTACTCTAATTTCTAACCGATCCCAACCAAAACTAAACTTCCTAACTCTCGTCTCCCGAACTCCCAACTAACTCTAACTCTAACTAACTGTAACTCCCACTAACTCTGACTCCCCGAACTCCTCCAAACTCTCCGCACTTTGCACTCTCGAAAACCCCCCAAACGTTGCCTTATATACCCCGATTGTGCAACAGGTACTGTACCGGTTCGAAACCTGTTAAACCGGTTACGATGTTCTGCATACATGCATGTAGCAAGTATAGAGTTTACAATACCTGTAGTTACCAGGACAACCGACTGACCACTAGAAAGTATTTAGGCCATAACATCAAGTGTTGCTGTATTATTTGGCTAATTGTTACAGATCTAAATATAGCCCCAGGAACACATTAACCTAAAACACGCCCTATATTATTATCGATTACTAAAAACCAGTTTCCCTTCCCACTAATTTACCGAACAATGAATAAAGTTAAACCCCCGAAATTAGTAACTTAACTGAAAATACTATTTTAAGATACTTCACACTGCTCCCTACTTTAAAAACATTCAGTCTCTGAATGAGAAAGTCCTCTGTTGCAGTCTATTTAAACCAGATTATCACTTTAATGTCTATGAATGAGCAGAATGAGATAAAATAACTGTTTCTCTTTAATTTATGAACACTTAAAATAATATTAAAATCCACTGAAAGTCAATTTTGCTAAATGTACTTAAAGTAAGAGTGTCTAAAATAATTTGAACTTTTCGTTTAAAATAATGTCTCCTCAGAGTTCTGTAGTCCTCTTGGTTACTCTGCTACTCACTTCTGGTCCAACGCAGGAGGTCGCGGGCACGTCCCCTGCCTACCTCGTATCAATAATCCGTTTCAGAAAGGATGAAGATGTGAATAGCCAAATCCATTAAAATATATTCCAATATAGTCGAAATCTATAATTGGTTCATTACAACGCTAATATACTTCATTAACTATTTCACTATACTATGTAACTATGAAAAACTAAAACTAAGGATAACATTATAATAACTAATCAAATCTTGCACGTCAACACCAAATACACCGCTCTTAATCCAAATCATGAATACTAAATCACATTAACACGTTCATCAATAATTGATAGTACTTTGATCAAATAATTCCAAATCGCGATCGAAACAATCATTTTTGCGCATAGTAAACTAAACATAATCCAAATTGAATGAGAACACAGCACTAACACTCTAAAATTTACTCCAAGTGGAATATAATATAAAGCTTCAGAAACACCTTCTATGCCAATGTTGAATTTTTTTATATATAAAATTGCGTATAAGATCCAAATGGATTAGCACTTTAGGTTATAATATTCCAAATCACAAGTTTGGGAATATACGGTATTTGATTAATACCACTAATATTCTTTAATATTTAAAGAAAAACTAATAACACATAGAAAATAGAAAAAATCCAAAATCTCACTGAAAGAACCGCTTGATCCAAAAATGAAAATTCCAAAATTTTGATGAAGAAAATAAACCACTTAATCCACACTTAATTCATTTTTTTCATTGTTTTTGGCTGGTCAATTGTTTGCTGGTTTCATGCATCAGTACGGCGAGTGACGTTAAAATTTCCGGTGACATTCCCGTTGTTTTGGACTTTAGTTCAGCCATGTCTCTTTGAAGTTTGTTGACGTCCTCTCTGATTATCTCAGTGAGGTCCCTCTGATATTTCCCATGGGACTGGCTGGTTAGCCGCAGGACATTGCATATGACCTCCTGCTGGCGTAACATCTGATTGGAAAGTGCACTCAGATTTTCGTCAATTCTTCTGAGTTTTTCTAATAACTCCTCCTGAGTTGGAGTTTGGATTCCACCCTGCCTTAATTGCAGGTCCATAAAAACTGGCAATTCCGAAGCCTGAGGTGCTGGTGTTATGCACTCAAACGCGGGTGTATGCAAGTCCCGTGACGAACTTTCAACTGGTGTAAATGCTGACTTTTCCATATTTCAACGTCTACCAACACTGAATGCCAACAAGAAACTGGCTCAAAGATGGGAATCACGTGTACTATAATACGAAAGTGAATTGATAAACAAAAGCGTGTATAACGGTTCCCATGAGAAAAAGCTTGGAGTTAAAGTCAGTTACTAATATTAAAATTGTTTTTAAATAATAGGACAAGTTTATGCTTCCCTGTCATAACCAAATCGTTCAGGTGGTCGACGATTCCTGTTCCTCTTCTCAGCTCTTGTTCTACACAGGGTGCCTCATAAATAGCGGGTTTTCTTGGTCTTCTGTTTGTTGGTTGACATGTCGGATCTAAATTTGGAAATTTTAAGGTGTCATCGTTGATGATTTTGGATGTTTTACGAGCTTCCGGATTAGACACGGTCAGTTTGCGCTTATAGCTAGATAACCAGTCTGGAATATAATTACTGTTAAAATGTTTTAAACGATCGTGATGGATGACTTTTTCTGGTTTGGAATTTGAAAATTTCACACAAAATAAAATATCGCTGATCTTCCTAACAATAATAGCCGGACCTGTCCAAACCTTTGGTTTTAATTTCGAACTTTTTCCTACTACTCGTTTGTTATCCAAGATGTAAACAAAATCTCCTACATTGTAATTGTTTTGTGAAACTCTAGTGTCATGATCCCTGTTTTGTCTTTGCATTGCAGTGTCCAAATTTTTTCTGACCAAATCGTTAATACGTGACAACTTATCCCTCACATCTTTTACATAGTCACTAATAGTTTCGTTTTTACTTTCCGTGGGCTCACATGCCATTGTTAACTGAATTGGAATGTTAACTTCCCGGCCGAACATAAGTAAATTAGGCGAATACCCGGTTGACGCATGTTTACAGGTCCTATATGCAGACGTTATTAGCGGCAAGTAAACATCCCAATTATTTTGATCCTCGTTAACATATGTCGAAATGGCGTTTAACAAAGTTTGATTAAAACGTTCAACCATGCCATTAGAACAAGGTCGATATCCTGATGTACGGGTTTTATTAATTTCTAGTAGCCTGCAAATTTCCTTGAATAGTGTGGACTCGTAATTGCTACCTTGGTCACTGTGTAGCTCTAGCATAACCCCGTACCTTGAAATGAATTCAAACACTATTTGTGTGCTACTGTTTTTGCAGTTTGGTCTGGGATGGCATATGCCTCTACAAATTTAGTAAACTGGTCTTGCACTACTAATATATAGCGATTGTTATTTTCAGTCACTGGAAGAGGGCCTAATATATCTGTTGCAACTCTGTCCATCGGTTCACCAACTACATATTTACCTAATTTCGCCTTCGCTTTCTTCCGTGGGCGTTTTCGTGAACCGCATATTTCACACTGTTTAATGTATTCTGCAACGTCGAATTTAAAGTTGTACCAATAAAAGTATAGTTCAATTTTTGCGACCGTTTTGTTCACTCCCAAGTGACCTGAACCAACTGAATCATGTACGGCTTTGATAACACGCGAACTTAAGATTCTCGGCACAATAAGCTGATACCTTAGAACATTGTCAGATTTGCCAATCCATTTCTTGTACAGAACACCAAATCTCATTTCAAGCAAGGGCCACATGAGCCACAGATTTCTCACTGCCGCGCTTTGAGCCGCAATCACATCTCTTTTTGGCTGTCACGCGATGTTTTCATGAACTTGATAATCACTGATAATGTTGGGTCTTCAGATTGCATCTTTGCCAACTGCTCTGTTGTATATCCTGCCACCCATTCGCGTTTAAAAAGATCATACTCTTTATTCTCTGTTGTATCAGCCTGTGTCAGGCGTTCTGTCGATTTCTGTTTTTCCATCGCATCACTGTTTTTCTCGTGTTCACCTGCTGTTTTCGGGTAATCCTGTTCAGACAGATTATGTGGTATTTCGCATTCATTCAACTCATCCATTTGTGCCCTTACGCGATTATTGCTGACATCGTGAGCTGTGACATTCTTTGTACACAGAGCTAATACTTCGTCGTTTTCCATGTAAGATGACCACTGTTCATGCTTTTTGCGACATATTTCACAGCCTCCACAAGGAAGTGACTCTAAAACGGAAATGCCATCGTAACACGCGCACTCATCGGGATCACACGGTATTCTACTCAAAGCGTCCGCATTCTTATGTTTCAAGCCAGCTCTATGTTGTATTTCAAAATTGAACTGCGACAAGATTTCTAGCCATCGGGCCAACTGATCCCGAGGCTCCTTGAAAGACATAATCCATCTTAATGAACTGTGGTCACTTCTTATCAAAAATTTCCTCCCCGCAACATAATGTTTGAATTGTTGTACAAATGTCACAACCGCTAGTAATTCCCGTTTCGTGGCACAATACCGACGCTGTTGTTTCGACAACGATTTGCTCGCAAAACATATTGGGCGCTCGACTTCCTTTTGCAACGTCTCACTCCATTGCATTTGCGATAAAATACCTCCGATGGCCTTATCCGACGCATCGGCATCTAAGATGAACAAACCATCACTTTGAGGATATGCCATAATTTCTTCGCCTGTCAGCGCAGACTTCAAATCACTAAATGCTTCCTCACACTTTTCGTCCCAAATAAACGCTTGTTCGGCCTCTAACAAACGATTAAGTGGACTCGCCCTAGAGGAAAAATTCCGGATGAATCTGCGATAGTAAGAACAAAGTCCTAGAAATGATCGAATATCAGTCGTGCATTTCGGCACCGGCCACTCTTTTATTGATTTCACTTTGTCCATGTCGGGTTTTACTCCGTTTTCAGAAACAACATAACCAAGAAACTTCACTTCTTTCTTGAAGAAATCGCACTTGCTCGGCTTGAGCTTAAGTCCAGAATTTCTGAGTCGCGTAAACACCTCTTCTAATTGTTCAATATGCCGATCGAAAGTCTCATTGAATAGAATCAAATCGTCCAGATACACAAGCAGCGACTGCCATTGGAGACCTCTCATAACTAATTCCATGCACCGTTGAAAGGTACTTGGCGCATTGCAAAGTCCCATGCCATTTTGCGGTACTCGTACAATCCACTACGCGTAACAAACGCCGTTTTATGTCTATCTGCCGGTTTAACACTAATTTGATAAAATCCCGTTTGCAAGTCCATAACACTGAAATACTTAGCTTTTTCTAAGCAGTCAAGACAGTCATCTATACGCGGTAAAGGGTAGGCGTCTTTGCGTGTTACCTCATTCAAACGCCGATAATCCACACACGGTCTCGTGCTCCCATCCTTTTTCAAAACGTAGACCAAAGGCGATGCCCATGGACTGTTTGATTTTTGAATAATTCCATTTTCAAGCTGAGCTTTTATAATTTCACTTTCCTCTTCAGCAAATGCCCTAGGTGGTCTGCGTGCTGGTTGCTTAACTGGTCTTGCTTCACCAGTGTCAATCTCGTGCTCTACCACTGTCGTAAATCCTAAATCGTTTGATGAAGTCGCAAATACATCGCTAAATCTATCCAATAATATGCCGAATTTTTTCGACTGCTCTTTTGTAAGTTCCTTTGTAGACTTAACATATAAATCCTGAAGATTTTCGTCAAAATCAAATAAAGTTGATTTCTTCTCTATTTTATTTGAAACTCTATTAAATCCGACACTCTGTGAATTCCCACATTTACATTTAAATGTTTGACCATCATTTTCCACTACTGAATAATCCACTACTTCATGTATATAGCCGAGTGATTTACCCGCTGGGATCTTAATGTCCTCGTCGTATAAATTCAAAACAGGTATTGGTAAAGCCTTACTTTTATCCGAGATGTCCACAAAAGAATTTCCGACAATTAAATCTTGGTCATCATTTTTTAATGTGTCGGGTTGTATGACACAATAAGGCGTTTCAAAATCACTCGTGTCCGCCTTCCCCATAACAATAAACTGAGAATTTGCTGGGATAATAGTATCCTGCTGACAAGAGACGCGTGCCACACCAGAACTTGTTTTATGTACAATTGTTGGATATTTTCTGCCGTTTAAACGCAATCCATTTTGAACACTCATTGTAAAATCGTTTTCATACAAAAAATCTAAGCCAAGTAAACCATTTTCCCTAATCGGTGCTACTAACATATCCCATTCATAAAAGTCTCGCTTCAATTTGAATCTTATTGTAACTTCACCAACAACATCAAGTAATCCGTCATTTGCAACTTCCAATTTGAAATTTTGTTCAGGTTTCCTAAGTGTAGGTCTAACATCCTCAGGTAAACTTTCATAAAAAGCTAGTGACATCACAGTCACAGCTGCACCAGTGTCTATCACAAAATTCGCACCGACACCATAGAAATTCGCAGATAAATACACAGATATTCCGTCCCGAATACTTTGTACACTTATATTTCACTTTCGTCACAGTTTTTGACCGAGACAGGGCCGTTTGCCTCGGTCACAGTTAGTTTAACTGCTTTGTTCTGGAGCTTTGATCATGATTATCTTGACATTCGGACGCATAATGACCCCATTCTTGGCAGTTGTAACACCGGATGTTTTGCCGATTTTGACGAGGTCGGTACTCGCGATGCTTTATTTCACCGTTAAGTTTAGATTCAATGAGCTCGATGGCGGACATCACTCTGTCAAACTTGTCGTTTATGATCCCTGTTATTTTCTTTTCGAACTCCTTGAGACGTTTTTCAGTAACGAATTCAGTTCCTCTGTCTTCAAATTGGCGACCCGATCCATTAACAGAGCGCAATCGCGTACCTTTTGCGACATCATCATGAAGGCCTCTATAAGTCTCCGCCTGATTCTGTGCTTCCTCCATTGAAGTTGGATTTCGCATGCCAACAGCAAGGATCATTTGGTTGTCATTTAGACCCTTGATAAAATTACGCAAGCTTATTTGTTCAAGAGTTACGGCATCTGCCGTTGGATAACACTTTAACACAAGCCTCTTAACATCACACGCATATTCAGCGATATTCTCCTTTGGGCCAAGCTTCCTGTTGTCAAGCTCACTGATATACGAAGTCAGTGGGCGTGAATTTTTGAACCTAGATTCTAGCGCCTTCTCCATTGAACTAAAAGACGACCTTGCTTCCGCGCTTAGATGATCAAAAGCATAATTACTTGCTTCGCCACGCAACGAGTTTGTTAAGCGAAACAACATTTCATACTCATCCCACTGTCCAGCCATAGCTTGACCTTTGAACTGTTGAATAAAACTCTCCCAAGAAGTTTTCCCATCAAAAACAATTGGCTGCGGCATTGGCACATCTAATTTTGGTCCAGCACTTCGTATAATCGGTGAATTTGGTGGAATTGGTGACGCTGCCAGATTTCTCTGAAATAGGCTTTCACCGTTTCCGAAATGAACAGTTTGAACATTTTCTCGAGGCGGCGAGTTTCTGAATGCAATATCCTCAGAGCGACTCCTATAAAATTCAACTTCTTCTCTCATTTTTGCCGTTGCTCTGTCTCTTTCTTGTTCAGCTATTAAAACTTGCCTTCTAGCATTTCTTTCTGCCGTATCTTTTGCACATTCCATTTCCTGGAAACGTTTTGTCAGTTCTCTTTCTCGTTGTTCCGCGACTAACAGTCTTTCCTTTAATTTTTCTATCTCACTATCATTCTGTTTCGCACCTGCTTCGTCCGACGTAGACATTTTGAATAATTTTAATTTTCTTTTTTTCACAGAACAGTTTAGATCCACGACACTAAATAATTAGTTCACTATAGCATAATATCTGAATGGCACGTGTATAGGTCCAGTATCCGGCACGTGTATAAGTCCAGTATCCGGCACGTGTATAAGTCCAGTATCCCACTTCTGACACCAAATTGTGAAATACTCTCTTTTGTGAGTTTCACAATGGACCTCTGGTCCCCTACATCAGCTTCTGACACCAACCTACACTTCTGTTGTAGGATTTAAATAATAATTATAAAATAAAAGTTCTAGTCTACTTTTTATTCTACTGAAATAGTCTAATAATATATACAAATTTACAAAGTCTCGCAATTGTAACAGCCATCAACACAGCAACACTTAATATATTTTCTTTGCGATTAGCCAATTTTTCACCGTTATTACTTAATCCCGATCTCGGACAACTCCAACATGTACTCTAATTTCTAACCGAACCCAACCAAAACTAAACTTCCTAACTCTCGTCTCCCGAACTCCCAACTAACTCTAACTCTAACTAACTGTAACTCCCACTAACTCTGACTCCCCGAACTCCTCCAACTCTCCGCACTTCCCACAAAACCCCCCAAACGTTGCCTTATATACCCCGGTTGTGCAACAGGTACTGTACCGGTTCGAAACCTGTTAAACCGGTTACGATGTCCTGCATACATGCATGTAGCAAGTATAGAGTTTACAATACCTGTAGTTACCAGGACAACCGACTGACCACTAGAAAGTATTTAGGCCATAACATCAAGTGTTGCTGTATTATTTGGCTAATTGTTACAGATCTAAATATAGCCCCAGGAACACATTAACCTAAAACACGCCCTATATTATTATCGATTACTAAAAACCAGTTTCCCTTCCCACTAATTTACCGAACAATGAATAAAGTTAAACCCCCGAAATTAGTAACTTAACTGAAAATACTATTTTAAGATACTTCACACTAGATGGACATCTCCAATTATGTTATACAATAAATTCAAAATATATATCAATTTCAATAATTCATTACCTCTATTTACCTCTGTTTATTCGCATGTGTAAACTCGGTAACACATTTTCACATACTGTGCATAAATCACAACGGTCATCCATTTTTGCGTACTTTGTGTATTTTACCTCGACAATCATTTTTCGCCTCCTCTGCATTTGTAACCTTGATCGTCCATTACCTCGGACATCTGTGGTCACTTTAACTGACCAGGAAACGAGGGCTTATTTTTGAGTTCTCTTTAATCTGAGACAATCTACCGTCCGGATTTAAAACGTCGAATCTGTCAATTATAATTATGACAGTTAATCTTTAACCAAGGTCCATAGACTGACTTACCCCACCAGTACAGTAAATAAAATACAAAAACATTATTTTACTGTTTTCACATTACAAAAATATGTAACATCTATCTTAAATCGGTCAATACTCATCATCCTTACAGAAAATAATACGTGTCAAGTGTAACACTTAGTCGAGTTGGTCAATAAGTAACTTAAACAATTATTCTACACAATAAGCATTATATTTGTGCTGAGATAGTTTATCCACAGAACCTATCGAAAATATTGCTGAAAGGATGATCTGGACTAGTTTCAAAATAGTCGAACCTGCATCCACGACCCGGCCTAGATCCAAATATTCCGACCAGCATCCACAATCTAGCCTAGGTCCAATGATATTCCCACTAACATCCACACTCTGGCCTTGTTAAAAATATTCGATCTGCATCCACAATCTGACCCAGTTCCAAATATTGAAACCTGCATCCACAGAACCAACTTTGGACATTATTGAAAGGTGTTAATCTGGTCTAGTTTTATATGTGTTTCTTTTTGTATCCACACAACATTATCCTAGGACTCGATTGAAGGATGGAACTTCATCTGTCCTATATTGAACGTCATTCTGTGACATTCCTTCACCTGCTATCTTATGTCCAGACATACGGAACATACTGTATTGCATTTTTTGGATTGGTCATGTCATCATTGTGACCTCCACAGTGCGCCTCGGATCTTTTTATTATCCTCTGTGTTTTATATTCATTCCCAAGATCTCCATAGTTCGACGCCATTATGTTTCTGCAACCCTGTGGTATACTACCCAATGTTACAGAAAGTTCTCTAAATATTATAATATGGTTTGTCGATATCTGTTTGTCCGCAAAATCTTGTGTTTGTTTATACCCAATATAAGCAATGTAGAAAAGTACGTTATATTATGGCTTACAATGTGGGCCTAGTTGTTCAAAGCTTGGTTTGCTTAATCAAAAATAAACATACGAATCCATTTCCGAATCACAATCCAGAAGCAAAGTAAAAACTTTGGAACCAACAAGTTAGGTTAGACACGTGAACTTCCACCAGGGAAGTGAGGCCGGGTGCTCCGGAAGGGTAAGCAACTCCTGTTTAGCTAGCTACACCCGCCACGTGTGTAATCAAAATTGTGTGAAAGGAACATGGAACTATGAGACGTCAAATATATCCAAGGCAATCCTGGACACAGAGAAATCAAACTTATCAACAATACTGTGATGACGGCCATAAAACTTTTTGAGGGCCCTGATAAGCCTAGGCTTGCAATATCCCTGAGTCAACAATTTATTTGCAAGCAGCCTACTTCGTTGTACAAAGTCCCCGTAGTGGGAACAAGCTCTACCATAGCGTATTAATTGGGAAACAAATACACCATAAGCAGGAGAAGCAGGTATATTGCTGCATAAAAAAGGAAAGTTGACAATAGAAAAATTGAAGTCATCACGTTTGTCATAAAGTTTCAAATATAGCCTTTCCTGTGCGTCATAATTCAGGTATAAGTCTAAATATGAAGCAGAACATGAGGAATCAGTCGTGTCTTTTATTTCAAGCTCACTAGGATAGATGACATTTACATAGTCTCCAAATTTAGGATTGTTAAGAGACAGAACGTCATCTATATATCTGTATGTTGAGTTGAATGATTTGGCGACAGTTTTCTCTCCAGATTTAACAAGGTTCTGCATAAATTCTGCTTCATAAGAATAAAAAACAAATCAGCAAGCAATGGTGCACAGTTTGTACCCATTGGTATACCGATTGTTTGCTGAAAAACTATATTACCAAACACAACAAATATGTTATCTATCAAAAACTCCAACATTTTGTTGATGGTATCTTCAGTATATTTTCGTTGGGAATCCTTATGGTGCTTGACAAAATAACCAGAATCCCTGTTCAGCACCGGATATTTGTATCTTGGCTTACCGTTTTTGTAGAAGAAAGACAAGTGAATACCGTATATCGGGAATTTTTCGCACGTGTCTAATTTTCGCTATATTCACGGTGAAGAAAAATCGCTAAAATTTACCCTAGCGAAAATTTCACTTGAGTAGTTGTGATATTTTGTCCATTTTACCCATTCCTTATGTCGTGCCATTTCGCTACAACTCTATACACCTATGTTGAGTTTGTATTTGCTAGTGATTGCAAAATCGCTTGTAAGTGAAAATTGCTTAATCTGCCCGATGTTTGAACAATTAATCAATTAATATAATATTTCTTTAAGACGTTCTTTCAATTTAGAATGAGGGATTGTGGTAATTAGTGTAGAAAAATCAAATGTTTTATACTTTTTACATGAGATAAAGTATTAGAAGCAAGATGTTCAAGTAATTCTTTAGAATTTTTGAGAATCCACATTTGGTTGATTCCAGATGTAGAATATACTTTTTCTGAATAAGACTGAAGACCATCTTTGACGATTGTCAAAATTTGTGTTAGAGTTACCGATAATGATTTGGTAGTACATTTAGATGAGCCTTAACTGTTAATAGAAATTTGTATCGTGTACATTAGCTAGTGTTGTTGGATATGTTTGCTGAATACTTTTGTGATATACTATTTTTCAAAATTTTATTATTCAACTGTCATATTTATACTGTTTTTGAATGTCTTGAAATAATTAGTATTTTAAATACATGTTCTAGTATATTTTTCAATAAAGAAGCATATATAATTGTTTTGACTGTACCCTGGAAACTGGCCTCAATCAGTCATCGTTGGACAGATATATTGTAAACAAAAACATTTTATACTCGAGCCTCTGTCATGATGGGTCCTGTTTTCTAGATAAGCACAGCACGCTTCAACACGTGTAAGATCAAACAACTGACTCTATCTGGAACGTTAAATACATTATCTAAATAGAGCCGTCTTATCATCTCAAGTTACATATAGCTCGCGTTCATTACTTCGCCCAGTGCCCCTTACTAAACAGTTTATCAGAATCAACTCTCAGAGGTTAGAGACAGCAACAACATCTGTTTTTGGAGATATAAAGAAGATAAAAGATGGTTTGAGGTGTGTAATGAATTATGTTATTATAGGTCTGTTGGCTGAGTTCGACCGTATACAACAGTTCTATAGACAGACATCTGGGGGACTCAATACTACTACAATAACCATATACTATAGAACAACAAAGAAGTTGTGTATATGTTCGAAGAAGCTGCAATGGTTTCTGCTGTATGGTTGCTGTTTTATCTACATTAAATGATATAGGATGATTGAATGTATAGATTTGTTCTTCAAATATTAAAATTGGCATTTAATGCAATAAAGTTAAATGATCGCAATAGACTGCACCACTAGACACCTTCTTGTTGTTATGTTCTATTTATGTGCTGGCAATATATGTTTGTAAATCCTTTATCCTTTTAAATAGTTTTATGTGTTTTTGATTGTTGTTGCTGTTGTTGTTGATGATGATGATGGTGTCTGTTTATTTGTTTGTTTGTTGTAATGTATTTTACGTCGCATAACAATTTTCAGTTATTTTCGACGAAAGCACGTTTTTTAGTTTTTAATCTCTAAGGATCAAGATATTAATAAGTAAGTTAAAATCTTTTAAAGCAAATATTAAATGTTTCTTAACTTTTTTGTGTAACCCTGGTATACATTCTAGAATGGGGTTTCATTGTTTTTAAACTCTTTAATTGGTTAAAATACAGATACATGATGAGCAATAATTAATACCTAAGTACACGTTCAAATCGTGGTTTGTCAATCAGTGCTCTCAATATGTGTTATCTTCTTTTTTCAAGTATATATTGTTCAGCTGTAAGTCTCTAATTTCATTAACAAGGTTTCACAAACAGGGCTGGATCTATTTGAGAAGTCGGTTCTACTGACCCACAAATTAAAATACCACCGATAATAGCTATTAACTCAAATCCGTCATTGTATACAATGAAAAACACACGAAAACGTTATTTTTCACGTATTGTGTTCTCTAGCATCTAGATTTAATACAACAAGATCTGTTAAATAAAATCATGTTATTTGTTATTGAGATATTTGTACTGGTATTTTGTTATAAAGTACAGACCTGTCTAAAGTTTAACACTCAGTTTTCGTATTTGTACCGACTCGACAGCTCGGCTCGGCCAATAGTTACCTAAATTTCAACATACTGTTATCTATCTATTGGCAGCAGTTTTAGTTACTAGTTATCCATATCTCTGTCTTTCAGCAGCTCAGCTCATAGGCGTAGGAAGGTTTTTAATATTGGGGGGGGCCAAACCGAAGCTATGTCTATGTCGTGCCGCAGGTACGACCTCGTGCCTATGGCACGAGGCGGGTAGAGTATGAGAGGGGTGCTAAACCCCTCGCATAGGTGGGGGTCCGGGGGGCCTCCCCCGGAAAATTTTCAAAACTAAGTCCTCTTTAGACGCATTTTCAATGTATTGTGCATCGTTTTGATAGGTAAAAATACTGTGATATCAAGGCAAGATTATATAAAATAACCGTATGACACAAGTTCCATAATTAATCTCTCTCATTGGTGATGATCCAGAATTTTAGAAAGGGGGCGTATAATGTGAAAACCGAAGGCTCGAACCTTCTAGGGGGGTTCGGGGGCATGCTCCCCCGGAAAATTTTGAAAAAGTGGCGCAAAATCCTGCATTCTGGTGCAATCTGAGCTGAACAATATGTATTATATGCGACAAAAGAGGGAGGGGTACGCCCCCCGCTGAATCCGCCACTAGATATGGCGGTACACCGGGAAATTGTGACGCTTTTTTACAAGTATAATGATGAAATTGATAATTGATTAGTTACCAGATGGACATTTCCTGTTAAAGCTCTTGGTTTTTTGGGATTTTTTTTCTATTTTTTAGCATGATACAAAATTTCACACAAGATATTGGGGGGGGGCTGGCCCCCCCTTCTCTGACATTGGGGGGGCCCGGCCCCCGCTGGCCCCCCCTGCTCCTACGCCTATGAAGCTGAAGGGCTCCTTTTCTTTGCTTCATTGTTTAACTTTGGTCAAGTTTGTACTTTGTGTTATTGGTATAACTGTATCTGGTGAGTATCTGTTGTGTTACATCTCACTGAAGCATTAAAACATACCCAACTGTCTTACATCATAGCATCATAAACATCACTGATCCATTAGGATTTCATTTACTGTAACTGTGGTGCTATAACACATTGAAGGCCAAGGCAAAGTAACAAAATGTTTATCATTACTGATCCATTAGACATTTATTTATTGTAACACATTTATAAGGCCAAAACAATGTAAAAATGTTTATCATCACTCATGCATAAGGAATTCATTCGCTGTAACTTTGGTGCTAAAACACATTTACAAAGCCAAAGCAAAGTAACAAAATGTTTGTTTATCGTCATAAACATCACTGATCTATTAGCTATTCATTTACGGTAACATTGGTGATGTAACACATTCACAAGGCCAAGGTAAAGTAACAAAATGTTTATGAAACAATTTTTAAAATTTCGAGTTAGGATAGACTATAGTCTCTTGCATGACTGTTTGATTGTGTAGATATATTTTGACTGTCGTTCAGTGTGCAAAATTCTGTATATTGTTCTTGCATATAAAAAGCATGTTTTCTGGAAACACGGGCCTTGATAGCAGAGTGTTCTGTAGAGTGGTCCTGTGGATCACAATTGCTCTCATCGCTTAAGTTCAAATTCCAAAAGGACAGAATCTAATGTGTTGTTACTATAAAATATTTACATTGCGATGTTTTAATATATGAAACTCTGTTTGATATCAAATGTAATTATAGGTTTTCCAATGTAAAATGACGTTGCTTCTTTCTTGCTCTCACCTATACGGGTGACGTCATAGATTGGCTGTTCCAACAATTGGAAATGCGTGTTGAATATGACAGTGTTTTTTAATTTTTCAGGATTTAAAAACCCAAAATTAGATTTTCAAAAAAAGTTAAATCTCGTACGTTATTTAGTTTACCTTGCACGGCAATGGAAGTTATGATACTAAAAACGTCATTTCTAGACAGTTCAGTGGTTGATAAACTGAAAAATATAATACTTAGATCATAACCATGTCCTTTGGCTTTAAAATATTGTCTCAAGTGGTGTATGTTCTGTTGGTTTTGACCATCAAACTCTTAATTTCATATGTGGCTACCTCATCTAGAATGTTATCTTATGTACAGTGTACATAATCTTATAGAAGCTTTTGATGTCAGGAGTTCAGCCATATTTAGATGAAAGTTAGAATTAATTATACAAAACGTTTGTAATTATCAACAGTATTGTAAGATTAGAAACATCTGGCATTAAAATACTGTAAACGCACATGGTACATCAGAGTTAAATAAATAATTAAATTTAAATAATTAAACAGAACATCTTATAAAATTAAAAAATTACATTATTCCATCTAACTTATACTTCACGTGTTAAATACTAAGTACTATTTTTGTAATGGAATAGAGGTTATTATAGAAATTCTATATAATCTGGTAAATACACGTGTTAAACAAATAAATTAGATTTGAATAATTATATAAAAAAGTCAGAAAATCTAATTATTTTAAAAAATACATTTTTCCAACTACCTGATACTTCAAATGTTGAACACTATATTTGTTGTAATGCTTTTGCTATACTTCCATGTTCCTTTCATTTTTAACTTTGATCACACAGTTCAACAGGAGGTACTTACCCTTTCGGAGCACCTGGTCTCACTTCTCTGGTAGAAATCCACATGTTTGACTTTATTTGTCAGTTTTATTTTTTTCACTTCGAGATATTATGACTGTGGTTTGAACATGCGCCGGTAGGTTTGTGTTTGCCTTTTGAATTGGGATTTGTACATGGACCGGTATGTGTGTTTTTTATTTAAAACCTCTATATATTTTGATAAATGCGCGTTTAATTTATGATGTCAGACTCATGGTAAATGGTTTATACTTCTACAATCAAAGTAAAGAAATCAAATAATATATGTATTGAAGACATACACAAACTGTTACAGATTATATCGGAACGGGGATTAAGTTCCACATGCTTTAAACATGAAGACCTTTGAAAGCAGACTCAGCTTTCTGATTTAATGTTTAATATGGAAGTCATCATCTTTATGTTTCGTTTGTTTCAGCATCAAAAGGCGATCAGTGTTTGATGATTATATTTTCCTTGTGGTCTAAGGTTACTCACCTTATGTGTGGGTCTTTTCTTAACCTTAAATCTGACCTTTGACCACACACAAGGTCACGTCAGATCAGGATTGATGTGTATCAAATTACACAAATTGACAAGACAGAAAATACTCATTACTGGTCAGACATTTCTGTAGAACAGATTGACCAGCTGAAACTTTTATGAAATGTGTGTAAACGCTCTCGTACGTCCAGAATGAAGTCCGTCATGACAAATCGGTATCTCGTCATTAACACTGGCATGCAGTAAGCTTGATGGAGAAGCCGTGGACAGTATGTCATGGCACATTCTTTCTCTGTATGCCAGTCTAAACATAAACATGATGTATGGCATATTTGATCGATCTCAAATTTTTATCAACATGATCTATGACTTTCCAAATCAACTTTTACTTCTGAAAGATTTTTACAAATGATGTATGACAGAAAGGTTAAAGGTTACAGATACGAAGTGGATCTAAAATGTAGAAAATTTACGTGTAGTAAAAACGAACATCGGTAATAAATGGAAATGTAAGAAATTATCGGAATAAAATCATCATATTCATAGGTTTTACCGCGTTGAATACCCTAGTAATTGGTTATAAACCCAAATCACCTTGCGTCATCACGATGAATTTTTAAAACCGTGTTGTGTTGAGCCCTGTTCGTATACTACCTTATCGCAATGCCAATATGTTTTGCAATAGGACAACGCCCCCAAGTTACAATGGCTTAATAGATTAGTTATTTTACGGAAATATCTTTTAAACATATTTTACAGGAGATTTGATGAAAGATTTTAATATAAATTAATATAATTTACTTGTGACATGCTTTCTATTAACAACATGATGACGCAAGGTGATTCGGGTTTATCATAAATGAATATTTGACAGATGTGTAACCCGAGAGCTTCTATGTACTGAATGCACATCGAGACACCGTTGTTGCACGACATTATTTGGATATTAATTGTGGTATAAACATAGATTCAGACCAGTAACACAACAACTATTTTTAAAAATTGGAGTTTGTCTCGAGAACAAAGAGCGGGCATATTTCATGCCAATTGTATTAAGAAATATTTCATAAAACATTTACAACGATTCTCCAGACTTCTACTGGTGTAGACAATTAATTTTGTCTGTACCTAAATAACGAAACGCGTTGAAAATAGAAAAAGCATCGACACTATAACGAAACAATAATAAACGATGTGGAGGTTGTTACCACTATGGAAACTTCATTCATTGTCAGCCTTGGTTTATCAGGGCTCTCAAAACGTTTTATGATTCTCATACTGTTGATAGGTATATTGTCTCTGTATTCATATATATATTTGACGTCCCATAGTTCCATGTTCATTAATTTTCACTGTCAATTTTGATTACACACTTGATGGGTGTAGCTATCTCAAGTTGTTCTACACCTTTAGAGTTTGTGTTTTGAATGTATGGCAGATATCAGTATGCAAGTTCCAACTTTGAACGAACATGTACACAGATATAATAATAAACATAGTATTTTTCACCACATCAGATTAAACAAACAGCAACCCCATTACACCTAATGCAATAATTTGCGCAAACTTATATACAATGTTTAGACGTGTTTTTAATAATAAAACTTTGTTCATTTTTACCTAAACTCTCAACTTGGAAGAACCAACTCGTCTAAAAAGCAATTTTAGACGAACCATGTAAATAATAGGTTGTTGTGAAAACGTTATCTTCTATAATTGTTAGTATGGCATTTTGATAATTAACACATTATTGTCCATTACTTGATATAATTACCATATATCACGTGGCATACTATAGATGACAGTGGTGGTAGTGTTGTCGGCAATGAACCGTTACACGTGTCATCATGGCATGCTTGATTTAAGAATTCTACAGTATATATTTAAATTCAGGTAGAGGCAGGTTAATGGTCTTCGTTTATGTAACATAATGTCCATTAGTAACTATTAGTTTTGCATATATTTTATATAGCACCATTGACATTTGGCCAGAAAACATGGTAGTTTGTTTGACACATCGAGTTTTATATGAAAGAGAGAGAGAGAGAGGAACATCGCTGTGCATAACAATTGCTTATTGTGCAAAAATCCATAGCAATCAACTGGAATCTTCTAGCCTTGTATGCTAACGGTATCGTAAGCGAAAAATTAAATATGTGATAAGGTATCTTGAAGCTTTTCATGAACACCAACTGCGGACAAAACAGAATAGGTAGTACCATAATGCTATATAGGACAATTCATGCCATCTTGCGTTGTACGTATTTCAGGTTTCTACAGAGGCTCTGATTTCAGTTCCAACTCAATAAACAGCTCCAATGAAACTACTATAAGCGAACATTTTCAGATGTACTATTAACTTCTTTGGACTAATTGAGTCCGTGCGCCATACACTTAACATAAAAAGTCGGCAGAAATGCTGCATCAGATAGAATAGCAAAGGTTTGTTCTTCCAAGATGCATTATCTGTGTAGAGCAATGTGATTGTACTTAATATTAATATAAAATGCAAAATAAACCAAACAAACCAACAACAACAACAAAACAAAACAAACACACATCTGTAATAATGGGCATACAGGATTAATATTGTTAAATGGTTAGACTCTGCAAATCTTATATCACTTTATCTGTGACTAAATAATTGGTCAGTACATGTACATGTTTATATAGGTCAACATGCACGAGGTTTTATCAATATTTTATTGGAAAAAGCCCGAGGGTTCAGATTACCTCCGATAATGCTGCATCGGCAGATTCCGTAACCTTACATGTACGTCTCCGAATGATGATGATGATATCAGCGCAAGTTTGTATTACGTCATAGATTTCAGACTCCGCCCTCTCGGATTAATTGAATTTGATAAAGCCAGATTAAGTATATATATATATACGCTTGGGGACGTATAATCAATTAGACAGGGGCTGTAACGTTGTCCATTATCAGTGTGGCACTTGGACATATATCACCTTTCTTATTTTACCAGAAGCAAGATTGATATAGATACAACACCTGTACTTTATGTATGATAACATATGTAAAATGTCAACTGGACATACAATAATGACCAATAATGTGTTTAATATAAACCTTGTTATAAATGTCACTATATTTATATCACAGAGAGAGAAAGAGATTTGGGAGAAATCGGGGAGAATGCAGCTAATTAATTCATTCAACACTTGGTTGATGTAATGCTTTGTTGTGTTTTATTTAGTTTCTCTTTATATATGACTTACAGGGTGTGCTCTCAATATTACCCCCCTACCTCCGTCGTTTAGGCTTTCATCTATGGACATTTTTTTACAATAAAATATATTTTTGAAATAAAGAAACGACATTAGTGTAATATATAACTTAGAATAACTATAAAATAACATTTAGCAAGCTGCTTGCAAATAAATTGTTGACTCAGGAATATTGCAAGCATAGGTTTATCAAGGCCCTCAAAAAGTTTTATGGTCGTCATCACAGTATAAATGATAAGTTTGATGTGTCTGTGTCCAGGATTGCCCTGGATATATTTAACGTCCCATAGTTTATGTTCCTTTCACACAATTTAAATTACACATGTGGCGGGTGTAGCTAGCTAAACAGGGGGTGCTTACCCTTCCGGAGCACCCTGCCTCACTTCCCTGGTGGAAGGTCACGTGTCTAACCCGACTTGTCAGGTCCAAAGTTTTTTCTTTGCTTCTGGATTGTGATTCGGACCTGGATTAGTATGTTTGTTTTGATTAAAACTTCAAATGCGTGTGTTCATGAAACACATATCTCCCTCCCAAAAAGTACATAAAGTTCTAAGCAATCGACAAAATATACTCTTATTTCATCTTTTTCTTCTAGTTTTCTGGGTAATAGTAATGTCCAATAGTTTACAAATAAGTTCAAAACTTCGACTCATTCCTGTAAATATCATAGTTTGCTTGAGATTTCAAAATTAGTTCCGAACATGAACTCATATGTTGGTCCGTTTTTACAACTAGGTTCCAAACTTGGATTTCTGTAAGACCCATAATAAGTCCGTTGTTTAAATATGCCATTGCTGGTGCTTAGTTTCAAATGAGTTCCTAACGTGGACTCATTTTAATATTCTTTAATCTATCGACCTCAATAAGGTACTACTCCACCTATGCATTCTGTTCTTCTTCAATTAGAATTTTTCGCAAGTCGCTCCCCGTTATAAGAATGAATGCAGCCGGAACCGGAATCGTTCATTTGCCATTATGTTTCTGACAATACATTATAGGTTATGATTTTGAATTTGTATCGATTTTACTTTCCGTCTTGACATTGGTTCACGATAGATTGCATATGGTTAACACTTTGTATCTTAGGTGACTGTGTCGAAAACATAAACATTATTTTTGGTTTCATACGTTTTCCGTCTTTTACAATGATGTCATCCTGCAAGACAAGTGTCACTTTTGTATAAATAATTTTAGACATTTACCACAATCATGGGGATGTCACTTCATTTTGTAAGTGAATCATTTAGCTTCGCTTCAGTGACATGCGAAATAAATATGATAGTTAAGTGTCCCATTTAGGCCCTAATCACGCCATTATGTAACACTTAAGTGCACTCTTCGGTTGTATCAACTCGACCGTGATACGATTATGGTCATTTAACGAAGCGCTAACCTCCAGTGACACTTAAATATTTACACAATCTTTTGATAAAATTTAAGATTGGTCTGTATTTTAGACTATTTGTGACATATTGTTATCGTAAAATTAATTTTACGCCTATGCTTCGGTCTCCAACACCCTCAGGTAATGTTTGGTTACACATGGTTCATTTACTTGTACTGGTGACAGGGTTACACAGTGTAACAGACATCTCCATTCTAGGCCTACTGGCGAATTTATCTGATATAGATGGTGCATCATAAGCCTAGTGTCATATTATTAATTTTTCAATTTTCTGAATGAAATAAAACAAAAATAATCTATGCTGGTCGCCGGGTTATAATCACTCCTGTTCAATGTTTTTACAATGGCTTCATTGGGATGTACTAAATATTATTACTGTACATTCATTGAAACAATTTTTAATAGTAGTATATATAATTACAAAGGATGGTTTAATGAATAAAACGTTTGAAGAGTATTTATTTTAATTTTTGATGAAGGTCATCAATATATATAGGTCTGTAGATGTTTCCCAAACAAGTGAAAGGACTCAAACCTGCGACTAAAATGGACAATTTCTAAAAGAAGGACGAGTACCACTTATTCCGAACATAATAATAATAATAATCAAAAACAAACATGCTAATCCATGTCAGAATCACAATCCAGAAGCAAAGTAAAACATTTAGAACTGACAAGTCAGGTTAGACACGTGAACTTCCACCATAGAAGTGTGGCCGGGTGGTCTGGTAGGGTAAGCACCTCCTGTTTAGCTAGCTACACCCACCACATGTGTAATAAAAGACATGTACAACGTGCGAATCTGCGTGTTTGCTAACATCTGACGGACTACTTCAGGATTAGCTGATCGTGTGTATTACACAAGTACTATATCACATTACTAGTCGTAACTACATTATTTACATACTGTAGGAGTAAGTAGGTATTGTTTTCAATGTTAGTATCAGATTTCATTAAGAATTCTGTATCAGTTTTCAACGTAATTCGCTGGTATTTACTTGGCTAGGGTAGAAATCATTTATAACAAGTTTTATTAAGTAGATAAATATACATGTATATGGTGTTCTGTAAGGGCCAAATTTGCATCATCGCTAATTCGACCTGAACGCGAAAGAGCAAAAACAATGGTGCCGAAGGGGCGAAGACGAGGTTGCGAAGAAACGACGTCAAAGTTGACATAACGCATTTATGGCGAAGGAGCGAATGCAACATTGCTTCGCCTTCACCACTTTGCTCCTTCGCCATTGTATCTTCGCAACTTCGCTTTTTTGCGTTCAAGTTAAAGAAGCGATAATGCTGATTTGTCCCTAACAGAACACCATACAGATATATTATATAGCTAAAGTACCAAGATAAAATCTAGCACAATCACTTTATTTATTATGTGAAAGTAGAATTATCACAATATAAAGTGAATATCTTATCTAGAATTAAATAAAACACAGATGCTGATTGTAAACCGATCTATATGTTTTATTCGAATCTAAACTTGTCAATTAAGACTATTAAAACAACAGAAACAAGAATAAAACAATCATACCGTCCCATGTACAAATCACAATCCAAAAAAACAAAGTCAAAGATATGAAACTGGAACTTTAATGTTCACCAGGAAAGCGATGCTGGGTGTTTCAGAAGAGTAAGCATATTCTGTTTAGCCAGCTACACCGGTCACGTTGAGGATGAAAGGAACATGTGTAGCAATTCCTAATGAAGTCAAACAACTAATGAAGCTCAGACATCATTAAGCGTTGTTATTTCGACGCCATTAGGAGTTGTTACAAACGTAAAACTATGGGGCGACAAACGTATCCAAGATTATTTTGGATACAATAAAAAGTTTTGCTAATTTCTTTGTTTCTGTTTTCGTCAATGTCGCATACATGGCGGACGTAATTATATTACCTTTTTGATCAAGCCCAAGGACATGATCTGTGATTTAAGTTTTTATTCATTCAAGTCTATTTGTTTCAGGTAAATTTTTAAGGTTCATGTAATATTTCAGTAGTTATTTTCTATTTCCTGATATTTCGTAAAGGAAGAAGGAAGCTGGTGAGTATAACACGCGGAAGAAGAAGTTCAACGATTTATGTCATACTTTATCGCCAGTTTCTTATTCTGTGTTATTTAAGAAAGTTTATTTTTTAAGGTTCTAACCTAGGAAATTTTTGTTTGAAACTCAACAATTACTCTTAACTAAAATTGAGTAGATAATTTATTTATTTATTCATTTATTTTTGTTCTTCTTTTTTAAATTTTAGTTTCAAGTACACCGGATACAACTATTTGTATGTAAACATGTTTACATAATTTTTTGACTCGATAACATCATCTAAAATATTCATATAATATGTGTATATATATGTACTAAGTATATAATGTTTTTCACGATGCTAGTATAATATTTTATATTGGATCATAAGATCAAACTAAAATATGTACACTTCATAATGAACAATTGGAATACCAGTACATTATACATTACACATATTTCGCCAGTTTTTGTCTAAAAGATCATAGCTTAGAAGCTTTCAGTTGAACTTATTTTTAAAAATAAAGCGTCATTGTAGACAACTTTTTGCGAGGATTCGTGTGACATACTCTTTGCCACGCTCCGTGTGACATCCTCTCTGTCACGATTGGCTGAGTATTTAAGTCCAACAAAACAGATCTTATATTGTCCAACAACTTAAATGGTTAAAATAATAGGTATATCATCTCTAACAACAAGTATTTTGTTGAAAGTTTTATCGCAGCGGTCAACCATCTATGTACTTATGCTGACCATCAGATAAATGACCATCGTTAACGTTCTTACTAAACTGACCATCAGATGACCATTGGTCTGATTCTATCTTTATCTTTGATGTCTTCATTAGGTCCAGTAAATCCCTAACAACAGTATCACGTATTTACGTTAAATCAATCTCGCGTGTTTCTTTTTGTCCATATTTTTACTAATTAAGTTCTGGTTTCTTCTAGTATATGTACAGTACATGCCCGTTAAAAGTTTAACACTCGACTAACGGAAAGGAGTTGGTGCTCGATGGCCGAGAGATGGATAGTCAGTGGCCGATAAGCATTCGAGAAATAGATAGCAGCTACCGTAAAACTTCAAGATATAGCTAACAAAGAGCCGAAATGATCTTAAATAAACAGGAGGTGTGCTTACCCTTCCGGAGCACCCGGCCTCACCTCCCTGTGTCTAACCTGACTTGTCAGTTCAAAGTTTTTACTTTGCTTCTGGATTTCTGGATTGTGATTCGGACATGGATAAGTTTGTTTGATTTTGATAAGACACTGAATTGTTAACTCAAGTGTTAAACTTTCGACAGGACTATACTGTAATAACGAAAACATAGAACACATTGTAGGCGTTCTTTAAATGTCTGAACTTATTTTTTATTTTTGTTTTTTATGTAGATAATATCTGAGTTATGTGACATGGTCAATAAATATGACGAGAATGCTTTTTAAAAAACGACCAGCTGGGTTTTAAAGATTTAAAACATATTTGCATGTCCTGAAAAAAAACAAGCTGTTGCCTCACTCAGTTACAAAGTATTCCTCATTATTCACAATAACAAGACGATTCTTTGTGCAATACAGACAGTTATTATTCATAAACATAAATTGCGTGAAGAGGGTACACTTTTTCATGAAACAAATAATAATAATAATAATAATAATAATAATAATAATAATAATAATAATTTACAATCTTAAACTGAAAATAATTCGATAACAGAAGCAACCAAAATTGAAGCAAATTTAGGTATTTTCACGTATGTGTATTTTATAATAAAGTTAACACAAATTGCAAATACATGCATAGTGTTTTTAAGTTTTTCATTAAAGGAAAATTTAACAATAATGTTATATATGTATTATAAATGTTTTTAAATCTGAATGAAATATTTAAAAAAATATATAATATAAAAAAGCATTTATAAACCAAAAATAATATCATCACTGACGGCATTTTATATTTTAGGAATTTTTAAGTTTTAAGTACGTGTATCATATAAATTCACAATTCATTCTATTTAAGAACCTTAGCGATAAAAATAAACGAAAGAATTAAAAACAACAGCTATTATTAACTTTACTGTTCAAAAATAGTAAAGTTCCTGTCTGAATAGTAATTCATGTTGCCTCTGATCAAAGTATGGTTTTTATAAGAGGCTACATAAAGTCTGTATTTATTTATTTATTTATTTATTTATCTATCTATCTATTTATTTAATTTTTTTTTAAATATTTATTTTTTAAATATTTACATCTTTTTTTCTTCTGCAAAAACTTCTGTTGAAAGAAAAATGAAAATTAATGTCAATGGCTTTGGTGATAAAACGGAAGTACACATCTGGAGTTTTCATCAACTTAACTTTTTTAAAGGAAACGAGGATGCAACAGTGACGGTATCTTTGTGTTGTCAATTAAACAGATATAATGTATCCGAAAAATCATGTGCAAGGACTCCTGGGGGGTACACTGAAGGGACTATAAATATATGGTGTTTGACACATTTCAGATGAGTTAAACGTCAATTTTTTTCGTTGATATAAGTAAAATGTCAATTATGTCGCTTAGGTATAATAAATTGTTATGTTTTCTCGTTTTTCTTTTTCATTGTTATAAATTTGAAAGGTCAGAGGGCATCCTTAAGAAGTGAATGATAAATATATTTTCATGAATCATTTAAAACTCAAACTGAGATATCCCATATATAACCCCGTAGTTGTTACTTTAGTATAATTAGTTTTATACAGTATCACTCACTGTGTCTCTTGTACCAAGTTAATGAAGAAGGCAATATGTTACACACTAATACTAGTTTTTTCAGGTCACTATCCTAAACTACATGTATCGTCCCACTCCTACACGGATTGATAAATTAACTGCTCAAGTCCAGAGAAATCCTGGAGTTTTACTTACCAAGTTAATGAAGAAACCAATACTAAGCGTGTTACACACTTATGCTGGTTTTTAAGGTCACTATCCTAAACTATGACGGAAATATTGTCCAGACTGGAGTGGAGGGAACTTATAGAGTTTAACACCTCAGTCAAGATTTTTTTTACTTACATCGAGGCCTTTTGTTCAGAGATTGCAGGAGAAAACTACCGAACTTGACAAAGAAGCTGAACCATTTGAGGGATGCGAACCTAGGCTATATGATCTGGATGCTGAACACTCGGTTACTGAGACATACGATGACGAAAAGAAGCTTTAAATTTTAAATTCTGATTAATTATTTTAGAATACAATCATTTTACCATACACATACTCATCAATAATCAGTGATTATTGTATAAGACATGGTGGTGTTATGTAGGGTGAAACAAGTGATATCAAATACTCAATCTGGAAAACGGAAAGGTAATTCTGGCTAATAAGACTTAGTAAACATGGTCATGTAGGCCGCAAGTAAGAAAGTCTTCTAAGACATTAAAAACCTTCTAAACATCTTCATCTGGTAAAATAAAAATTAAAAAAATCTTGGCCCAAATGAAAAATTAACCCGATAGCGCGAATAAAATTTAAGAAATGAATTATGAAGGATAATTAATGTTGAACGATTTTTTTCTAAAATAGCACGTGGCACTCCTATTTATAACTTATAAATGTCTATATAAAATGTGTTATGTCAAAACAATTTTGTGATGAATGAAATTCTAGAATTGATGGATACTAATATGAAATTTCATATTTTATCAGTGACCTGGGGTTTCTTATCACGGCCTATCTTTACGTGATAGATATACATACCTATGACTGATGTACAGTATCTACTGATATATAGTACAGGTCTGTAGAAAAGTTAACACAATGCCAACGAATTAGTGCTGAATCTACAAGCCAACTCTACCTCTCCTTAGCTATATATTGACAACTTTCGACAGTTATCTTTCGTCCATTAGCTATGTATATCTCGGTAACAAGGTAGTCAGCGTTCTACTCCTTTTCGTTAGCTTTGTGTTAAACTTTCGACAGATCCGTACCGTATAGTACTTACTGAAGTATAATACTACTTACATTTATATGAATACTATCCTGCTCAAACAAGACAGGTGCTCTAATTTTCAAATATTTTATAAACGATAATGAGTTATGTCTGTCGTAAATTATATCGAATTTGCTTCATTTGGCGAAAATGTATAATGATGGCACTTGGCAATAACGAACAAATTACAAAAACAAATATCAGAGACACACAATAAAGAACAATGTTCAGACTCACTCCTCACAATAACAATTTTATGTGGCATATCTGATATATCAAAAAAGTATTTCAGAACTGATTTAAATACATCATACAATCAGCCCATTTTACATTATATCGCGCACATGCTTTTCTGGTAACGACAGTCATAAAATATTAACATAAAGAAACACAATACTGAACATGAAAACTACACAAACAAAACACCCAACACAACACTGCAGATGAAAACTACAAGTCACAAAACGCCAAATACAATACTCAACATGAAGACTACATGTAACAAAACATCAAACAAAACACTGAACATAAATACAAAGTGTCACAAAACACTGAACACAACTCTGACATGAAGACTAAACACCAAACAAAATACTGAACATGGAAACTACATGTAACAAAACACCAAACACAACACTGAACATGAAAACTACACGTAACAAAACATCAAACAAAACACTGAACATGAAAACTACAAGTCACCAAACACAACATTTAACATCAAAACTACATTTAACAAAACAAACACTGAATATGAAGACTACATTAGCAAAACACAACACTGAACATGAAGACTACAAGTCACAAAACACAACACTGAACATAAAAACTACATGTAACAATGAACATGAAGAATACATGTAGCAAAACAACAAACAAAACACTGAACATAAAGACTACATTAACAAGACACAACATTAAACATGAAGACTACATTAACAGAACACAAAGTACAACACTGAACATGAAAACTACATGTAACAAAACATCAAACACAACACTGATCATGAAGACTACATTAACAAAACACAACATTGAACATGAAGGAAGACTACATTAACAGAACACAAAGTACAACACTGAATACGAAAACTACATGAACAAAACACAACATTGAACATGGAGACTACCTTAACAAAACACAACACTGAACATGGAGACTACCTTAACAAAACACAACACTGAACATGGAGACTACCTTAACAAAACACAACACTGAACATGGAGACTACCTTAACAAAACACAACACTGAACATGGAGACTACCTTAACAAAACACAACACTGAACATGAAAATTACACATTAACAAAACACAACACTGAACATGAAAATTACACATTAACAAAACACAACACTGAACATGAAGACTAGATTAACATGTTGAAACGGTTTCTAGAAACAACAATTCTGTTTTGGTGGCGCGTATATATATGATCTTGTTATATATTTTTATATATCAAGGCTATTTGAGGTTGTTTTACAGACTGAGTCCTCATTATATTAATTGAAGTCCTCTACTTACTGCTGTATACATTTTCTTATCTGAGTATAAATAGTTTACGGTAATTATGGGGGCTATTATACGATGGCCGATAGCGGCCGTCAAAAAACAACTAGTAGTTGTGCATTTTTGTCAACAAACAACGTACATATTACAACTATAAGCTATACATTTTTGTCAGAGTTAAAATTAAAATGACAAAAAAGAACAGATAGTAGTTGTTTTTTGTCACTATATATCTAGTACAAAAAACAACTGATTGCAGTTTGTTTTTGTCATTATATTAAGAATAATTGACAAAATACAAAAGTAATTTTAATTAACATTCTTCTGTGACATTAAAAAGACCCATAAGATTGTTTATTACTTGTTATCTAAGGTATGACATAAAACAGACTTGAGTGTAAAGATTATATTTAAGTTACTGGATACAGAGGATACATTTACTGCTGTTGGACCATTTCAATCATGTGAGTAGTTTTCTTCATAATGCTATAAACATGGATATTTCTTTATCAATGTTAATATTTATAAGTTTTATTATTATTATTATTATTATTATTATTATTAACTTTTGTAGGTCACATATTCAGATAAAGAATTCTGAAAGCACAGACGACACGGTGATCTTTTTCCCGGTACCTCAGAACGGACTAACATTAGATGATCTACGTAAGTGTGTCATTTATTCTTTCGCCAACACCTAAGGAACACCAATGCTTCCCGTTTAAAAAATTGTTAGAAATGATTAAAAAACCAAATAAGCAGAGGAAAAAGAGAAAAATCGTTAAGAATAATTAGTTTAATTTCGGAACTTTAGGCTACTTTCGAAGTTTATCTTGTTTTATATAGACTTTCCTACTTTACCAGCGTCAGTGATGAGAAATTGTTTTTCGAAATGCGCATATTGTGTACTAAATTAATACTGGTATAAATTAATGATTTTCTAAACCAAATTGTCATCAGCTATCACGAAAAGCTAATCTTGAAGCTATGCGACAAACGGTATGACTTTAATTTCCGGAGTACTCGGCCTAACTTCCTTACAGGAAGTCCACGTGTACACACGGTTTTTGTCGTATTTACGTCCATTCTGACTCACGAACCTTCATAACGATTTGGTATTACTTTGTTTATTTCTGCACTATATGCATTAGATTTAAAAGTAAATGTTATTAATTATTAGCGCTGGTGTGTGTGTGTGTGTGTGTGTGTGTGCGTGTGTGTGTGTGTGAGAGAGAGAGAGAGAGAGAGAGAGAGAGAGAGAGAGAGAGAGAGAGTGTGTGTGTGTGTGTGTGTGTGTGTAACAACTATACCCAAAATATTAAAAGCGGATACTGGGCACTGATATTTACTATATTTTATCTGACAGCCTTAATTATCTCCTACTATTAAATTTAATTTTTGTTTTAATACGATATGCCACGGTCTAACGGACGGAATTTCCCCAGTCGTCTTGAAAAAAGAAATAAAAGAAGAAGAAGAAAAATCAAAAGCGCTCAATTTAAAAAAAAAAATCATTTTAACGCCTTTTCCTTTATTACGTAGGTACATATCTCATTTGTGCTCAATAGAAACGCATCTGTCTTAACATTGTTAAAACCAAACATTATTAAAAATGACATTGCTCACTCATTTAAATATTCCTATTCTAAATTCAGTTAAAACGTTAGGAACTTTAAGTTTCTTTAAATTTGATTGCCTCAAACCTTTTTTTTTTTTTTTTTTTTTTTTTTTTTTTGGCATCTATCATTCACTTGTAATGAATCAATTTTTCAAAAGTGCAGATAATGGAACATAAAAATTGTAGTATTTTTTATGTTAGCAAACTAAAGAATAATATATTGTACAAATCATTTGCTATGATCAGAAATGTGTACATGCATTTTTAATCATACCTAATAAAAAATTTCAATTCTTTTCAGATAATTACAGATTTAAAACAAGTACACGGTTTAATACTAGTGTAATGATTTTTATTTCCATAATGAAAGTTCAAATGTGTAAACATTACTCGTCTACTAGTATGAAATTAGAGTGGGACAAAAATGATACTGTCTGTGACATTGTGCAAAAGATTGGGGTATAATTAGTTATCTGTTTTTCTTTTCTGAGCACAGATTTGCATGCGGTTATTATTAAAAACCGCACGTCTTGTAACTGGTAAATGACTTGGTAAATTCATCAGCTCCTCATTTGAGCTTATTGAATTTGGATCTGGTAGGCCATCCATTAAATTCATCTTATCGTTACAAAACAGAGTATAGATTTCCTCTTTATTCTCTCTCTTAACAACATAGCAGTTGTAATACTTTTCAGTGAAACATTCTTTGCAGTATGGACACTTCTTCTGATTATTTAACTTCTTTCTTTTACAATCGTAAAGCCATAGATTAATATCAGATAATACAGTTTTACTAATAATTACTATTGACAATATTGGCATTATTAGAATTATAGTAATTATAGTAAGACCTATAAAAAAAACTCAACAAAAGTTATGTCGATATTTTACGTTATGCTATAACTAGGGTTCATACAATTTGTAATTGAGAGTTAAACTAATAATAAATAATGATAGTAATATCGAGACATTATTATAATCATATCAATAATAGAAAGAATAATAGTAAGCAAAAACCTGAACAAAAGTTAAGTCAGTACTTTACATAATGCTATAACTTGGGTTCATACAAATTTTAATTGAGCAATTTATCCACACCCGCAGTCTTTCACCATATACAGTTGAGATAAATAAACTGTGTTATCATATAAGCACTTAATATGCGTTTTAAAAACCATCAAGTTCAATATAGTTAAGTTCACCATAAGTGTAAACTTTGCAGACGGCGCAATTTTAAATACCTAAAGCACTTTTATCTTTTTTTTTTTTATTCTTTTCGTTTCCCTGGTGGAAGTCCGCGTGTACTGCTTGATTTGCCAGTTTTCAAAGTTTTTTTTTACTTTGCTTATGGACTTTTCACTGGAACATAGATTAGTATGTTTATGTTTAATTTAACTTGTTTTTTTTTTTTAATTTAACAAAAGTAATTTATTACAAAAAGAAATTATAAAATCAAAGAATAAATAGATATACAAATACATGTATGTCCTACAACTAACATGTACTGCAATGTACTTAAGTATTTATAATATTTATAGTCTTACAGAAAATCATGGCAAAATTAAAACTACAACATGGTTTAAGCGCTCGGCGGAGGCAGAAGTGCAACAAAGCATGATGTTGATTTATATCATTATTAACAAAAAAGAAGAATATAAGTCAGATTGTTAATACCTAAATCACATGTATATATTACCCGATATAGTATATTGTAGATCATCAGGGTAGACAGATAGCTTGCAGAGGAAAAAATTCTCACAGTTCAATACTCACAGAATTATTGATGAGAATTATAATTAAAAAAATGTTTATTTTATGTTTTAATTTTGTCAAAAGCAATAAATATTCAGAATATAATTTGCCAAAAATTACCAACCCCTTTTTTCCATCTCTATCTCCACCTCTACAATTCAAGCACTTGGCTACACTATATAGAATTATGGATCTTACTCCCACTACCACTTATCTCCTAGGCTTATTGTTGAAAATGCCGTGGGCTTTAGTCTTCCGGTTACTATGAGGATTTATAAACTCAAGGTCTGCCGTGGTAAATACGAGTATGTGTCCATGTAGATTATTAACAATAAATCTTTAGTTTTAACAATTTCAATATGTTGTATTGTGTCAAAATTTTACTGACTCTTAATAATTGGACATGGGGTCGCTGTGCTGTATGTATGCGATAGGTATGAAATAGAATTGATAAGGATATAAATTAGTTCACTGTAAAATGGCAATAAGGAATTGATAACGTTACCCAAGGTCATTAATGTTAGTTGTAGTATGACAAATTCTTGTTTTTCACTCATCACTTTAAAAACATAATGAATGAACTACTTCTTCCTATTTGTGATTATAGTACAGGAAAACATTTTTATTGATATTTACAGGCAGCGCATTTCCGTATATAACATCTTTAAGATACGAAGATGATAAAAATGAAAGACACCACCACATTCTCTGTCGTGATAAAGAATTCCAAGAGCCTGAAGGTGGATGGAATAAAGTTGGCCGTCTTTACTTTGCAGTGTGCAGCTCTATTTGTATGAACATAAAACTCAAAATAAAAATGAACAGTATATAATAATGAATGATAAAGCATGTTGTTTTTATGTATTCAATATTTCTGCTCGTTCCGTTCTTTAGCTCACTATGTGAGCTTAGGGTATGATAAAGCGTGAATCAGTCGGCAATAGTTCAGCTATTTGAGACAAAGGTTTATACAGATACACAAGTTCATGTGTTACGGTGTAGTGCACGTGATTTGGTCTATTTTGTGATCTGTGCACTCGGAGTAGCTTTAAGATCAGTAGTTGCAGACTAACATACCATCCCACCTGGTCCAGTATATTATTGACAACTGGTAAGCCAGCCTTTTCTCTATCCTCTTAATGCCGAGTGCCAGGCTCTCTCTCTCTCTCTTTCTCTTTCTCTCTCTCTTTCTCTCTCTCTCTCTCTCTCTCTCTCTCTCTCTCTCTCTCTCTCTCTGCCTAACATACTAGTAATATAAATATTATATTCTTATACAGCGCATGAAAATTCGAGGTTTGATGTATTTAACACATACAGAAGGCAAATGCGACAAACAACAGAATCACCTAGGAGATCTATCTCAAATGAAAGAAAACGAGAATCAGATACTACCATGGTAAGTTCATCTATTATGCCGCCTGGTTGGATGGTGTTAAGATTCTAACACAGCAGCTGAACTTACCTATTAATCTGACTATCATTTGTTTCAAGAATTTGAAAGGATATATAATGTTTATATGTATAAAATTTAATTAAAAAATTCAATAATTCAAAAATTTCGTTGTAGCTTTCCGGAAATAAGTAGTTTCTAACGTATGTCTTTATATTGTTAAAAGTACATTGAAACATTTCACAAAGATTAACTTGATGTGTTCAATCGAATTATTTTAACCTGATTTTTTTTTTTTTTTCATTTGATAGCATTTAATTTGGAGATCTAAAAAAACAGAAAAAAAAAAAAAACAACACAAAAAAAAAACACAAAAAAATCTGTTATTTTGCAGATAACAGTTGGCCATGGTCATTTTAAAGCCGGGACGTTTTCACGAATAAGTTCAACAAGCTTGTCCATGTGTGGGGGGCTAGTTGTGGTTGGTCCATTTCAGAAAACAGAAGATACCTCAATGGAGATTAAAGTCGCAGCCTACGAAAAGTTTTGCTTTCAAAATAGAACATTCAAACAGAAATATAACAGCGCAAACAAATTAGTATTACTTTATCCTGATGGGACAATCGTCAACTGTCTTCCAAATAATAAGGTCAAATTTTCGTTACTGGGTTATAGAAACTTTTTAGATCCAAGTAAACGATTTGATAGACTGCGACTGTTTCTGTGCGATAAAGGTTTGTGTGATTTCTAATATCTGCCCGGGATCAATTTCATAGACTGACCTAATGACCTTAATCTGTAATTAAATGAAAATTTAAAATAATGAAACAAAATACAGTAAAAACTTGCAAAATCTGTAATATTACACATTTTGATTTCTTACAACTACATGTAATACATTCAAAAAATTCTATATGACACAACCATAAAGATTACATCATTATAATTGTTCGAAAATTCCAACTTTTTAATACCAAAGATAAATGATACAGCGTTTTAAAATTTCTGTAATCAGTAATTAACTTTAATTGCGCTTTATAAAACCGGGCTCGGTTTAACAGCAATTATTTACTTTTTTAATTAGGTATAATTCGCTGCTGCAATCTATCGGATCTTGATTCATTCAGACGTCCAACATTTTGTCACCTTTAAAACTACGATAGTTGATAAGTGACAAAGCCCTGGAAATAAAGTTAATGATTTTGTGATATATACAGAACAAATAATATCTGTAACGTCTATTTGTTGCATTTCTGCAAAGTTTACCGATGTGTACGATGATTTATGTTCAAATGCATTTAATTGTTTATTTTCAGAAAATTATGACCTAAACCAATCATTTGCAATTATCACGGATAGTTCGTCTGAAGATGATTTGCCTCAACTGTCATCTTCGGGCATAAGAAATACCCAGCAAACCCGGAATACAAATGCCGGAGAATCTGAAGATGATGACACATTGCCTTTAACTACTCAAGTTACATTTTACTATAAACATGCTGTCATAAAAGAGAGTTTTCCCAATAATTCAAAAGGACATGTAAGAAACTTAAACACGATTACTTCGGACTTCGGACACCGACTCGGTTAACACATACAATGTACATTAATTAGGAAAGCATGCTGACAGCCCGTATTAGGTGACAATCGAGCGATTGATACTAAATCGGGAATAAGAATCAATTACGAGTTTACCTATGCAGGATGGTAAAAACTCTACCCCGAGGTTAAATATTTCAGTCAGAGACTCGACAAGCCTCGTCTGCGAAAGAAATGTTCCAAACTTTGAATGATATTCGCTATCCTACATAGATCTATATTCTCGTAGGGAAACACAGTAACCCGAACGAGATTTCCTTTGTCTTTGTCAAGTTTGACAAGAATCAAATCACCACTGGTAAACTGATATATACACCTGGTTTCTCGCGATAAAAAATGGGTTTTCCGTTTTATTTATTGTATCCAGTACAGGAAACTAATGATTTCCGTTTAAGCCGTCGTCGAATCCCATAAAGGATTCAAATTAAAATCAAATGCGAATCGATTTTCGAACTGGAATCACAGTTTATATTTTTAAAGGGAGAATTGACTCTCGATCCGAAAGTTTATTTTGTACTGGAACCTTAAGTTTAAAATTTATCGTCCTCAGAGAGAGAGAGAGAGAGAGAGAGAGAGAGAGAGAGTAGTACTGTAGTAGTTTTAGTAGTAGTAGTAGTAGTACGGTATTTTATTAGACAGAGCCAGAATGGTAAAATTCTTGACCGTCATTGACAATTTGATATTAATGTCATCGTATGATATTTATAAAACAATATGTAAACTATTTTACAGGTCTTGATGGATTACATTCGTAAAGAATTAAATGTTTCTGTTCCACTTGTAATGAGAGTAGTTGAATCTGGAACAATCTTTTCAACAGATGACAATTTGATGTCTGTAGCCGCACAGGAAGGCAGAGTTAACATAACAATTGATGAAACAAATGGGTATGTCAAATATTTATTTATTTATATTTTAATTAGAGGTCATGGCATAACATCATTTATCTTAATTTTATATTAAGCAGTGCGACTAGGACCAATTGGTAAAGTGAAAGATGAATTTTTATAAACAAAAGCAGCATATTTACATGTAGTTTTTCCACAAAATAGTACATTTCAGAGGTGACAGTCATGGGGAATTGTAATAGCTGTGTGTCTGTGTAAGTTAAACAATTTTTTCTATTTTTGATCTTTTAAGATCGTATCTACATATTGAATTTGGATATTTTAATTTAAATTGTTTTTAATTTCAGAACGAGTTTTGATGATCAAAGTGATCAAAGTTTAGTATTGTGTGACGGAAATATAACGGCTGATTTTGAAGATAAAACATGCACTGTTGCTGACAACATTGTAGATTATACCCTTAGAAAGAAGTAAGTGAGAGATAAATAACCCAACTGTCATGTGCTACTATTTTATAAAAATTCAAAAGTAGCACATGACACAACCAAGACTTGTAGGCCTGACTTTTTGTTTTACTTCCATTGTATACACAATACTAAAATATCGCGTTTTATTGTCGTGTGTTGCATTTCACCATGATGCGACATTTTCCAAAACAAATTATTTACTTTCTGTATTTGCACTTTTTTTCAGAGCACAAACCGAAGATCCGGTGGATATTCTCAAAGCTTTTAGTCACAATTTCTTGCAAGGCAGAAATTTGGATGTAAACAACGATGACATTGTTGACATTGATAAAAACACCACAGCATTGTTTATCTCTAGACAACATTTAATAGAGGATGCAGTCAGTGAAATACATACTGCTATTAACTTGAGGTGGCCTCTCGAGGTAACCTTTTATGGAGAGAAAGGAGAAGATCTTGGTGGCCCCAGATTAGAATTTTTTCGACTATTTTTACAGAGCATGAAGGAAATCTTCATTCAAAATGACAGTTTGATAAGAATTCCAGAACATATCGCACAGAAAACTTACTATGCTTGTGGAATTATCACCGGTTAGTTTCCTAAAAGCAACACTGATTTACTTATTATAGTTATATAGCGTCTATCATTGTGTTTAATTGCAACTTATTTTTAATGTTTCAATGCTTCGATTTATTTATGTTTAATTTAAACATATACAAATGTGCTACAATTATCACTTGGTATCAGAAATCATTCCAAAACTCAAAAAGATAATATAATGAAATGAACTGTTTTGTACGTCGCGGTTTTGTGTAATATTTTAAATGAGAACCATGTTCCAGTTAAAGATAATCAAATGTAAATGTAGAATAATTCAGATACGTTTTCTTGAAAAAATAAAATATGCTGATAAATGATCACACAAACACGTATTATATATATATAATAATAAAATACAGTCAGTATTTATATATTTGAAGGGCTAAGTGTAATACAAGGTGGTCCTTGTCTCGATAATATTCAAAATCTGATAAAGGATACAGAGGAAGGTGCACAGTTTAAACTAGGACTTCAAAAAGTTGGAATATGGCAGGTATGTAACTGTGCTTGTCCACAAATATTTGCTGCTTTCTTCCACGCCCTGGAAGTTAGTATTTGCTGATCTTGTAAAAGTAATGTTAAGAATAACATGGATTAGCATGTTTATGTTTAATTTTGGCTACCGTTTTGATGTTAATTTTGCATTTCTACTTTCATATTTTTCTATCAAATTTTTTTTGCCTTTTGAATTCCATCTTTATAATCATATTGTCATATTTCAAACGATTTGCCAGGTAAATACATAGATTGCGATATATTTGCAGTTGCTACAGAGAAAGCCAACATTTAAATACATTTTCCACAGAACTGAAAGACTTACTGCAGCAAGACTTTTGCATTTATTGGACCCTCAGTTCCACGAACATGGTAGCAATGTCAGAATTGCCGAGGAACGTACTTATGCGCTTTTTATAAAATATGTCCGGAATGTTGCTGGTAATTATCATTATATTATTGAAAACTAACGCATAATTATTTCTATGAAATAATTCTCTCTAATAATATATTTAATGATACGAGTTCAACTTCAATATATGGAACTTGTAAAAACATTTTTTCTTATTCACAACACTGGTTTTTTTCCACTGAATATAGTAAATAATGAAGATTGGGTCATACCCGTAAAATGAATTCCAGAACTGATCAGAAATACAATAATATCTTTGTTTCAGTATATGTGTAACGATTAATTCTCATTTATTATCCATCAATGAAGATGTATAAATCGTAAAATTTTTTGTACAATGCATGTAATATTATATTCCCACACTACACACACTATTGGATATAATTACATACAAATTAACACCAAGTACAAAAATTTGTAAACATCCCACAAGTTGCATACAGACTTTACAGAATCTCGAATAGATTATAAAGGCACTTTTTAAATTGTATTAGGATATCCAAATTCTTGTGCAAGTCAAACGTACATTCCAACAGAAGTAAACAACTCGCACACAGGCGCTTGTTTCTATGAATAATATTAATAAAAAAATCGAGTATATTACTATATAATAACACAAGGTAGCTAACTTTTTTTCTCTAGAGTTAACACCCGTCCGCTTCAAACTGTTTATTTTCACATTTCGGCGATTAATTTTCCAACATATTTGGTACAGTTCGTATTAACATTATTGTACAGTTATACACATTTTGCATCCCTTGGTTACCTCCAACCTATATAAATAGGATTCAATTTGTTGTAGGATTTGATAGCTCCTGTTGACATATAATAAATGTAAAATTAGTTTCTCTATGCACTTTGTTATAATAGTTTAAAATATACATTTATAACAAATAACAAATAAACTTAATTGTTTGTGACTTGAATCTCTTATAAACTGTTTTATGTCACACGTGACGTAACTTTTATCTATCAAGACTGGAGAACTTCGGGGTTAAAAAACCTACATGGTAAAGACTTTTATGAAGAATGACAGTTTGATATATTTTCACACTATGATAATTTATTGCATAATGCTTACACACAATTTTTTTCGTTATGTGTACCCATCATATTCACATTATTAACCTGAAAGTATGTAGACTGCAGTTTAAACTTAACGATTACATGTCATGGCTTTTACAAATAATTATTTTAAACTTTGGATTACAAATCCAAAGCACAAAACATCGTACATTATAAAAATAGTATTGTACTTACAATGAGTTGTCCCATCTTTGAACAGCACATAAGGTGGTAGTGAATGGTGTTTTACGTCGCATCAGCAATTTTTTAGAAATTCGCAACGATGAACTATTTTTTAAAATCCCGAATAATTAAGCAGTACTCATGATTATGCGGTGCGTGAGTGTGTGCCAGTATTTATTATCTACCTTGTACTAGTGATCACTGATGGCGACTTCTTACAGTGCTAGTTCACTAACAATGTCGCAGATTAACACTGCATGCCACTTTGTCACATTATGCTGACACCGAGCCAACCAGTAAGAACCAACGGTAATGAAAAACCCCTTTCCCATTTGTGGTCGGTCCGACCGGAAGTAGAATCCACAAGTGTGATAGGCCATGGATTTGCAGGCGAACGCCTTAACCGCTAGGTCACCGCGGTCCCTAAAGAGATACCCCACTGGATGGCTATAGGTTGATCAACTTCTAAATGTTTTAGTGTCACCTGAGCTCATCTGAGCCAAAGAATTTCTACGATTTATTCAACATTATATTTGTAAAAATCCGTTTTGTTTACAGCTGGAAGAAGAGAGGCAGTTGCATTAGAAAAAATATTAGCGTTTGTGACAGGGGCAGACGCTGAACCGGTTATGGGTTTTAGTCAAAACCCCACCATAAAGTTTGCGGAAATGAGGTCAACCTTGCCAACAGCTAGCACTTGTACGAAGGAGCTGTACTTACCATTAAACATCACGGGGTCTGACGAAGAAATTTTTCAAACGTTTGACTTAGCATTCGTGAATGAGTATTTTGGATTAGTGTAAATGAAACTCTTCTGTGGTAAAGACACATGTTCTTTTCATGTATAATCTTCTATATTAATATTATTTACAAGGTATTAATTCCTAATGATTAAATAATTAAACAATTGTAGATGAATATGTTTTATTAAATATTTGGTTGTTTTAGTTCTTCAATAACAAAACGTAGTTAATGAAGTTATCTGATCAATTATACAAAATGTATGTTTGTATTTCAGCGGTAACGTATGTTTTAACTGCACATTTATATCAATAGGTCATTTATAGCTGCAAAAAAGAGTATTTACCTTAGAATATATACAAGCCTTCAGTTGACAACAACTTCATACAATTCGCTGATGCCAACGTATCATTTTATACTCATATAAGATTTTATAATATATTATTCATTCATTCGCCCTTTTTCACATGTATTTTGTAATTTCAACATGAAAGTTCGGCTTTATGTAACAAATGGAGTGATTTTATTTTGGAGTGGCAAAATCTGCTAGTCATCATGTGTTTTTACGTTGTTGTCAATATATACGACGCGCTAATCTCACTGTGTCTACTAGTCATACATACTATTGTCATATAGCATTTTTTAAAATTTTATCGTGAAATACATTCAAAAAATGCCATATGACACTATCCAACTGTGAATAAATATATAGCGTGGAGTGACAGTGTATTGAAGAGCCAATAACCGTTCGTCATCCTGTTGATTTTTCTATTTCCAGTTACAATTTATTTACAGATATACCTTTATTTCTAATTCTTTTGGTTATAATATTATGGAGATTAGATAAAGCTCTAAGGTGCCGAGATAATTTATAGATATTGTTTTATTTCGAACAATTTAGACTTATCTGTTTATGTTAAATCCATTGTGTTATTGTCAAGGACACTAGTAATTTTTTTTACACATGTTATGAAAGCTACTTATCTTTTTCATATTTCAATTATGAAATTACTTTAATTATGCTAATCATGTTCTTTTATACATGTAACTCATGTAATGATTTTTAACAATAAAATAGTTTGCTAGAAACGAATCGGTGTAAAATTGAAGTGGACTGGGATACTCTTACTTGGATAGAATTGGACTTTTATACTAGAATGAAATTAATATAATTCCTTTATACTTTATAGTGTAACATGTCATCCACCCTTAGATCCATTTACACATGCACACACAAACACACAGATATCGCTGTTATCAGATTCAAATTTAAAATAGTTTGAATTTAAGCAGCATCGACAAATTCCCAATCATTTTGTGGCAAGTCTTGTACTAGTGTGCCCTCTGCCCGTTTTTAATGTGCTTTTTCAAGAAATATTAGTCACAGACTACCTTATTATTCAATCAAATCCCTTATACTGACAACAAGAAGTCCGCTTTCTCTACCCTCTTAGAGCCACCAATTCTAAGTGAAGTTACAGACATTTATAACTGTGCAGTGCGTTAAATGGCATGTGCAGTGAGAGCTCTTTATCGTGACACACCTACCGTGACACGTGAACACGGTTTTAAGGTCTTCTACCGTGACACGAGGCCTCATTTATAAGGACTCATCCGAAAGACACGTGAATTTCACTTCTTGGTGCTATACGTCACTACCTTTTTCAAGTCTTAGGTTTGACCATGCCGGGGTTCAAATCTACTACCTTTCACTTACGGAGCGAATACTCTACCAACTAAGCTATTCCATCCGAAACAGATACTCGGTGAAACAGAAACCCGGTAGTTTAGTGGTTGTTCGTCCGCCTCGGGAGCGAGAGGTCGATGTTCGCGCCTCGGATTAATAATTTCCGAATTGGGAATATCTTGTCGGAAGATCATGATGCCCTATTAGCAACATATCATCCAATAAAAATATTGAATAGAACTCACAACCTTCGTCCTTCAAAATTTTTGAGTTTATATTGTTTCATAGTCAAAGTTAATTTTATCGAGTTTTCGTATACACGTTTTTGCGCTATTAGAACTTTTTTGGTATTTCACACAAGTGTCGTACTTTGTCGCATTATCACGTTTTTGTTATCTCTGCTTTTAGAACATGAGATTGATTGGTTGATTGAATGGGGTTTTACGCCCCAGTTAAGATTTTTTCACTCATATCGAGACGTTACCAGCTATAAGTGAAGTGGCAGAAATTTATACCTTTGCAATGCGCTTATGGCAATGTGCAGTGAGGTTTTTTACGTGCCACACCTACTGTGACACGGGACCTCGGTTTTTAAGGTCTTATCCGAAAGACCTAGTGTGGGCAGGAGAAATAGAACATATGAGAAAGAACTCGTGGTGTAGAAATAAACGAGTGCGTGTTGGCATAATGATTAATGTACACTTATGCTAAATATGATGGAATTCAGTTTTCCCGGGATCGGTACTTAAGGCAAACAAAAAACTTTGTACATGTACGACAATACATTATAATAAAATAACATACAAATATATTTTGAATAGTGTTTAATATTACAATCTTTACAAACTGTATAACATTTTCCTTACATGAACACATTTTAACATGAACCTATACAGCAGGTATATTATTTGGTAGCTGATATAAACACAAATCAAGATGAATAATCCAAAAAGTAATTTCTTTATGAGTACCTATTTGTAATTATACATATATAATAAAACAGATACAAGGATTTCAATCAACCAGTGCATTATGCAGCCTTTGAGTTGCACCTGAAAACTAAAGTCTGAATTATGATATAATATTGCTGTGCAGTAGTTTAAAGTATTGCTGCAGTGCCTGTTGCCAATCTGTTGCATTGACCCATCCATTTAATCGAAATATCTCTTGGGCTTGCAAGTCAAATTGGGGCGATCCACTACGGGATGCAATTTCTGTAACAGAATAAGCAAATCTAATATCCTCCTCCTGTAATGGTTGTAGGCAATTTAGGAAGCCGCCTAAAATGTAAAAATAGAATGAAAACTGATTGTTTTTAATACAAATGAACTAAATGCTATGGGGAACTTCTTCTGGAGGTTCGAAGTCCCAGCTCGAACCGCACCTTACAGTTCCACAAATACCGTGACATAAAAAAAAATTAAATTGTTATTACACAAAAACACACCAAATTTTCAAATGTAAATAAAATAGAGTTTATACCTTGCCATCAGGCCTACAACTAGAAAAATAGTGTGAAATAAAGCCAACAGATTTTATGTACTATTCTTATCGTTAATTTTTGTCGGATTTTGAATTGGGAATGATTCATAATAAACGTGAAAGATTGTTATTAGAGCACATCTAGAAATGTGAATTGTACTTAAATTAACTTACGAGATTCATCTGGAATATCATACATGAATGTTGGTCTACCGCCGGGACAGACGCTTTGTCTGGAGTTGGAAATATAGTGATGGTTCCATCGGTCCATCAAAAGATCCAAATCATGTTGTATTACAGGCATAAAGCAAAACCTAATTGAACAACTGAAAATTAAATCAGAAAAAATCATTATAAATATTATTAGACAAATACTCGTATGTCATAATTACGAATCTCGTACTACAAAAAATAGAGAACGTAGGTTTCCATAATTGCAATTCGTAATGGGTGACGGTATTGTAATATCTAGACCAAAATGAGAAAAATTAAAACACAAGATCATTTATTGTGGCAATGATCCTTAACATACTACAGGCATAAACCATTAATATCTTTTTCAAAAATGGCAACAGACTGTAGCCCCCTCAAACTGTTTAGCCATATAATCTGAATTGCCTTACATATGACTTCTGTTTCCTTTTTGAAAACCTCCAAAAGCTTCTAAATCTTTGAAAAACGATATCCACCAATCACTTTGTTGGCGTCTTAACATGCTCCACCAAGCTTCTATCCGCTACAAGAAAATTTACATGGAATTGCATTGGAATAATACAGGTGAAGCATATAATCACAAAAAAATGTAGAAATAGTTTAACAATATTAATGTTAAAAACTAGAAAACAAAATGACCTGAAGAATCTTTTTGTGTCAGGTTACTTCGGTTTTGTCAATATTTTTTTTATTGTAATAAACAAATGTAGATTGAATAGTCACAATCAATCTATTCAAAGCAATTTATGATGAGGTAAACTCTTTTTGATATATAGGTCGAAACACAGACCTTTTTCAGTATTATTGTTTGTATCAGGGTTTTTATTTGACGCTAGATTTTTTAAAATGTTATCGTTAAACTACCTGATTTAAAACAGATTTAACCACTCGGAAGCTAAATGGACCTGCAAAGTCATCAGTGGCATAATGTCTGAATGTACACTGCAGAGCTCCCATAACACAGTTTTCGGTCCCTGGATCCGTCTGAAGAATAGTCGGGCAACCTTAAATAAGATTATAATTATGTGAACTTTTACAGATTCAATAAAACATTGTAAAACTGTATTTAGAGGTCACATTGATTCATTCAATGAATGAATTATATAATAGAAGAGTCAAACGTTTTCTATGTGTGTATTATCTCTCTGTCCGTCCATTTGTCTCCTCCTAATTCGTTTGACAGATTCCAACCAAATTTTGTGTATGACTTCCTTCTTGAAATGGAGTGCGCACAAACAGACTTATTTTGTGTCTCATTCATAATCAAACACATATTCACTTTTAACTATGCAAAACTTTAATGTATTAACCGTGACGTATTAAATTCACGGGAATAATGAGTCTAAAAACATTAAGGTAATTTAAAGTATTTTAGTCCATCCGTCCATTACTCTATCTCTTTCTAAACCATTTGGCAGATTTTAAACAACTTTTGAGTATGGCTTCCTTATAGAAGTGGGGTGTGCAAGAACACATTTATATTGCAATCAAACCCCAGGGCATGTGGATATGCGAAGTCCTACTCTAGTTTTTTAGTTTTTAATATGCGTCTAATTATACATAAAATTGATAGAGTTTTATAGTATTTTTTAAGTTTACAAGTACTAGTATCATTACCTTTTAATTCATCTACACATCTTACATAATGGAAGGCAACTATGTCTGGGTTGTTGTTTGATGGACCGACTTCAAGCCATAATATCTTACGTGAATATCTAGAAATGTTATAAAAATTGTTGTATTACTATTTTATATGATACAATTTATAGAATAGTGTTACACGTTAACTCTTAGTATAGTATGCATGTGACAAAGGTCATTTTGTCCCATCGTCTGGCATTCGTACCATAAGTAGTGACTTCTTGATTTTTACAAATAGTCACTGTCACCTTCACGTCACAGTACAGTGATTTTTATAATATTGTATAGTATCTTGGACACATAGTGAAACTGTGTAAAAATAGGATGCAAATAAATAAGAGACTTATCTGACATTGGCACGATCAATTGCTTGATTTAACCTCACATTTGTGTATACTGTGATTCACAATATGATCATTGTTCTATCACACAAAGGTATGGTTGAATACAACACTGTTGAAGCAATTAAAGACACATTTGTACCGCTTTGCAGAGCTCTTCTGGTCATTAAACCGAAATGAAGAGCTCTGATTTGGTTTTGTTTCTGTACATGTATTAATGTAATATTTAGTTTTTACAACGATCTGTTATGCTTCATAAATATGTTGCTTTCCTGTCAAGTTTACGCTATCTAAATTAAGTAGGTATTAATGATGCGCCTATTACCCAGTCTGAGGGTTGGTTTAAAAAGAAAAATAAATAAGGTGTGAACGTAGGTTGAAAATGTTGCTACCTCAAAATGAAATACATACCCATCTATACAACCGTGTATGGGAAATCCATAGGGCTTCAGTTTGTCGTATCTGCAAATACCGAATAAAATCCTTTACCAAGCCCATCAAAAGTATCTCCCTTTAGATGTACTGTTTTAATTGTAAATCCAAAACAAGACTTAATGTACAATGTTTAAGAAGTAGATATTTCATTAAACCTTGTCGTCTGTTGGCCATGTTTTTTTAACAAAGTTTTTTCTAATAACTGATTTATTTCAGCAGATAAAGAATAATTTTTTTTATTACTTGCTAGATTAAAATCTTTGCAAATTTTGATATAAAATAGGTTAAATTCAACAGATTGTAAGTTTTCTTCCAGAGGAAAACAACCTTAATCTCTTTAATTAGTTTCAAGATAGTCGTAACTGCAAACTCTAATAAAAAGCCATTTCAGAAGCAATAACTCCTCGGTGGGTTTCCAGAAAGATAATGGGATTTATCAGATCTTTTAGAAAAAATTTTGAGTACAAGACAACTAATATATTATGCATAAGGGCCTGGGACGTTTTTGTTAAATTTACTAACCCATCTACATGCCAGATGTGATTAGGTCCATTAGTTCTATAAATCTTCCTTTTAATTCTGCGTCTTCCTCGAAAATTTACAGCCAGTGGGTCGATTTCTTTCATTAATTTCATCACTTGATCTCTTTAAATTAAGTAGACAAATAGAAATGACACCATGTGAAAAAGATGACGATTAGGCCGGTTGCTCACCTGACACAGAACCGAATAAAAGAAAAGATATATAAATAAAATCTAGAAGAAGAAAATTTATGACCTTGAACTAATTTAAGACAAGACGGAAACCAAATAATAAGTGATTTAATTATCTTAAAAATTAATCCAGATATTCCGATCAAAACAAACATAAAACAAAACTAAATCATGACTTTAATATGACATTGACCTAACTATAAAGAGTCTTGTAAGCCAGGTAAGCCAGGGTTGTGATTATATTCAGTGAGAGCTTTGTATACAAACCAGCAGCCAAAAATTCATATCAAATGAAAAAAGAAATCCCGACCGATACAAGACACCTAGCAATAAATAATAAGACATTTTAATGCGAGATACTCATTTTACAAAGTTTAATAATAAACATGAAAAACATAAACTGCATTTCGTTAGAATTTTTGCGGAATCGACAAATTATATACTAAGAGGAATAGAAAAGCCAAATTGCATATCAGATTTTGTCTCAATTCCAAAACATTTGTTTACAATTTTGTACCAGTGTTAACTTGACCTGTTTAAGCAACCATAGAAATTTCATGAGCAACCTAAAATTGCAACAGCTCACTGATGCTTCTGACCAAGGTTCACGGAAATCTATCAAGTAGTTTTAGATGAGATGTCTAAATAAGTGTTAACTTAAAACCCCTCATTTTATAATTTGCAAAATAAATACAAAACGCATATTTATCGAGGAATTTTTTACAAACCTAGCGAACAATAAATATTAAAAACTTAATATAGATCATAATTCCGTGATCTGCCTTGTACTAATCTGTAGTTGAATTTATAATGCTAGTTCACTGTCACACAATGTTGCACATAGCTGTGTACCACTTGGTCACATTTTATGATTAAATTAACACTAATTCAGTTAAGGGCAAACGGCAAGGAAATTAAATCAGTTACAAGTCCCCTGTGCGGATTCGAATTCCGGTCGCCTTGGTAAAAGATGAATGTAAATCTACTAGGTCACTGTGGCCCCTGTACGTCAAATGCCACTAATTTAGTTAGGAATGAACATTTTGATAATGTAACTGATAAATTAAGTCGTATACAAGAAAATTTTGAAAATTGCTTAATTGAATGCGTACATCATAAAACAATATATTTGACAATTTCTAGAAATAGGCAAGGATACTATCTTCAAAATTTATCTTATAATACCTTTTGTAATGAACCGACTCGGTGGTCTAATGGATAAAGCGTCTGCCTCGAGAGCGGGAGGTTGCGGGTTCGATCCCGCACCGGGTCATACATAAGACTGAAAAATTTGAGATACTGCTTTCATGCCTGGCGCTCGGTATTTAAAGGACAGAGTATCGACTGATTCACCCAGATGTCAGTATAATGTGACTGGGGGAGTGGTACGCTTGTCTGCGGCGTATTGACTCTCTGTGAACTAGCACGCTAACAGTGCCCTGAGTTGCACACTAGTACAAAGCAGACCATAAGACACACTCGCACATTACACGCATACACGAACTGTTCTTAGATTAATCCTTAGAGATGATTAAAAAAATGTTCTCGTCGCGAATGGCTGAAAGATTGCCGATACGACGTTAAACTCCATTACCACCACCACCTTTTATAATGTCCGTCAGTACATTTTGAAATCAAACTCCTAGTAAACCAAATTTTCAAGTATGGAAAAAGAAACACAAATTTGGAAGCTTTATTCCATTATAAAACTGAAATGTTTTAAGTCGAGTGATAAAATAAACAAAGGTATAACTTTTACCTTCGTACATGGTAATTTTTCTGTCTCAGAATATCTGTCATCTGTCGATATCCAACTGTATGTGGCAAATCAGGTAACAACCTCTGAAATCATTATTTAACACTTGAATTTCTCGGAATTGCGTCAGATTTTCTGTAAGTATGTAACTTAAAAATGTAATTAAATCATTCTTTGTTGCTCGATGCTTTACAACGTCGGCTGTACTGAAACTAGCGTTGTCATTTAGGTTGAAATTTGTAAGAACACCTATATATGCAGATAGTGTTATACTTGGTGTAGAAAGATAAGCAACAAACAAACTGGTATTTTGACAACTTTACAACAACTGATTCGTTCAGACAATAGTATAAAACAAACAACAGTTACCTGTATTGTCATCTTAATTTCGTCTGTGGAATTGTTAGTTGGACCTCTTCTTGAAGGCATTCCCATCTTCTTGGCTTTTTTTCTAATAGCATTTGAACTAAATAAGTAAACATATTTGACGTCATTTTGTTTAATTTTTCCATTTTAAACATGAGGCTCAATGGAACTGTGCTATAAATTGCAAAAAATAAATCATTACCTTGACCTTGAACCTCCAATATTTCAAAAACAAGTCAAAAAAGTGAAAGTTTTATTTTAAAACCCTCAATAATATCTTTTTAGGGAGAAAGCCACAGAAGTCATGAAGTCAAGACCTTGACCTTAGATCACAACTTCATTTGGAAAAGCATTGCAAAAAAATATCAGAACAGAAACCCAATTTAAAAAAACACAGCAATAATAACCTACTTCATAGACAAACAGATTTAGCACAAAAACATGTAACATTTGTTCCAGTGAATTTCACAAATTGTACAAACTAGATTCTGTCCAGTAGTTTCAGACGAGGCATCAAAAATCAGTATTTAGTTAAAAACATTGATAAAACACCCATTTTACAAAGTTTGAAAAATATACGCAAAAAACTAATTTTTTGAGCAAATTTGACTAAGTTCACAAAATATATACTTAATGGCTCGTAGAAGCTAAATACTAGTATTACATTTGACTTTGCCTTCTACATTTGTTCTATCTATCTATCTATCTATCTATCTATCTATCTATTAATAAATTGAAGATGGGTCTTAGTGTTTCATCCACTGCTCCAACAACCAATTTCCCACATTAAATCGATGACCAATGATTACCGACTCACGGCGTCAAATGAACTGTTGAACTAGTGCTTCTTAGGTCCTACATGACTTTGAGTCAAAATCGTTTAAAAGGCGATAAATCTTGACTCACTGCCTCTCTTTGGGCCCGACACGCCGGTTTATCGCAAGTCTACCTTTGGTCGCAAAATCGAACCCTGGTGGACAGTTATTTTGAAAAGGGAATGAAGACTCGGTGTTTCCCTCCGCTATTCACACTTCCGGTGAATTTCCTTTAACTTCACTCTACATCGGTCACGTGGTCAGCACTTCGCCTTTGTGAGGCGCCTCTGTTCCAGAACTCTCATATTTGCGAGGCGAGCTAACTTTCAGGTGTATATAGGGGCGTGTTTTCATTCCATGTTCAGAACTTCTTTCATGTCATTATGTCAGAATTTACCGAAAAGGTTTATTATTTTACTATAATTGCGGGGAATCCTAATATTTTTTTAAAAGAAATCCAAAATCGGAGAGGGATTGTATATGTTAAAACCTCGGTTTATTGATTGTATTTGCCAATAAATAATATTGTGATTTTTTATAACTATGAGCAGACTTCATGATGGATGTATGTTTTACCATGGTCTTTCCATGAATAACATATTCATATTTTTACGAAGTATTTTGCTCAAGAAAAAACTTACCTTAACTTTATACTGTGAATTTTTTCTAGTATTTCGGATATCTCTCTATAACTCAATTGTTTTTCAACATAATGCCGGATGATATTCATCGCCTCTGAAAAAAGATTAGTTTTATCAGATGGGAAAATGGCTCAAATCATAAACACGGTATAAAAAGAGGGTTTCTTAGTTTTAACAAGTATGAACCGAGACTTTTTTATTTTCTTTTAAAATGAGCATGGATGATAAAAGTACCTAGATTTTTAAAAATGTGCTGTATTATTTTTATGTTTACAACTAAATTAAAACTCTCGTAATAGTTAACGATTTTGAACTATAAATTACTAAAGTTGCATACTGAAATATTAATGATTCTGCATACGTTTAGCAATACCGTAATATACAAACTTAAAAATCATTAGTGATTGGTACTTTATTTAATACAAGAATTAGATACTTACCCAAACTTTCCATCACAAAATCTTCTGCTAACTATTTCAAGTTCTTCTTTAATATATAGTATCGGTTACACTCTTAAGATTAAAATGTCAAAGTTCGTCTTAAATTATTTTCGTTATCGGTTGGAAACCGGTTTAATGTCACAGAAGAATGTTAATTAAAATTACTTTTGTATTTTGTCAATTATTCTTAATATAATGACAAAAACAAACTGCAATCAGTTGTTTTTTGTACTAGATATATAGTAACAAAAAACAACTACTATCTGTTCTTTTTTGTCATTTTAATTTTAACTCTGACAAAAATGTATAGCTTATAGTTGTAATATGTACGTTGTTTGTTGACAAAAATGCACAACTACTAGTTGTTTTTTGACGGCCGCTATCGGCCATCGTAGTTTCCTGTCATGACCAAGGAAACAAACAAAAAAATAATAATAAGAAGAAAGATAAAGACAACGTTACTTAAGTGCAGAATAAACTTGTGCATGATGTCGAAATGACTTTTTCTTGTTATTAAACGAATTGAAAAGCGGGATTGGTCGAATTGACTCCATAGATTTCCTGTCATTACATTAAAAACAAAAAAAATAATAAAAAGAAAAAATAAAGACAACGTAACTTAGGTGCAGAATTATTTTGTGCGTGGTGTCGAAATGACCCTTTTGTATTAACCGAATTGACAAGGAATTATAGTCATTTCGTACCATGACCATTTCGTACCATATCAACTACCAATTCGTACCATGACCATTTCGTACCATAATCTTTGACCATTTCGTACCATACACTCAAGCGAATAATAGTCATTTCGCCCCAAATCCTTTCCGCCCCAAACATAAACTTTTCCGCCCCAAATAAAATGTCATTCCGCCTCAAGCTTTTCCGCCCCAAATAAATTTCCCGCCCCATGTTTTTTTTTAATTAATTAATTATTTATTTATTTTCAAGTTTGGTTTTTTTCAATGACTTTTATTCACGTACTTTTTCTTTGTTTAGCAAACTATTTTTGACAGACCTCTCTGACTGTTAAATTATTATTTTCATATTATTAGTTCTATATTGTAATTGTCATTTGTTTTTATTTACTTATGACTATAATTATTATTATTATTATTCTACAAATAATGATTATACAGTAATTCATGTTACCTAATCTTATTCTGGATGGCTTTTTTCGCCAGAGTATACATACATGGGTATAATGTTGTTTTTGCGCGTGGTTCATGTCCGGGTGGCGTGGATAATGTTACTGTGTAGTTCAGAAAGTGTGATTTAAATTATTATTTATCGTAATAACTGGTATGGCGGGTTTGATATGCGCTTTTCACATTGCCCCCTGCTTGAATGGATGAATGACGTAACGGTGTATTTTTAAACACCTAAGGATTTCGCGTTCTATAATTAGACCAGGTCTATGAAAAACAAGCGTTTTGTTTGTGTAAACTTGTTTTTCCTTGAAGAGCCGAAGACATTGAACAAACCTTAACATCCATAATCTTCATTTTTCATCTTAGATTTATTGTATAAAAATGTAACCTGGCTTGATCTGCTAGTAGTGTTTTTAAAGAAGATAATGCTCATTTTTAAAAACTAATATTTGTAAAGGAAAAATCTAACAATAGTATTTTATAAAGATAAAAATAAAAAAAAAAACAAGAAGAAGAATAAATTAAAAGGTAATTTTCCCTAATTTTCAAAAATTTACCATTTTCTCCTAAGAGTACCAATTTTTTAAAAAAAAATCGTAATGATTGCATTTTGAAAATATTTTCAGAAACAATAACATAAAAAATTGTCTTCCGAGGAGAACACTTTGAAAATAATTATCAAAGACTGGAAAACCCCCTCATTTTTCATTTTTTAGCATAATAGAGCACAAAGATGAGCTTATTAAGAAAAATTGGCAGGTGTAAAATATATGACTTTTGCTAAATAATATCAAAGAAACTATTAAATACATTTGAATACGAAAGATGGTTTCACAGTTTCGCATGCCATAAAAAAAAATTTAAAAAGTCAATTTCTAATGTATCGAAAGGGGCAAAATCAGATGAAGGCATAAAGTGGAGCGAGCAATTGTCTGATAAAGTTGAACCTGTGGCCACACATATTCATTGGGCTGTCCGTAGATGTGATGGCGACCCACAGATCCTTGACAAACATTGTTTGACCATACATTATGTAGTGAATTTTCACCGTGTACATTTGAAGCAGCCCATGAACCATCAAGAATAATTAGGACCAGTAAAAATGCTAAAAAAATGTTGGAAATAATAATTTAAAAAAAAATCACCAATATATTCTTCTCCATCTGATTATATATTAGCCAAAGATACTTCATACGTTGAAAGTTTCAATAACGTTATGAATATATTTCAAGACAAACGTTTTTCATTCAGTGACGATCAGTACAAATTCGGGTCTGGCTTGGCAGTTTGTCACTGGAATGAAAATGTAGACCGTGGATTCACCTCAATATGGAAATCCAAGTGCACCACAAAATCAAAAAGGGAAGAAAAATTACAAAAAATTAACTTATAATTATAGATTAAATATCTGGAACAGAGTGATAAACAGTTTGTACTGAAATCTATATATATAAAACTATTTTTATTTACTTATTTATTTATTTTTATTTATTTATTTATTTGTTTATTACCAATGTGTCGAGTGAAAAGAGCGTTTTTTTAAAATGTCAATAAGAACATACTTACTGCTAGTTAACGCAAAGGTCTTCCATAATTTGTGATGCAACAGACACTGACCTGTTTGATTGATTGATTGATGAATCGGCGTTTTACGTCCCAGTCAAGATATTTCACTGACATTGCAAAATAAACCAATATAGCACAATTTCATACATGATATAATGTATCAATGGTGCTAATCAATCACATCTCATGGTATAAGTGAAAGTCTCGACGGTCACGGAAATGATGTTACGCAGGGTGACGGTTCAGAGATGTGTAAAAAAAATATTCGGTAACCTTGTGAAATCTTTATTTATTTCAGATAAAGCCATATAGATCTATTTTCAAAATATAATTATATATATAACATATGGTATGATATGAAATAAATAAGGATTTTACAAAGTGACTGAGAATAGTTTTTGCGCAATATTCTGTAAATCGGGAATCCCCCGATTATCAGCCTGAGTCGAAGTTGAGGCGAGAAAAAATTTATATTCCAATTGCTTAAAAAGGCAACGAGACTTTGGAAAAATATGTCAAATACAGAATAAAAAAGGCAACGAGACATTGGAAATTTGGGCGGAACCACACTGGACTTAGGTCGGTCAAGAAATAGACTATAGTAGTTTGCTAAATAAAGAAAAAAGAACGTACATAATTTTTTTTTTACAAAAACAAACTTCAAAATAAATAGATAAAAAATAGACGAAAAAATGAACTTAAAAAAAATGGGGCGGAAAATTCATTTGGGGCGGAAAAGCTTGGGGCGGAATGACCTTTTATTTGGGGCGGAACGTCTTGGGGCGGAAATGTAATGGGGCGAAACGACCAGCACCCGAATAATATACATTTCGTACCATACACTCAAGCCATTTTACTATTTATAAGAACTACACAACTACCATTTCGTACCATATGATAGTGAAGTGTTACCAATATTCCTACAATAATTTCGTATCATAGTGAAAGTGTCTCTCTCTCTCTCAACGTAGTTCTTGCATTATAGTGAAGTTCTTCAATGAAAACTCAATAAGACGAACATTTTCAAATAAAAAAACACTTGGACTTTGAGAATCTATTGTAACCGTGGTTCTTTGACAGAAATCACACGATTCAGTGGGTTGTTGTATATCGTTTATTTGTTGTTATATCACAAGTGTATAGAATGTTTCACATCACTACAATTTAAACAAATAACAATAATAAATACTAAGATTACACAACCTATGTACAATAAACATAGAATAGAATCGCCCGTCCCATTTCCAGTTTACTATCATGTGACTTAAAAATAATCAACATGGCACGCAAAATACTACGTTTTTCACAATTGGAACAATTGGGAAAATTACTGGAATTATTAAAGTAAATTATAAATACTTGACGGAATCCAGGAATATGTTCTAAACATTATAGTTATAAAAATAGTTGATGAATAACTTATATTTATTGACTTTGTAACGTAAAACAAAATGTACTTTTCAACTTTGGTCATTCATAATGTATTCTAAGCGGCACAAAGTCATGTTTTAATATGAAAATAAAAATACTATTTACAATGGCTTAACTTACATGGATGTGGTCCAAAGATGCTAAAAAACTATGGACTGCCAAACAACTTCACATTTTGCACCTAATAAATATAAGGAAATATGTGCACATAAGGACACGCCCATTCCAACATGGATTAGGAATACTTATTAAACAATAACTTTATATATTTTAAACTCAGTGTAAAATAATTCAATTTACAAGTTAACCAGAAGTTTACTATTGCATATTTTTGTATGAAATATGCAGGGAAATTATAATTAAAGTGTTTTACATCTAACAAGAAAAGCCATATCACACTTGTCTACCTTTCATACCATAAAATTAGTAATTATTAAAAAGACAAAGGAAAAGTAGGACAAAAAGAAGAATAAAGTAGCAAGTTGTAAATATGAACTTTATAGAAAGTATAATTTATATATGTGTGATATAATGTTGTGTAAATACCTTTTAAATATGTGTATGATGAATCTGTAGGGACAATGCCACACCCAAACAAGCCTCATATATAACTGCACAGAAAGCAACTCTTATACTCACTAGCAATACAACTTGTAGTGAACCAATGAAAATAGACATTAGATGACCAAAGGATATGGTCAGTGAACCAAGAAAGATAACTCAAAGTAAACAAACACAAATACAGGGTGACACAAAAGACATCACAGTACAGTACAAGACAAAAGTATTCAACAAGACAATTTCAAGTTTAAAACAGATAATTTATTAAAACTATATTTACAATATTTAACAATAAATTTCAGTCTGCTACACTATGTTAAAAAACAATGTTTTTTGCTGAACTAGGGGCATCAGATCAAAAACAAAGGCTGGGTTACGTAATGTTTAAATGATAAAGTGGAGAATCTTATCAATGTTCTTTTTCTTCCTGTTCTTCATATCAGGCTTATAATGAATCACAACCTGAGTTTCAATGATCCTTTATTATAAACCTCTGCAATACATACAAACAAAAACAGTTTCAGACGATTGAAAAAATTACACAACACAACATACACTCATTTACATATGCTATAAAAATAGAGAAGAACTGACTAGATTCATAAACACGGCACAAATTAGCCACTGTAGATAAAGTTGTGAATTCACAACCACCATAAATTGTAACATTACTGAGACACCGTCGATATACAAGTCGTACAACGACCACTAGGTGAGGTGGCACTTTTGGGTTTCCGTAGAAAATACATGCATAAGTAAACGTGAGGGAGAGAGTTCGTACCTCATACTGAACGGGAATGGGTGACTATGCAAAAGAGATGCATTATACAGGTTCACTACCAACAGATTATGGTATTCACAAATTCTAATATAGAGTACAATCGTACGAGGTAGGACCTAGTAGCCAACACGTGTATATAACGTGACCTTTGACCTGCGGGTACTTTCCCAGAAGATTCAAATTATGAACAGTTTAACCTTGTTAAATAATAGTACAGCTTTAACGTAATCGATAATAATACAATAATGTCAATCAATCAATTTTCTTACCCTGTGCAGGGTCAAACACCATGAAAATAAAGAATATAAACATTCAGCACCAACATCGTGGATGAAGAAAAAACGAATCATATTCAAAACCGTACCCTGGATCCGAAAACGGATCAACCCAGCAATTTTCCGGAACAGTTCACATGACATTACACTCCCCCTCTGATTTCATTTATGAAATCACTAATAAAAAAATTGGTTTGTTTGAACCCCAACGAAAATGATATATGATATTAAAACACGCAAGTCAAAAAGTTCGAAAATGTAATTCAACTAATTAGTCAAATTCCCCTGATCTTTCCAACAGTATCAGTTCGTTGATTGGTCGGACATATTTCAAAACTTTTCCATCGCGAACAATGCGAACTTGAACTTTCCTGACTTTCTCATCAGCACTCCGAAAGGTTTGCTGTATTACTCCAATAGGCCAGACGTTTCGAGCACATTCATGATCACACATAAGAACGACATCGTCTTCTTTCAAGTCCGTACACGTATTGTTCCACTTTTGACGGATTTGAAGGCGATTCAAATACTCGCTTTTCCAACGACCCCAGAACTCTTCCGCTAAAACTTGCACTTGTTTCCACTGAGATTTCAATAAATCTTTACTTCCAAACTGCGGAATAGACAAATTGTCTCGGTCACATTTGTGAGTCAGAATCATCGCTGGACTTAACACACAAGGAGATTCTGGGTCTGTTGAAACTGGCACAAGAGGTCTAGCATTAACAATTGCAGTTACCTCAGCTAGCAGGGTCGTCAGTACCTCATGTGTAACAGGTTTCATACCTTTGCGCAATAACATTGAATCCAACACTTTCCTTGATACACCTATCATTCGTTCCCAAACGCCGCCCATATGGGAAGCATGGGGGATTGAATGTCCATGTAACGTCATTGTTAGACAGATACCTTTTTACACTGTCCTTCTCAACGAATTCTGTCGCAATATTAAGTTCCTCCGAACCACCGACAAAATTGGTACCCCGATCTGACCTGAACTGCTTCACTGGTCCTCTAATCGCAATGAATCTACGTAATGCGTTAATAAATGAGGCACTACTCAATTCTTCTATTGCTTCAATGTGAATGGCCCTACTGACCAGACATGTAAATAAGAGAGCCCACCTCTTCTGATTGACATGCGTTCCACGAGTTCGTCGAAACACAACTGGCCAAGGGCCAAAAGTGTCTACACCTACGAATTTGAACGGCGGTGAAGGTGTGATTCGATCCGTGGGAAGATCTGCCATTTGTTGCCAGACAAAACGTCCACGGAGTCTTCTGCAAGTGAAGCATTTGTGAATTACGGATGACACTAGACGACGTCCTCCAACAATCCAATAACCTGCAGCACGAAGTGCTCCGTCTGTAATGGTTCTTCCTTGGTGAGATACCTTTTCGTGTATATGTCTGACAATAAGAACAGATATATGACAGTTACTTGGCAAAATAACTGGATGTTTAGAAAGGAAACTAGTATCTGATCTATCATCGAAATTCTGCAAACGACCGCCAACTCTCAAAATACCTCTACTGTCCAAGAACGGTGACAACTGTGAAATCAGACTACTGTTAGAAACAGGATTCCCTTTTTAATGCATTCTATTTCACTTGTAAAATGCTCTAACTGAACTTCACGAAGTATGACTTGTTCAGCATCTTCTAACTCGTGTGGGGATCTATGATCTTCTTGTTGAGTAACCTTAGGACGTTGAGTCCATTTCCGTGCAAAACACTTCAAGATTGAGACGGCAATCAAAACAACTCTCCATTTTGAGTACTTTTCAAATCTATGGATGCCCAAGTTTCTGGATTGTTCGGTATTTGTTTTAACAACACCAACATCAGCTCGAAGTTCCTTGTCGGAAATTTCATCAACGAGTTCATACTGTTCATCTTCAATATTGCTTGCAAATTTGTTTGTCAGAAAATCAGGTCCTCGAATCCAAATGCTATCTTGCAGCTCCACTGGATGTATTCCTCTTGTTGCAATGTCAGCAGGATTTTCATTGGTAGCAACATATTTTCACCTTTTAGGATCGGATGAGATTCGAACCCTTCTTACCCGATTTCCAACATACACATGAAATCGCCTCGATTCATTGTTCAAATAACTATAGCGTCTTTGGATGCATCTGAAAAAATATGCACTTCTTTTTTGGGTGACTTCGCATATGACACCATGCTATATGTGCGAGGAAAAAACACTGTTTAAGCTGAAGTAAGGTATTTACCCAATGAGTCCATGGGTCAAGGTAAGTATGGGGTAAGGGTTCATCCTAGTCCAAGTGTCCGACCGATGCCATCATTTCGCGAAGCAATAGTTTTCCTCGAATTGCAACTGGAGCCACAAATCCAATAGGGTCAAAGAGACCATTTATTGTTGACAAAACCGCACGCTTGCAAAAAGGTTTGCCAGTGTTATCCACAGAGACTTGAAAGGTAAAACTGTCCGTGTTAATATCCCAAGCTATGCCCAGACTACGTTGCAGAGGTAAATCATCAATATCAAAATCCAAATTTTTGAGGTTTTTTGCGAGATCATCGGTATCAAACTGGTCCAAAACATCTCTGTTATTAGATGCTATTTTATGCAACCGGAGATTACCACCTTGGGCTAGTGCCCTTTGCGTCCTTTTCACTAAATCGACTGCCTCCGTGACACTCTGACATGACACTAAACCATCGTCAACATAAAAGTTTTGGTTCACAAAATTACTCACATCTGTCTCGGCATTTTCGACCGATTTCCTTAACCCATACGTAGCTACAGATGGTGATGGGCAATTTCCAAATACACTCTCATGCGATAATCAACTAGTGGTTTCTGAATATCGTTGTCAGCATGCCAAATAAATCTGAGATAATTTCTGTGATGTTCATCTACCTTAAAATTGTAAAACATCTGCTCAACGTCAGCAGTTACAGCAACGGCTTCCTTCCGGAAACGTAATAGAATACCCAATAAGCTGTTTGTGAGATCCGGACCTGTCAATAAAGCTTTATTCAGTGAATTTCCATTGTACACAGCTGAAGCGTCAAATACTACCCTTACACTGTCCGGTTTTTTTAGGGTGGTACACCCCGAACATGGGTAGGTACCAGCACTCAGAAGACGATTCGAGTGGCGGTGCTATCTCGGCATGGTTATTATCAATGATTTTTTTCATAAATTGAACAACATGCTCTTTTTTTACCGGGTTTGTTTTTAAGCTGTAATCAAAGGATTTTGCTCTTTTGAGTGCCATATTTCGGTTGTTTGCCAAAACTGTGCGACCTTCACGAAACGGAAGTGGGGCACTCCAATATCCGTCACAATCTCTATGAAAACCTTTTTTCATACAGTTAATGAAGATATCATCCTCAATTGATGACCCAATGCTCTCGTCTTTGTCTGTTGTATGAAAAATGTTACTTTTAGTATCTATCAGCAGTTCATTTGGACAGGGTTCAAATAAGGTGGTACGACCGTTACTTAAAATACTAGTTTTGTTGACACTAACGTATGCTGGTGGGTTTTCCCCAGACAAACTTCACCAACTATTGTCCAACCCAATGGTAGTTTTTGCGCGTAAGGCAATTGACCTGTACCAATACGGTGGTCTAGTACATGGTGTGCTGCAATCAAGTCTCTACCTATCAACAAGTCGATTTGAGCATTCTGATCGATTTCTGGGATAAACGAGGCAATATCTAATAAATGTGCATACTGTTGAGCTATGCAGGGAGAAGCAATTTCATGTCTATTGTTTGGTATATCATTACATTCAATCAACGTAGGTAAATTTAGAACACATGAACCATCCAATGACTCAATTATATAGTTAGCTGCTAAACGCCCAGTAACCATACACTTCCCAGCGCAAGAAGATAAAATGTATTGAGTCTCGGGACCGTTCTCCCCAAGCATGTGAATGAAATTTGAAGTTACTAATGAACGATTACTTTGATCGTCAATCAAGGCGTACATTTTTTTAGCTAACTGGGGATTTCCGGATGGGTACACCTTAACAAGCAAAATCTTAGAGCATGACTTGCCCGTTCCATAAGTTTGACCACATATTTCTGTACAAGAGGTTCGCACCTCTGTTTGCGATTCCTCCCCCTCATGAATAGCTGCGGGAGGGGCATTTACTCGCTTTGTTTCCAAGTCTACATGCAAAGCAGATGGATGTTCACGGCTCTGGCATACACCACATTTTAAAAGCTCTTTGCAGTCCTTTCGCAGGTGTTTTCTCTGGCCACAACAACGAAAACAAAACCCGTGCTTTTTAAGAAACTCTTTGCGTTCAGAAATTGGTTTAGTACGGAATCCACGACAGTTATTTAGTGTGTGACTTGTCCCATGGAAAGGACAAATAATTCCAGGGTTTTCACTTTTATCATCAGAAAACTTAGTTTGCTTTGTCATTTCTGTTCGCGCACACGACAAGTGAACTGCCCTCGGATTCCTGTGACGGTTTTGTGGTGTAACATACGCTTTGGTCTCTTTAGAGTCTTCATAGAAAAAAACTTGGATCATTTTTCATCTTAGCCATTCTGTGCATGAATTTCACAAAGACAGAAAATGGGGGGTAGACCATATTGTGCTCTACTTTATAACGCGTTGCTTCGACAGTCCACTTCTCCTGTAATCCAAAAGGAAGCTTAGCAGCGATTGGATTTACACCAGCAGAGGAATCGTACACGCTAAACAATGTCATGTATCGCGGATTCTCCTTAACTGCTTCAATCTCGGATATAATGTCAACCAAATCAAATAAACGTTTGTAATCTCGGTTCCCAATTTTTGGAAATTCATACAGTTTCTTACGTAAAGAACTTTCAACTATCTCTGGGCTTCCATATCTGTCATCAAGTCTTGCCCATAATCTGGCAACACCGATAGATGGATTTGCCGCATTCGCTGCACGTATGCTCAATGCGTGCCTTGAACTTTCGGGGCCAAGCCACTTAACTAACAAATCGATTTCCTCAGAGGGATTAACGTCAAGATCCTGCATTACATTTTGGAAGCTTGCTTTTCATGTCAAAAAATACCCTGGTGAGTCGTCATACTTGCTCAAGCGGGACAATAAAAGATCTTTTTAACAATAAACTGAGTAAGTTCTTTACAGTTATTGTTTGTTTGTGTCGGAAAGTTAACTTGCGCATGAGATGGCATCTTTATATGCGTTTTAGACGGCTCAAATGGAGGTGCATGGATATTCAGATTTGAACCCAGAGAAGTATAATTATTTGTCATTTCGTTTTTAACACTGTTTCCTAATATACACTCAGCGGTTCGCTTTTGTATTTCATGTTCGTCGACTCCAGAGGAAACCGATTCTTCCTCAAACGTTTCTGTCATAATATGTAACTCGTGTTCGGCTTTTTCGACTTCGCGTTTTAGATTCAAAAGCTTTAAACTTGCTTGTGCTGCTGCCTGTTTGCGCAATAACTCAACTTCTTCTTGTGCGAATCTAACTCTTGACCTTGCTGATTCCACTTTCATTCTCTGACAAATTATTAATGAACTAGCTTTTAGTGATTTGGATTTACAAGACTGACTGTTTACTGAAGGTGCCTTCTTAGGCGGAATTTGATGAGCACCAGCTGGCGATTGAGCAAATTGTGGGGGTGGTGGAATAACATGGTAGAGTCCATAAGATTTTGGACATAAATGTTCATCCAAGTCTGATTTAGGTTCAATTTTCACATTACACACATACTCATCACATAGGGCCGGAGCCTTAAGAATACTATCAAGTTTTTTAAGAGCTTCAGAAACTTTTTTATGTACAGATATCGTCTCGATACTGTGAGCTGCTTTCTGATCAAAACTATCTTCACTTCTTTGTGCTGTTAAATACTTCATGTAGTCGTCAGAAATATCATCAAATATGTCTGTATGCTTAAGGATATCTTCTTTGAATGTATAAGCCAATGATTCACCAATCACAGAATGTTTACTCATATCTTCCAAAATAATGTCAATATATCTGTGTTCCTCTCTCAAGTTAGATGTGAATTGATCAACTGCTTGCTTGTACAGTTCCTTTCCATGATGTGAGAGTGTTCTGGCCTGTCTCAAACTTCTGCTATCTTCCATGATGTTACTCGTGCTAGGATTTCTACTATAATGAATCACAACCTGAGTTTCAATGATCCTTTATTATAAACCTCCAGAGAGGGTAGAAATCTGCAATACATACAAACAAAAACAGTTTCAGACGATTGAAAAAATTACACAATACAACATACACTCATTTACATATGCTATAAAAATAGAGAAGAACTGACTAGATTCATAAACACGGCACAAATTAGCCACTGTAGATAAAGTTGTGAATTCACAACCACCATAAACTGTAACATTACTGAGACACCGTCGATATACAAGTCGTACAACGACCACTAGGTGAGGTGGTACTTTTGGGTTTCCGTAGAAAATACATGCATAAGTAAACGTGAGGGAGAGAGTTCGTACCTCATACTGAACGGGAATGGGTGACTATGCAAAAGAGATGCATTATACAGGTTCACTACCAACAGATTATGGTATTCACAAATTCTAATATAGAGTACAATCGTACGAGGTAGGACCTAGTAGCCAACACGTGTATATAACGTGACCTTTGACCTGCGGGTACTGTAGAAAACATGCAGAACTTACCTGACACTGTTTTCTATATAAGTATCTGTATGATAATGTGTCTATGTCTATAGTTGTGCTCTCGGTGTCTCAGCGGCTGGTCGAAGTGGTTCAAGGGTAGTAACTTGTTAATCACGTCCAGTCGATGAGAGAGTCCAGTAGAGAGAGAGAGTTTTCCATCCCATAATTCCTTGCGATGGGTCAACTCCTCTGACCAATCAGAATGCAGATCAGTAGACGGTTGTGGATGATAAAGATTATAGAAAACGGATCTCAATTATACTACACTCTTCCCCATTTTAAAAATGATGTCCTCCATGTTAGAACAGGTATTCCTGATTGAGTATAAATTTAAACAGTTGCTTTCTGTTGATAAATAAAAACTTGATCCATAATTGAAATCCAAATAAATATTGTAGCACATAAAACAGTTTGTTTTTCTTCCGTTGATAAATTAAAAGGTTAATAAGCAGATTTGTTGAATTTGATCCAGTTTTACTTTTTTACATAACGAAATATACATAACAATGAAATCCAACTTCCCCGTAAAAAGTGGATGTCAGCATTTCATTTATTCCATCAGGTACAAGAATCTTACTCCCCCCCATGAAAGGTGGGTGTCAGAATTCTTACACTAAAGAATCTTACTCCCCCATGAAAGGTGGGTGTCAGAATTCTTAAACTAGGCTACTGGTACAATCTCCGTCCATTGTCCACGGAGTACTCTAGGATGACGGAAGTGGGTTCCCCACGCTTGGCGCTCACCAGAACTGCTACTTCTCCTATGTAAGCTGGAGTGGAGACCCGCACCACTCTTCTTGTGGGAAAGTATGGCGAGTCTGTTTCAAGGAGCAGCCTGGTAAGGTCAATTTCCCGTAATGCCTGGACTTGCCGGGAGTTGAAGTGTTGTACCATGGCAGTGAAACCAAAGTAAACATGTGGGAAGTAGTCACTCCACATCCTTTTGATGGCACAATCCCCCGAGAAACAATGGAGATGGATCTTCTGCTGAGGATGGCAGGCTTCCTTTACCAGATTGAACGCCTTTACAGAAACATCCAAACCGCATTCATCCCCGGATGGTCCTCTTAGATGTAATATGAGGGGTTTCGAGGGGACAGCCAACCTCAACAGCCTTCTAAAGGTTTCGTCCTGCTTGTTCCATGAAAATGGCGGCATTGACCTATCAAGTCCAATTTCACCTAAAGCAGAAACACAAGGAGATTGTACCAGCCTCCCAAGCTCTGCAAATTTCTCCGGCGTCAATTCCTCCAGGCGTTTTGGATGAGCACCCACAGCATATTTCCATTTTGGATCCTCCAGCCAATGTGTTGGGTAGTTTGATGGTTCGCTGTACACCATAACTCCTCCGACAACATTTACTGGGTATGTGGGCTGCGAGTGTTCAAGCAAATCTTCTGGCTTAGCCCCGAAGTCCCCGGAAAATAGCTTCCGCTCTGTTCTATCCAGATGGAAATGGCTATCAAAAGCTTCTTCCAACCTAGAACTGGTGGATAAAAAGGTTGCAACTGGAGCTGGAGTTGAAGTTGAAGTTGACATTTCCTCAACAGCTTCAGAACCAACGTTGTCATCCACTACTATTTCTACGATCTCATCCCCTACAATTTCAAAGCCCATGTCATCATTATCTATTATCTGCAGTGGTGTAGATGTTGCTGGGGCGGATAATCTAGGGGACGGAAATGCCTGCATCAATTCTGTTTGTTGCTCAAGCGTTAGACTTGTACAACAAAACAGGTATACTCTCCAGAAAACTAAACAAGCCATCGAATTCATGGGATGTAGCGTAAAGAATTCGGGAACATCCCAACCTGCTGTCCTGCACAAGGCTTTCAATTCCGGAATCATCTTGGGTGGGATTTCACTGCTTCCAGGTATATTACTGTTGTCGCAAACCCAGCGGAACAGGTCTGTCAGGGTTGCACCAGCGCCCAAAACAATAGGGGTTAACTGATGCAACAAACTCAGTCTGGATTGGTGTATCTCTGGATCTGCGACCTCTGTAGGCGTTAATTCCCGAAAGATTCCTGGTGTGTGATGCAGAAAGGCATGTCTTTTCATTTTGCGTGTTCTTATAGGACAAATGGGACATGCAGATTTAAAGTGCCCAGAGTTGCTAAACTTGTCATCAGAATACTGTGGTTGATCTTGTGTGACTGTTATTTCCAAATTTTCAAAATAAATATCTTCATCTGCCAAATGTACTTTTTTTGATGGTTGATTCAATGGTTTGATTGATCTTTTTCTGTCCGAAATAGTTGAGGTTTCCGATGATTGTTCGGGTGAATCCTGATGACGTCCCATGTCCTTAGGTTTAAGTTTACAGTCGTCAAGCTTATGACTTGTTGACTGCTCAGTCGAAGTTGTAGACAGTCTCATTTCCTTTTTAGTGACACTGTCATCAAGCTTGTAACTTGTTGACTTGGAGTGACTTCCTTCAGTGTGACTACTTTCTGTATCCACTCTGCGGTCATCAAGCTTGCTACTTGTTGACCGCTTTAGTGATGGTTTGGAGGACGACGAAGAGGGTCTTCTTTCCTTACTGCGGTCATCAAGCTTGCTACTTGTTGACCGCTTTACTGATGGCTTGGAGGACGACGAAGAGGGTCTTCTTTCCTTACTGCTCTGCTCTTGGTTATCAAGCTTGTGACTTGCTGACCTACAGACAGGTGACAAATGTTTATCCTCCCTAACAGATGTTCCGGTTCCAAGGTCGCTCTTATGGACTTCCATCGAAGGATCCGATTTCAAGCGTACATCTACACACATCCCAGTCATCAAGCTTTCATATGATGACTTGTTGTCCCTGGAATGTGTGTCATATCTTGAACGTCTCCCCCGATGATGACGATAATCTGTCCGTTGCCCTGGAACTCGTAAATGGGAATACAGCCATGCTAGAGAAACCAGTTGAATGGCTGAAGCCTGCTCTAAACATTCCCGAATCCAACGTCGGTCATTCCTAACAGCAGCAATTTCATACTGCTGTTCAAGATGGTGTCTAACTGTGGATTCAGACACACCCCTGGTTAATCCTAGACTGTTAACCAAATCAACTGGGTCCAAAAGGGTTCCCGACCTGGACATCTGTTCAATTTCGTGTAATGTTTTCATGCTGTAAAAGAAAATACACCTAAGTTTGTTTTATACAAATAGGGCATGTATAACTGTCTATTGTCTGTGCGGTTTCTGGTGTTATACCTATACATTTTCCATGGTACCATTCATCACAATTGTCACATTGTATCATAAACTGACCATGGTACCCCTTTTTGCAAATGCAGTAACCAACTTCGGATCCAGGTTCCCCCCGTTTTTCTTTGAAACGTTTAATCCAAGCTGGAATATTCTTATTACAGCATAATTTTAACCGATCATGATTTGTTACAAACTCCGAAGACCGCATTCTAACTTTATACAAATAAGGTGTTATTTTCTTGATTATTAAGCCTGGCCCTTTCCAAATAGGTTGTAATTTTTTACATCTTCCCTTAACGGTCGCAGAGTCCAACACGTAAATCAAATCCCCTTCAGAGAACTTAGTTTCAATGACTTTGATATCATAATCTTTTTTCATCACTTTTAAAGATGACTTAAGAGTTGTTCTTGCTGTTTCATGTGCCTTTGTTATAGCATCTTGCAAACTAGACACATACTTGACATGATCTTCTTGAGTTACAATAGGAGTAGAGTTTGGAGTTGAGCCAAAAACTAAATCTATTGGTTGATTTACTTCCCTGCCTAGCATTAGTTTGTTAGGTGTAAATCCACTATTTCTATTGACTGATGCCCTTAGAGCACCTGCAATCTGTGCTAAATGTTCATCCCAACGGTTTTGTTTCTTTTGAATGTAACACCGCACAGCATCCATTAGTGTTCTGTTGTATCGCTCGCATTGTCCATTAGATGAAGGTCTATACGGCGTTGTTCTGGACTTATGGATGTGTAACAAGTCGCAAATTGATTGAAATAGTTTGCTTTCAAAATTCCTGCCTGGATCAGTGAAAATTTGAAATGGCACGCCAAATCTAGAGAAAAATTCGTTCACTGCTGAGCAAGCCGTTTCTTCAGCAGTTTGCGAAGGTAGCGGTATACACTCAACCCATTTAGTGAATTGATCCACCATCATTAAAATATATTCATTTCCCTTTTCCGATTTCGGTAATGGTCCCAGAAAATCTAAATGTACGCGTTCCATTGGAGCACCAGCATGGAAACTAGTAAGTGGATAGCGAGCATGACGACTAGGTTTTTTATTTAAACTACATTCATTGCATTCAGAAATATATTTCCATATATCTTTAGTCATGCCATACCAGAAATATTTTTCTCGTATCTTGGCTTTTGTTCTACAAACTCCTTGGTGTCCAGACGATGGGATATTGTGTCCAAGCTTTAAAATGTCTTGATGCAACTCCCTAGGTATTACTATTTGTTCATTTGAAGATGTTGGATCTTTCCTAACAACAATGCCATCTTCTGTAAGCTTAAACAATTCTCTATTAATCCAATAAAATTTCGAGGCAGGACTACTTAAAAACAAATTTCCCTCCGACGGTTCTTTGGATTTATCTAATAACCACTGAAACAGTATCCTCGGATTGAGATTTATTAATTTCCTCAGATGAAAACCCACCTAATTGGATTCTTCTGACTGACTTTGGTTCCAATATAATATCAATACCGCCTGGATCCCAAATGAATGAGACGTCAGAGAATTCGGAAGGACTTTCATCCTGTTCTTTCCGCAATTTCTTACAATTTGGAAGACTGCTTAATGGTACCGCCTCGTCTATATCGTTCAAAAATTTCTCCCAATTTTGATGGCATCTCCTACAATATTTGCATCCTCCGCAAGGCAAATCTTCTAGAGGTACTCGAACTTTATAATTAGGACAATACTGGTCTTCCAATTGATCAGGTATCCTTGATAAAGCATCAGCATTGATGTGATCTTTTCCTTTTCTATGTTTAATAATCATATTGTAATGACTTAATTCCTCCATCCATCTTGCCAACTGGCCTTGGGGATCTTTGAAATTTAAAAGCCATTGTAGACTACTATGGTCAGTCCTAACTATAAACTGTTTGCCTAATAAATAATGGCGCCATTGACGTGTGAATTTTATTACTGCAAGAAGTTCTTTCCTAGTTGTACAGTAATTTCTCTGTTCTGGAGTAAGAACTAAACTTCCATATGAGATAACGTGCTCTTGGCCATCTTGTATCTGAATTAGCTCACCTGCAATTGCACATTCCGAAGCGTCGGTGTCCAGAATAAATTGATCTAATGTATCAGGTAATGCCAAAACTGGTGCTGATGTCAATGCTTGTTTCAGGTCATTAAATGATCTTTGTTGAGCATCTTCCCATTTGAACGTTCTTTTTCCAGTTACTTGGTATAATAGCGGTTCAGCTCTTTCGGCGAACTTTTCAATAAAAGTCCGATGATAATTAGCAAAACCACAAAATCGTTCCACGTCTTTGCGAGATTTTGGTAGAGGCCAATCATTTATTAGATCTGTGAATCCTTTACCAACTTTCAACACGTTGTTGCAATAACTGGCATTTCTTTGGTTTCAGTTTTAACTGGTACTTCCTAAACCGCATAAACACCTCTCTTAAATTGCTTAAATGTGTATCAAAATCTAGACCCATGACCAGAATGTCATCAAGAAATGCTAAAACTGTCTTCCAATTTAGACCTTTCATGACGAGATTTATAACTCGTGAAAAAGTTGCTGGCGCGTTACAAAGGCCAAAACCCATTTTTGCGTGTTCAAACAAACCATACTTTGTTATAAAAGCGGTTTTCTTCTGATCCTCCTTTTTAATTTTGATCTGCCAATAGGCTGAATTGGCATCCAATTTTGAAAACCACAAGTTATTTGCCAATACGTCCAGACAGTCATCTATAAGAGGCAATGGGTAGACATCTTTCACTGTTACTGCATTTAACTTGCGATAGTCTATACACCATCTCACTCCTCCATCCCTTTTACGAATAAGGACTGGCGCTGATGACCATTCAGATGTTGACGGTTGAATAACGCCTGCCTTTAACATTTTTTGTAAATGCTGTTCTTCTTCGCCAGCAAAACAAACTGGAGTTCTCCTCATTCTTTCCTTCACTGGTTTTGAGGATCCTGTGTCAATGGAATGTTCTATAGTTGAAAAGTTACCAAGATCTTCGTCCTTAGCAAACACATCCTGAAACTCAACAAGCAATTTTAATAACTTATTCATTTCAGTTGTGTTTAAATCTGAAGGCATGTTATTAAGCAAGACTTTCATATGTTCTGGCAACTCTATTAGTACATTTGATTCCATCTCTACCCCACAGACAGATGGTTGATTAGAATCAAAAACTTGTATATCTGATGCGACATGTTCTACCCCATTAAAGGAAGGTTGATCCATTTCAGTCACATCAACTTCAACAGCCTTAGCCACTAACATTCCCTTCTTTAACACGACGTTACTATCAGAAATATTCAGCAAACATACAACTGGATTTTTCCCTTTGGAATGCAAAATTCTAGGCATTAAATATGTAGTTTCCGGTATAGGTTCTGTAATGTAGGTTTTCAGACTCGCTTAAACTGCAACCAATTTGTACTGCTGTATTTGGCAACACTGTGACTTTATTGTTTACTGTTACTCTTGCTACTTTGTGTACACTAGTCTCGTTCTGAACCATTTTTATTTCCGTATTGTACAATTTTACCGAATGCTTTTCCAGATTAATAACTAAACCATATTTTTGCATAAAATCTAGCCCAAGTAGCATTTCATCTTCAATCGGTGCTACATACACTTTTTCAGTGAAGCTAAATCGTCCAATTTTAATTTCCACTGGGCCTGTCAAAAAACTTTCGAATTTCAAATCTTTCCCAGCTGTATTTATAACAATCTTATCCAATTTTTCTGGTTTATTATCCAAACTGTTAAACACCTCTTCAGAGATAATAGTAACTTCCGCAGCTGTGTCAATAATAGCTGGAATTTGTTGATTGTTTACAAACACTGGTAATTTAAACATCGACCCAGATTTGAGGCGGCAAATTGTAATTTCCTTTGTTTCCGATTGGCCTCCTTCATTGTGGACCGAACTTAGGCCTCTTCGTTCGATCCTGTGCTGTTTAAAGTACATTCTGAAAATTGTACTCTTTTCTCAAGAGTTTTCTTCTCCGGACAGTCCTTGCTGAAGTGTCCCGGTTTATTGCAATTAAAGCAGTTATTACTTCTCGAGGGTGAACGACTCGGGCTTCTATTTCTTGTTGTCATCATTTTCATCAGTTTAATCATTTCGTCCTTCAAAAAACTGATGTCATGTTTAACAGTTTCCATATAGTCCTTCACAGCTTTTACGTCCGTTTTAATAGTTTGTATCTCTTCTGTGTGTTTTACACTTTGTCGTTCCAGTTTGCTTATTCTCATTAGCTTATCCGAAGCCATATTTGTTAATAATGGTGGTTGCTGTCTAAACTGTTGTTTGGAACTTTTTCTGACAGTCGCTGAATATTCGTCGTTTGAAGTTTCAGTTTCAGTTTCCGAGTCCGAGTAGTTAACTTCCGTTTTATAACTTATCTGTCTTACTTTGGCACTTGATTTTCCAAAAACTGCTTGATTGTTATGTTTGTACCATCTTACACAATCCAGAGCTTCTTCCATATTCTGAGGCCTTCTGTTAGAAGCATACTGACCAGCTTCTTTATCAAAACTTCCTTGGCAAAACTTCAGAACCGCTTGTTTATACATGTGGTCCTCCCCGATCTCTTTGAAAGCTCTTGTAGCTAATAATAGAACACGATCAGCCCAATCTTCCAAACTCTCGTCCATGTTCTGTTTTAGGTTTAGAAATTGTACTTGTGCAGTTTCTGGTAAATCCTTCAGACCAAAACGTTTTTCAAATTTTATTATTAATTGGTGATAAGTAATATTTTGATCTCTATCCTGAAGCAATGCAAAATATTCAGATGCTTTGTCCTCTAAACACCAGCACAGTTGATTTAGTTTCTCCCTATCATTCCAATCAGTGGCTTCCGAATAACGTCGAAATTTGGTATAAAATGCCTGCCAACTTCCTTTCCCATTAAATTTCAGTGTCCTTGGTAATTGTGACAGCTGTAATAATGTTTTATGGTTCTTCCTCACTTCCTGAAGTAGATCTATGTTTACGTCTACGAAAAGGAGGTCTATCATGTTCATCATCACTCCCCGATTCATTTTCAGAATGGTTTCCATCCTCATAGGGATTATAAGTGAATTCATTACGTCTATACTTTCCTTTTGCTTTATTTGATCCAGAAGTATTTTTGCTTGATCTCTTATTCTTTGCATAGGTTGATGCATATGGTTTATCCTCCTGTTTTATATTTGAGGTAAATTGAGAAGGTTTAATGTATTCATCATGGTAGTCATATACTGGCATATTTGATTTTTCATTTTTTCTAATGCTAGGTGGATTCAAACTATACTCTTGAGATCTGGTTCTTGGTGGTTGGTAAAACGCAGGTGGTCCTTTCAATTTTGCAGATGCTGAGTTTACATTTTGGATTAGTGAATCTTGGTGAAAATCTTGACGTTTTGAATATCTAGGTTCCATACTTAATTCCTTCTTCAAAGTTCGATTTTCTTCTGTGACCGTATCCAGTAGCTCATTAAACATATTATATTCTTCTTCTTCCCTCGGCGAGATAGATTGTGGCGTAAAGTCGATCAATTGCATTAAAATTGTTTGCTTTGCCTTTAGACTTGGGAAAACCTCCAAATCTGACCATGTTAAATTTTTCTTAGATTCCCTTAACTGTCTTAAGTTTTGTGCCGTTTTAATTCCTACACCAGGGATTGAAAATAATTCCTCATATGTGCATGTATTTATTTTTAATTTTGAATCTAATTCCGTTTCCTCTTGAATTGGAGTATTTATTTCATCATCACCAGACATTATGAAAATTCAAGCGTTTGACTTGTAATATCTTATTTATGTAGTTATTGTAAAAATTGAAATAATACAAGCGTTTGACTTGTATTTTGCAATAATTCTTAAAAACTCAAGCACATGACTTGTGTCTTATAGCATTATTCAATATTGAATAAGAGGAATGAATTGAAATATTTCTTTGTATATGATGATATGAAAATGATTAATGATATATGTGTAAAGAATAAAAGCCAAAGCGGTACTAATTTACAAAAAGCGACACAACAGTCAAAGCTAATTGATGTATGATTAATATTTAGTAGTTCGAAAATGACATTAAGTCAATGAATAAACGCACACAGACAACAGACCAGCTATACAAACATTTAAAGCAAGATATCGAAAAATAAATGTAAATGTAAAGTAACAATAAATATAAGTGTAAATATAAATATCAAAAGGTTAATAAGTACGAAAAAATGTTGTTGTATATATAGATGCTTATAGAAAGAAGTAGAAAAATTAATGATTATGAATTATGAAATGATGTAATGAATTTCTATGAAAAATTTGCTGTTATAAGTTTATTTTCTCACAGCAGTTTTTAAATTCTTATAAGTTCACATCAACAAATTCAATTTATTGTAATATGTTGTAAATTCATGTCAAATTTATTTCAAGTTCACATCAACAAATTCAATTTATTGTAATTTGTTGTAAATAGCTTGAAAAAGTGAACTAATTAAGTGAAAATGCTTTTTTGGAAAGCTAACACTTGGATTCTAGATCATAACAAATGTCACGTGACTATCGCAAAAAATAAACAAAAACAGTATTGCACAGTTAAACAACTAATTAAATAACAGTTAATAAATAAGTGTTAATTTAATCACATGTATATATAATTCATTCAAAAATACAAATATACGTATCAATATCTCGGCACAAATCAATTATTGTGCAGAGACACACGTGGGTAATGGCGTCTGACGTCTGACAATGCCCGCGAAAAATGAAGTTCAGACGACCCGTACTACCCCTGTAGAAAACATGCAGAACTTACCTGACACTGTTTTCTATATAAGTATCTGTATGATAATGTGTCTATGTCTATAGTTGTGCTCTCGGTGTCTCAGCGGCTGGTCGAAGTGGTTCAAGCGTAGTAACTTGTTAATCACGTCCAGTCGATGAGAGAGTCCAGTAGAGAGAGAGAGAGTTTTCCATCCCATAATTCCTTGCGATGGGTCAACTCCTCTGACCAATCAGAATGCAGATCAGTAGACGGTTGTGGATGATAAAGATTATAGAAAACGGATCTCAATTATACTACAGTACTTTCCCAGAAGATTCAAATTATGAACAGTTTAACCTTGTTAAATAATAGTACAGCTTTAACGTAATCGATAATAATACAATAATGTCAATCAATCAATTTTCTTACCCTGTGCAGGGTCAAACACCATGAAAATAAAGAATATAAACATTCAGCACCAACATCGTGGATGAAGAAAAAACGAATCATATTCAAAACCGTACCCTGGATCCGAAAACGGATCAACCCAGCAATTTTCCGGAACAGTTCACATGACATTACAAGGCTAATTAATACATGTATTAATAAGTTACACTTTTTAAAAAAATCTTATCAATAAAGAACCTTTTTTTAAAATATAATCAGCAAATATCTGATAATGTCATTATATTTTATAAATATGGTACGAAATGGTAGTATTTTCCGGCATGTGCAGATTTTGAATGCATTATTTTAATAAAAATTTGCTTGTTATTTCGGTACCATAGAAATGGAAAATTTGGGTACGAAATGGCCATGGTACGAAATGGTTATGGTACGAAATGGGCAGAGTTGGGTACGAAATGGTAAATTTGGGTACGAAATGGTTATGGTACGAAATGACTAGCTTCGTTGACAAGCGGGATCGGTCGAGTTGACTCGATAGTATATGTACAAAATTAACTTTTGCATGGTGCCGAAGTGACTTTGGCCGAGTTGACGTCATAGGTTACGCCCTTAATATACGTGCAGAATTAAGTTGTTCTTGGCGTTGAAATAAACGAACAAGCGGGATCGGGCGAGTTGAGTATAGGTGCAGATTAACTTATGCTTGGGCCGAAATGACTTTTTCGATTAAACAAAATTGACAAGCGGGATCGGTCGAGTTAACCCCTTAGGTTACGCCCATAGTAAGGAAAAAAAGATGACTCGCCATTACTTACCGCTGTTGTTTTTAATTCTAGTTTCATGTGTAAGGAGCTAAGAGATTCGTGTGAAAGAAGGGGGTAATGAGGTGTATGTTTGTGCTAGGTATAATACAGATGATGTTCTTGAAGGTGTTTTGGTCGTTGAACGACTGGAAATGAGAAGAAATATTCAGATCATTATTCTTCCGAGATGTGGCTTATTGCAACGGATTAAAGGTATAAAGAAGAACATGCTCGTAAAAAATGGCGTTAAGATTAGCTATCATATATTAGGAAAAAAACAAACCAAATTTGTGTAGAGAATATCATGGGGAATCTATTATTTTTTAATTTGAATAAGAGGCGACTCTGCATTTATACGGGCTTGTCACCGTCTACCACAAGGGTAGGCTACATTATACCTCACTCACCTGCTGATGGTATGGACGGATGGTATATATCTTGAGTGAGGTGCCCGATGGATCTTAATCGGATTTCCTTTTTTTGAATGTTGTGTCTTCGTCATATAGTGTTCTTTTCCTTTCTACGAGGTTAACGCCTACTGGTGGTCTTAAAAACAACTCTTGGGGTTTCGGCGGCTTTATTCGTCTTTTTTGTTTCTTTAATATCTTCACCAAATACCTCATCCTCGTATTCAAATCCGTTAGTTACTATCATATCTTTGTACTTTCTACAGAGCATCCCGCTGACCCAAGTGCTTGAACTTTTTCCTCAACGGCATCGTGCATTCCTCACACCACTTTTCTACTCTTTCCTTATGCCTAACACTCTTTCCTTATGCCTAACAATCTCCTTCGTAATATTTTCCATCTATAAATACAAAATAAAAAATAAGGATATTTATCACGGTCTTGCTTGAAAACATAGTATAAAATAATAAAGATATAAAAACATAAATATTAAGATCAGAATAAACAAAACCAATGTACTTACTTTAGCTTTGACGACGCAAGTGAAGTAAATTCGATTGATTGATCGTGGTTTAACGTTATAGCGGGCTATGAGCCCCTGTATGACAATACTCATTAGTTTGATTACAAGAAAAGGGTTTAGAGAAAGAATCTGGTTTTTTTTTTTTTTGACAAGACTAGACATACCAGACATACGTTACTTGTTACATACAGGTAAGGACATAGGACAGAACATTTAGAACGAATACAAGTAACATTTAACATTAAACATGGTAGTTAACACCCCTAGTTGGCAATGGCTTTATTTGCTGAACGTACAATGTTCAGCAGAAGAGATTTTGACCCTTCAGCATTAAAGTGGACTTTGTCGCCCTTGTAAAACCTTGGGTACTTAGTGCAGTGCCCAAGGAAGTACTTAGGCAATCTGGCCTTTAATTGTTTTTGATAGTTCGCCGAATACTATCAAATGTGGCCTTGTCCAGCTGAGGGTCCCTAAAACGTCCGCGGGTGGGGACTTTAATGATAAATACGTGCTGAATTCCAGCCGTTTTTAGGGTTTCATGAATTCCCATGAGACCATGTGTTATAGCCAAGGGATTTGATTTTGATGTGATGTCATTGCCGCCTAGGAGGATGAACTCTATTAATTGGTTTAATAGCGATTTATTAAAGGAGAGAGCAGTCATGCCACCTTGGCCGAAAAAACGGGTCCTGAAGTTTGGATAGTTTTGATTTTGATAAAAGTTTTGTAGATGTTTGATATAGCTTGACCCGTATAAGCCTAAAGTTATTTGCCTAGAGGGAGTGACTGAACGGGGAGGCGATAGGTGGACGTCGCGAAGTTGCATGAGAAGTTTGCCGAAAATGTTTTGTCCACCGAGCTTTTGACCGCCTTCGTCCCCTGTACCCCAATAGGCGTCCGAAACATTATGATATAAATTTTGATTTTTTGTGGAGAGAAGGAACTCCTTAAAAGCCAAACATGAGTTAAATTTAATAGTTAAGAGTTCCCGTAAAATATTTAGCTTGTTTTGATGCCAGTGGTCCGAAACATAAATTGATTTTGATAAAAAATTTTGAATTTGCGGCCGATGGAGCGTTCCTAATTTTTTGTGCCAAAGAGTGCAGGCCGTGAAACCTGGCTTTTGCGAATTGATACGCGTGCTCCACCGACTTGAAGAGAATGCCAAGTATAAGATCTGGCAAGGGAAAAAATTAGAAAGGGGTGACTGCTTTCCTTTAAAGTACAAACCCATGATAGAATTCAAAAAATAAAAAAAATATAAACAATATTACAATGGATAAAATAAAACAAATAGTAGTTAAAAGTCAAAGGAACAGAAAAAACAAGTTGAGTTTAACTCAAGTATTATAGTAATAATAAAAATGGTTTTGTTAGAGAAATAAAAAGTTTTTTGTAAATAAAAATAAAAATTTAAGTGCCAAAAGAACGATCAATCAAGTGAGCGTATTCGAGATTCGGGATACTAATGAGTCAGTCAAGTCAGTTGTGTTGGTTTAACGTCTACATGTAGGCCTACATAGTCGCGTGATTAAATTGGAAAACTGGCAAGGTGAAGGACCAGATGTGGATAGTTGAAGGTATTTGTAAGCCTGATAGCCCTGATGGTTTCCTTTCTCTATTGTTCACTCTTAATACTTGACTGGGGACGATCTTATTTTTCGGATTTAATCTAATCAGTTCCATAATGTTATCTTCCGTTTCATTCAGTGCGATGTTTTTAATACACCGAAGCTTTTCCTTTGGTTTAGTTGTCTGCATTTAATTGGGATAAAGTTGTGATTAACCGGAAGTGAGTCGGACTGTAAGAGGTTTCGTGCTCGGGGAGTGTCCTTAGTTTTAATGATTAGATCCTGGTTTCTGGTAGTGTATGCCTCAAAACTTTGTCCTCTAAGGGTTTGCGTTACTGCCTGATGGGCATGTGAATGGGACATAGCCTTAAGTAGGCTTTTTCCCTTCCACATATACTCTATCAAGATTGTGATAAAGAGAGTGGAACCAGCTCCACTGCCCTTGTCACTGCCTTTGTCAAGGCTGGTATTATTAACACGCCTCTTGCGGCCTTCTGGGGAGTCGTTCATTGAACGATCCGCCGGCCTCTTTCTTGGGGTTTCTGTACCCATAGTTAGATGAAATTGACCTTTTAACTGCTATAGAAATATATAGTAAAAAGAAAATAAGTTATTCTTACTGAGCGTATTCTTAACTGTATTTTCTCTTTTACTTTCTTTTATTCTTTTCTTCTTTCTTCGTCGTCTGTACTGCTGCGTGTCCGCGAGCGAACTAATCAATAATAATGAATATCAATGAATCGATACTAATGACGAGTGGTCGACTTTACCGAGAAGATCGGACCAATATGTCCCTTTACCTCTCTAGCATTGTTTGTTTTTGTTTTGGCACTTGTTTTTACGTTTTTTCTTTAAAAAGTCGGAAGTTTAGTAGAAGGTGTTTTTAAGGCCTTTTTTCATAGCTAGCCCGAGTCTTGAGTTTTGAAAGTAAATCACTTGGCGGTCCTTATCAGGAGCATTTTTTTTATAGATAGAGATATAAAAAAGGAAAATTAATTATTTAAAAGAGAGAGGATAGTTAGTCGTCTAGTGCGACTGAGGTTAAGACGCGTTTAATTTTAGTTAGATAGAGTTTAAGTCCTAAAGTGTTCAAATGCACCTGGTCTTTTAAATAATGTTTTAGATATTTTATGGAGTTAAAAAGAATGAATTTTAGCCCGAAGGCTTTTTTAAGGTTAGCATTTATTTGGAACCGTGTTTTATCGAATTTTGATTTATTTAGACCAGGATTTCTGAATGAGCCACGAGTGATTATTTGTCCGAAAAAAAACATGTTTAACCCCATTGTTTAGAAATTGCTGATTTAGATGTTTTAGGGCACTAATAATGGAGTGGTGGCATGACGAAGCCGTGATGTCATTGCCACCAAGGTGAATGAAAATTAGTTGGGGTTTATAATTTGACAGAGAGTTTAAAAGTGAAGGGGGGATGGTGGATGTTCGCATGCCTCCTAAGCCAAAGAAGCGAACTTGTCCCGGCATATGGTGAGGGTCACAGTAGGACTGGAGGCGTGAAATATATGATGAGCCGAAAAACCCTATTTTTATATTAGTAAGAGGTTTAGCGATAGAAGTTGGCGGTGGCACTTTTGAATCCCTTAACTCCATGAAGTTTACCGAATTTGTTGAGTCCCGTGCCATTTTTGCCGCCTGTGCCCCAGAAGGTATCCGAAACATTATGTAAAAGTTGGTTGCCTACTGTGGAGAGGAGGTAATGCCGAAACTGGGAAGAAAGTAGAAACTTAGTTTCTAGTAGTTGGGCCATTAGTGTCAATTTAACAGTGTGCCAGGTAGGGCAGCATGCGACCTGCCGGGACAGATGTTTAGCATCCAAGGCTGTTGGGGATTTGAGAATTTGGTCAGCTAATTTATAGTTTTTGTGATGGATAGCCTTGGAATGCTGGTACTCATGCTCTAGACTGCTGAAAACGTGCCCCATAAAAAGAAATTGCATAGGCCAAAAGTTAGAAAGTATGCAGTCTTGCCCTTTGAAGTAGATGATTTTAGACATTTTTGGGGTTTTGTAGATTTTTCTTTAGAATGAAATTTAAAATTTTAAAATAAGTTTGAAATTTAGTAGTGGTAATACTTAAGATGAAATTAGAATTTACAAAAAAACTTAGAAAAATGTAAAAAATATAAAAATATTTACAAAATCAATGAGATCAAAAATAAATCGCAAAGTCAAAAATCGTTAAAGTCGACTATACCCGCTGTGATAAGCACATGAGATAGTATGACTGGTTGTACACTAGATTTGGGTTTATAATAGGGGGGGGGGGATTGAGACTAGAGTGTTTTCACCGACGTCCGTTCTGTAGGTCTAATCTCAATCCCTTTTCTATTGTAATGGTGTTATCATAATTTGTGTTGATTTAGTTGATTTGCGATTCATTAGCTTGTTTAATAGTTTGTTTTAAGTGGGTTGCGGCTTGTTTATAGGCTTGAAAATGATCAGTGTTGTTGGATGTTTGAAATTTTTTGAGTAGTCTTTTTTTATTTGTTTTTGCTAGTTGACAATCTGGGTTCCACCAGGGTGTTATTGGGTGGGTTTTTGGTTTGAGGAATGCAGGTTTTTGCGATTTTCTGAATTTGGGTAGTTAGTGCTAGTTCAAAGTCATGGACATTTAGTGTTTCATCTATCTGTATCTGATCGCAGAGTATGTTGGATTTACTCCAGTCTGCTTTATGATATAGCCAGGTTTTGGGAAATTGTTCGGTTGTTTTGATGGGTTGTTTATTTAAAGTTGTTATTATGGGGAAGTGATCGGATCCAAGTTGGTCAGGAAGAACTTCCCAGTAACATTTATGCGCTAATTGGGTTGAGGTGATAGTTAGATCAAGGTTTGAGGCTGCTCCAGTGCTTGGATCCAGCCGCGTCGGATCTCCAGTATTTAGACAGACAAATTGTTTTGTATCTAGCCAATTGAGAATGGTTTTGCCTTTGAGGTCAGTTTTATCACTTCCCCAGAGAGTACTTTTGGAGTTGAAATCGCCTACAATTATTAAATTTTTAGATTGGATGTTTTTAGTTAGATTTATGTAGTCTTTGGCTTCTATGTTTATTCCTTTATTATAGGCATTTATAATGTATAATTTGGTGTTTAAGCAGCTAATTGACACCCTGACCGCCTCAAGTTTTCCGGCCTCAAGGTCTATCCTGGTACCAGCCACATCTTCGCGGAGGTAGATGGCTAAGCCACCGCATTTGGAGTCATCTCGGATGA